>NW_019091365.1:1152787-1255278 GCF_001949145.1 Acanthaster planci
CCGAACAAGCCCAATATTAGACGGGACGACTTCGGAATATTTCCAGAAAGTTGGAGGACTTCCTCCAGTCTTGGTCACGTGGACACATTGGGTGATACCGGACCCTTGAGGGTACACCCACGTAAACGGGCCAGAAATATATCCGCTGAGCTCATTAGTAAACGTTTTACACTCAAAATATTCTGTATGAGAGAGTCCTGACAGACATGGACTCGGGGAATTGAAGAAATATGGTACTGAACCTCTGGCCTGGTCTCAGGGCTTCCAATTCTGAGTAATTTGGATGCAATCGGGTCCAAAAGTGGTACTATTTAGCCGTTTTGCAGAGGGGTGCCTTTGCAAAACGGTTTCTTTTCCGGGCAGTGAAATTTTCTTCATTTTAGGGGTGGTCTGCTTCGGGTGAGAATTTCCCCAAAACTCATCTGTCAACACCACTAGAAATTGAAAGGAAAATTAAAAAGGACATGTCAAACAACATTTTGCCTGTAAGAGTTGTATTTTTAAGTAATTTTAAAATAAAAGGATTTATCATTGTTGTCTAAGGGAATTTATTAACATGGGTGCTCCTTTGATTTGTAGAATAGTCAGAATCATTGGGTCTGGTATCCAGACTACTTGATTTGAGGTTCCCGGAATGTCGGTCATCGATCCTTCGTTTCTGCGCTAATCAAGTTGGCAACGGTTGTCAATTCTCAAGGGAGCTGGCAAGCCTAGTCCAGGCACAATAATATTGCAGTGTTCTCGACGAAACGATTACCGCGATCGGCAGACAAACGCAAGGACAGTTCGCCTCTGTTGGGGATAAACAGGTTCTGTTAGTGGCGCTTACAAGTCCTTGTTTGTCCACCCCTTTCTGCCCATTCACCTGTTGCGCTAATACAGATGCATATGTTTGAAGAGCATTGTGTAGATTCGGGGGTGGTGTTTGCGTTCGGGTTTTGTTCCCTCCTCCGCCGCCCCAAGCTATGCATTCCTCTCCCCCTTGTCCACCCAAGGATGTTGAAAAACATACGCCAAGGATGAAGGTCTTGGCACGCAAAGCCGGCAAGTCGGAAGGGGGGCTACTAAGACGTACCTTCAAACGGGTAGCGCTGGGTGCACTTCAGGCCGAGCATGAAACAAAGTTTTTGGGTACATGTTGTAAAATTCAGGTGCTGGTAAAGTGATATGTAATTTGCCATCGCAATCAAACTAAATTACATTTCTGAGGTTAGTCGGTTGTCCATTTTTATGAACATTTTATTCTATTATAGTGAGGGGCTGTTAATGCAACCTGTCGTCAAATGTTACTTATGTTTTGATTTTGTGATGGGACGAGCCCTACAACCACTTGTTCTAGGGTTCCATCGGTAGTCTCGTTGGTGGAATGTATCCACACGTGAAATATCGACTATTGCCAAGCAACATGCCAAGGTCCTTTCTGAGCAAAATTTATTACCAGGGTCTCGTTAATGTCGGCAAAAAACAAGCGAGACTGTGACCATTGAAACACAATTTCTCCGTCACTGCATCATATTAAATGCGTTTGGAAACAAAGTTTCATTTTTAAGAGAGTCGTCGCTTCAGGTCCTCTGCAGACTTGAACTCTAGCTCATGCCGAAATTTCTTGACTATTCATGGCACACAATCGACGTGTAGGCCTAATCACTTTCAAGAGACGCGCTCACCTTTATCTTAACCTTTACTCTGGCAGGAATGGTGTGACAGAAATAAAGTGTCATGACAGTCTCGGCAATGATCGACTTTGTGTTTTACCCCACGAGTGTTCCCCGTCACTGTGGTAATTTATAAACAGATATCTGATGCGACAAGCCCACGATTTTGATCGTGTCATATTTTGTCTGACGCGATCAGATCTTATACGTCTGGGGTAATATGTGTGCGTGTCTCTGACCTTTCCTGTACCCCAATTTCAGCTTGATTTCAATGTTGCATTCTGGTACTACATACTCAGTGTATCTAATACAGACGAGGGAAGGATGTAACCGACGCCTAACAATTCATAAACATCTAAAGTACGACATTTTGCATACCCATTCGCATTTCGGTATTCACAAATGAACAAAATGAATACAAGCAAATTATTCCTTTTTGGTACTTGTAGTTTGTCGATCTTTTTCTGTGTCATCGTAAAATAAAATCAGTGCACTCGTCATACACCTGGACCTCCCTTAAAAAGACTCGTGACACATTTCATTTTAGATGTAAATTATTTGTCTGTATTGGTTAATCATCTGCACAACAGCAGTACAAATTTTCCTTTTCCCAAAGATTTACAGGCCTGTAAAATGTGTGATTGACGTACAGAGGCAAGCCATTCTACTTGTTCCACTCTGTAGTAATCATTATTAACCTGATCTCCCTAGAGTACGCAGAATCACACTGAAATCGGAGGGTTTAGCCCTGTTATTAGGGTACAATATCTAATCGTGTCAATATGGACCTATGGGCGGGTACAATGGGTTCGCTTAATACTATTTAAGAAATTAAATTTAATCATAAACTGTGGTGGCGCTATTTATATAACATCATATGGAGGAATGAACTTGCGAAAGTTAAGGCGACAGAGTTTATCTATTGCTTTCGTTCTTGTGCCATAGATGGGCGTTAAATGCAGCAGTGACAGTACAAAAGTCTTTTGACAATTATCCACTGCGTCTATTAACAATTGATGAAAATTCAACTTTCTGTTGATGAATGATGAAAGTTCAGGTTATGTCATCGGGATTGATTACGGACCATAATTTTTTTTCGTAAAGAAATAAGAATATTACATTTTTAAACGGTAGTCGTGGGTTTGCTTTGCGCTAACGAGTTCTTGTTTTCTTATTGATTTATAGAATGATTGGCTCAGCTGTGGTTGGAATCTTGTTACGTAAGGTTATTCTACAGAATCCGGTGAACGGAGCTGTGATTCAGAAACATACAGATAGCATTGATAATTTGTTTAACATATCAGTTCCATGTGGTCTCAGTAGCTGATTGGTCCATCCCTTGCGTAAGAGTTAGCGCGTATTCGTGATGTAATTTTCCCTTATCGACTTGCGTGATTACAAATGACCATTGCGTGCGAACCCACTCCAGCTAGTCCCTCATCGTTTGGCTTCGTCTGATATGAGATCTCTCCCGCTGACCATAGCTGACAAGGCACAGGAACTGACGGCTTGGAAATCGTTGGGTATCAGTAAAAAGCGTTGATGAGATGAGAGTCCTCTCGACGACTTTGTGCGTCCTCGGAGAAAACTGTTATATAAAGAATGCTGAAAAGGGTATTAAAATGGTACAGATATTCATTAAGCGATGTGAAAGCTTGTGTTTAAAATGCGAAAAAGAAGACCTTTTCGTTGAGTTTTTAAAATGTACGGGATTTTGCGCTAAAATTTTCGAAAGGTTGAGTCCCATACACGCGGGTTAAGCTTGAGAAACCTTAAAACTTTTCTGGTTAAAGTAGCCTACTGATCGCATAGTACATCATAACATTACGTTAGAGAGAGGGGCCCAACCCAATTTGTCTGTTTAAAGATTTTGCCTTTGAGAAAGACTCCTTTCGAGTCTGAAATAGAAGATGCTTTATAATGCTACAGAGATTTTATGACTGAATTGTGCACTTCAGGTCAGTCTTTGAAGCAATTATGACGTGCACATGCATTTTCCAAAACATATATTTCACTTTGGTGACATTGTACGGAACCTTACACTATTCCCATCGTACGCGGTGCTTTTAAGACAATTCGAAAGTCTAAAAAAGTTTTGTTGTTGAGAAACGTGACAGTGATGGGACATAATTGCATTAACCACATCTGTTATTATACTCCATGACTTTCCGCTTTCACTGACCTGCACCCAGTAACTTAACACTGGAAAGCAAATTGTGATCACTCGTTTTTTGAAGCTCCTTGTCAGTAATTGTCCGTTAATGAAATCATTTTAGTTTAGTTTATCAGTCTCGCAACCCTTGCATTTATTTTCGATTTTAGAATTATAGAGGACAGTGAAGTTGAGTGAACTTATTCATTTCATTCCCTTTGCCAGTTCTTGCTCAGAACACGTTCAACACGTAAGTCATTATTACAGTTATTTTTCGTGACCACGTCCATAAAGTCATTGCATTTAGCACCCAACGATAATCTCAAAGGGCTTGGCCTGATTTGCGCAACAGTGACAACCATCGACCCACACAACGAGTATTTATATCACTTAGGATATATATCACGTTTATTACAACCAATAACTGATTCATTGCTACCGTAGGGCTCAATTTGCCGCTCTATGGGGAACGCACAACCTGAGCGCGAACGATCCGCAATCTATCACGTCACAGGCAGCCTGTTGTGTGGGAACTTTGTAGATGGGAGAAAGTTATGAGGTGCAAGGAGTATGTCGATCATTGATCTAGCTTCCCCGGCCTTACGCTGTGGTGATCAAGTTGGTGACTCGGCCGCACTTAATCGAGTATCACAGCCCATTGCCTTGGATGAAATTGTAGAGCATTTGCACCGCCCATTCAACGTAGCTTGACAGTGCTAATCACTCGGTAGGGTAGTGACTTTGTGCGCACGGTTTTTAGCCAATTACAGAGCCGGATTACCAGCACCTGCAACCTAGCCCGTGTTTATGTTATGGGATTCCCTTTTCCGAGAGGGGCACGTTTGCTATAAATATGTGAGTATCGAGCCGAGAGTCGATGTGTTCTTTGGAAATCTTCGTAAGTTGAGTTTGTTGGGAGCACTTAAGGATCTCTCTCTGAATGGAAGAGCACTATACTCAGACAGTGATGAAGAGACGAGCCACAAAGGCATGAGAACAATTCACGGTATCACCTAGATCAATAACCTAAAGGAGTACGATATAACGTGCGTGACCAGAACGGACTGGTTCAGCTCCTGTTCGATATTCAGCCACGCTCACATGGACTAATCACCGCGTGCATCGATCCGCACAACCACATCGCGTGCAAACTTTTCTGAAGTACAAAAGACAACGTCTGTTATTCAACCGGATACAAGACAGCGTGCGTCCTCCATAACCATCTTTTCCCTTCAAACAAACAAGACGAACTTTCAAGTATCATCCTTTCACAAAGATGTCCAACTCCGGCAAGACGTTGCCGGGGCCTCGCGGACTGCCCATCCTTGGGAATATCCTGGACCTGGGCGAAACTTTGCACGTCAGCCTTTACCAACTGGCCCAGAAGTACGGCGATGTTTACCAGATACGGATAGGCAGCCGGCCGGTCGTGGTTCTCAATGGCATAGAGACCATCAAGCAGGCTTTGGTCAAACAGTCCACAGACTTCGCCGGCCGGCCAGATTTTATTTCCTCGCAGGTCATGAAAGAGATCAATGGCGCAAGTATGACTTTCTCTGACTACAGCCCTGCCTGGAAATTGCACCGCAAGATTGCTGAGACGGCCCTGAGACATTTTACCTCGGGCCAGCAGTCGAAGTCGGTGCAGGACAAAGTCCTGTTTGAAGTTCAGGAACTCATCAGCACCTGGACGAATAACAATTCTGGTAGTACCGTCGTTGACCCATCGATTGTGCTCAAACTGTCTGTCAGTAACATCATGTGTTCCTACATCTTCAGCAGACGGCACAAATTAGATGATCCTAGGCTGACAGAATTCTCAGCTATGAGCGACGACTTTGGCGCCGCAGCCTCGAGCGGAAACACGATGGACTTTATGCCATGGTTGAAGTATCTACCAACCAAAACTATGCAAAATTTCCGACGACTTCTGCTGAATTTTAAGGATTGGTTCGGCGGGTACATAAACCAGCATCGCGAGGCCTATCAGGAAGATTCGGAGAAGGACATCTTGGACTACCTGATTACGGTGGGGAACAAAATAGACGAGGAGGAGCTGGAGCAGCTGAATTTGACCCGGGAGATGTTACAGACGACCGTGTACGACTTATTCGGAGCCGGGTTCGACACCGTGTCGGCCGTTCTGACTTGGGCTATTCTCCTCGTGATCTTGCACCCGGAGATTCAGCGGGACATACAGGAGGAGATTGATACAGTTATTGGGAAGGACATGTTACCGCAGCTGACCGACCGTGGCAAATTACCGCTGACCGAAGCTTGCCTGTATGAGGTGCTCCGTTTCTCCAGCGTCGTGCCCTTCACCATTCCACACAGCACGACGCGAGAAACCCAACTGAACGGCTACCTCATTCCCAAGGGCACTGTCATCTTTGTCAACCTGTACTCCATCAACCAAGACCCCAAGATCTGGACCGGCCCTCAGGAGTTCAACCCCCGACGGTTCCTGACCGGGGACGGCCGTCTTGACCCAGAGAAAACGGCCAGCATCTTGCCGTTCGGAGCGGGTCGACGAAGGTGCCTGGGCTCAGAGCTGGGCAGGATTGAGATGTTCCTGTACTTCACAACACTGATGCAGAAATGCAGGCTGGAAATTCCAAATGGGGAGAGACCGAGCACAAGTTGCATCCCTGGACTGGCACAGCGTCCATTACCCTACCAGATGAGAATCAAACTGCGAGAAAAGGGACCCTCGAACTAATGTATTTACAGTTCGGGGCTTTCTGAGTATTTAACTCTATATGGACGTGCAAGTAAATGTGGGTTTTTTCCAAAAGCACGCAAACGACCATTCAAAAGAAATTAACCTGAGCCATACCAAAAATGAAACATGCAAAGGTGTTGCCCTTGTCTGTTCATTCCTGCACCAGACGAAACCTGTGGCCGGTTGCTCTTTTTTGACTGTTTCATTAACATGAGAGCACCTATTGTCATTATACACTACACTTGAGTATCGTAGCGATATCGAGAAGGACACAGTTAAAGGCGCTGCATACTTTCATAAATCTGCTTCGTTTACTTTGATGTTATTGTGATAAAAAATTTTAATGCCATTTTTTTCTAATGTCACCTAACCCCAGTGTAGGTTTTTTGTTTATCTGAAATGTATCCTGCAGTGATATTTAAATTTCATTTTCTAAAATGTTCTCTTGCTTTAGTAAATTGAGGAGCTTGAACCCTTCTTCTTTTGCCTTCTGAGGAGGTGAATGACTTTAAGGGATTTAAAGGTCGAATTTATTCGATCCACTGCCACTCAACCATTAAAAATAATGAATTTTTTTGGTTCAGTTTTTTGTCTTTATTTTGTTTGTTTGTTTGTTTGTTTGGTTGGTCGGTCGGTCGGTTTTGTTTCACCAAGACTGTCCTTAAGCGTTTGCCATTAAAAAAAAAACAACTTAATATTGGTCTTTAAAATTTGAGCAGTTTAACTTATAAAGGGTTGGTTGGCTGTGGTTTCGAAGTTGTTTTGATTGAAATAGAAATATATTCATGCACCAAATTTTGTAAATTGTTGTTTGGAAAATCCTAGAAATATTCTAAAATTGTTAATTATCTGTTCGAGTGGTCAAGACTTGGTTGGCTTTGATACGAATTTGTAAACTGAATATTTTAATGAACAAAACAGTTGCTGGTGTATCGTATTTATAGAAACCTATATATTTTGATAACCATTAAAGCATATCCAGGTATAAATTGAACACTTACTCTCGTTTGAACTGTCACGAAACGCTCCTTGGTTCGGCTGTACTAAACAAAGATTTTGCTGCCCGTATACATTTCCGACAACTTAGTCGTTGGCCCTCCTCATTCAAATCCATCCCCAATCAACTTGCCGAGTTTTCCCGAGAGATACATTCGTTCATGGTATGTTTTGCTAACGTGCTTTCACATCAAATACATGTACATTTCGATAAATGCTCTAGTGTGAAGTCATTCAAAGCCAGAAATGTTTCGTTCGAAATTGCAATAAGTATGCACAATAAAATGGTGAAGCACCAAAGTTATCTTTTGCCGAATTTGTCACGATTGGCTGTCTTCATTTCTAATCAGAGTGCGTTTTCTGTCAGTGTGCCTACGATGAACATTTCCGTCCCAAACAGGTATAAACGACAGGCCTTCACAATTTCCCCGTCCTGGCAATTACTTTCCCCACACGGGGATGCCTTTTTTCCACCACAAAGCCCCTTTCTGCCTGGAGGCATTAAGTGTACTATTGGATTTTTTTCATGCAAAGTGAAGGAGAAAGGAGAAGTGTGAAAAGCATGAGGACGTCAATAGATGCTCAAGCCAGGGCGAGTCTGTCGGAGGACAGCGCTCGTTGACCGGTTGCCGTCGTTGGAGGATTTGCCACGCCGTTCGCACGCGATGTTTGTTGTCCAAAGGTCGACTGATGACCGCCAGCGGTTGTTTACCCATGACGTCATTCATGTACATGCAGTTACAAGGTTTGCACATAGTAATTATGAGCATGCGGGGAGTCTGGTACTTCACATGGACATTTTGTATGCCGGAGGGCATTATCGTTGCATTATATTTGCTACAGGTAATCACCTTTCAGCGTGATTTCAAATCGTTAAACCATGGAGGAATGTTCTTTTTGCATTTACTTTGAGAGCGTAACTGACGCTGGTGCATATGCAGGGTATGGGGGTGTTTTTAGCCCTGCCCTGGGGCGTTAAACTTGGAATATAAAAGCAATAAATAGTGATAGATGTGTGTTACATATGCATTCCCTTCGTGTTATACTCCTCCCATGCGACTGACGTCCTCGTGGAAGCACATAATTCTTTCCAAGGGGAAATCAATCAACATTGGTAAACTTGCAAAGTTTCAATAATATAAGATGTGGCTATTTTCGAAGCTTTTTGTGGAAACTAGCGATTTTTTTCACATTTTTCGGAGGGAAGGAAAAGGGCCCCCATGACACCTATGCCCCACCCCAATGAACGTAGCCTGGGTCCCCCGTTATCGTCACGTAATGATGCTTCGACTGTTCTGGGGTGCACGATGAATACTTTCTCGCTTGACAAATTGATCTGTTTATCCATCAAAATAAACTGCATTGGAAAAGAAACTGTATACTTGTTCATAGAAACACAAAAGACATTTCTAAGATTCTTGTGCTTTTAAAACAGAAAAGGGTACGCGGACTTTATTATTACTGTCAATAAAGCGAGGTTATAGTGTACATGAGACAACTACCTTACCACAACTTTAATCTGGTCACGCATTCGGTAAGTTCTGTTGGATCAATCAACCAGTTATCAGCTTGCAAAGCAAAATCCGTTGATGACCATTTAAATTGGATATTCCGCCTGTGATCATACACAGTCGATAAGCCACATTGGATGCCAGTCCGAACACTGAGGAGGGTGATATCATGTTCCCTCTCTCTCGCCGTCTGTCTCTCTCCAAAGTCCAAATCTTTCACACCGAGGATTTTCCAAACACATAAAACCTAACCCACTCTAAAATTCCATCCCTTGGGAAAATGTGACCCTCTTCATTCGCAAAGTTTGGAGTCGATTGCATTTCACTTTGTTTATAGACTCCTGTTTTCCTTTTCCGTGTTTGAGAAAAAGGAACTGTTGCAATAACGAAAAGCAGTATCGACTATACAGACCGGAGGCAATGGAAAAAAACGACACATAAGAAACCAGTAAGAAGTCGCATATAATCTGGTTACGCTGTCTGCAAATTAAGTTACAGGGGCTAAATGGGAATCTTTGGTCTGCCAACTTTAATCTGGCTAGCTCGGTGTCAAGTTTTGACATCATGACGGTGGAAAGTTACCAGAGTGATAAACATTCTGACCTACGTAGAGTGCGTTGTTACATGAAAGGGATTGCGTCGAAAACACCGAGTAGCATTCCTCAATAAAGCATGGGACAATTAAATCGTGCCTTGTCTAAGAATGTAACAGAAAACAACCCTCAATAATCTTCCGCACAGACACGATTTCTTGTTCACAATTCCATTCTTTTCTGTTTTCATTTCACAGCAAAAGTTCAATGTTTTCTTTTAAGCTAGCTTTTATATTAGAATTGTCCGCCTTTCCTCTGTACTCTACAGACATGTATGCGAGCAGGAGAAACTAGCCGCTGCCCAATGCGCACCAAATTACCGGAAACAGCTCCAGGAACCACCGCGTAGTTACACAGTTCTTGCACCACCTCATGCAGGTACGTTCGCTTTACGTTCGAGCACATAAGCAAACGACTGTTCGAACTTCAAGCGCATGCAAAAGCGAAGCGAGTTTGACGTCACTAGATGTTTTCCGTGAAATTCACTTGAGTTGAAATGTGTTCAACTTTTGCTAATTCGAATGCTAGTATTCATGGCTGACTTAACAAAATCGTGTTTGTGCTCCTTTCAAGCTAAATATGAACCGGCCTGAAGTTTTCTGAAAAGCAGTTTTTATGTAGAGGCGTGCATCCTCCCTTTAAGCCCACCTCTGTCCTGAGCCTAAGCCGCAATTTTAAGCCACCGCAGAGAATGCAGGGTTGTCTTTAGTGCAGCAACAATGAACTCTGATATGCTGCCTCGACGTGAGCCTCTGATCAAATCGATGAGGTATATTTTCCCTCTTTGAGTAAATTTCCTTTTACGTCAGGAGAGGTAGGTCTGTATCCATTTTCTGCAGTGAACTGTATGTATATGTATATATTTTCACTGTATACGTTAATGTTCCACAAGGATGTGTCGGTGTTGAAGATAAACAGTGAAAATGAGGGTCGGGCAGGGATGAGAATGAAGTAACATAAATGTACAATGGAAAGTGCACATGGTGACGTAATTGACAAAATAATATCTCAAAATTTTCAATGTTTTTTAAATTTCGACTTTTTTCGAAATAGTGGGTGGGTAAGTCAAAACTTAAAAAACATTGAAAATTTGAGTGGCCCCTTACTCCACACGGCCTTCGCTCTTTATTAACAGAATTGCACGCTTTTCCGGTGTGGATCGTTACTCGTGCTCCATGTTTATGGTATCGAGAGAAAAAACCACGAGCACTAAACGTCAACATACAGCTTCTTCATTGCTAACTCCAAAGCGCAATGTTCAAATGAGCATCCATGTCAATTTTCTATATGTACCCTTTATTAAAACCACAGTAACCCCTGATCTAGATTTTGGCCTGTGATTTTAGTCTGCATCAACTTTTCATGAACCAATCGTATGATGGAAAGTCAAACCCAGTCGATATTATTGTTATGGTCAAAAGGTTAAATAATATCAAACAAAAGGTGTCATTCTGCCCTGCCAAACACGACACAAATCTTCATCCGGGAAAGAGAAGATTGCGTGTTTGCCAAAAGTACTGCGACCCCGCAATGAACGCCTCTCTTACCCAGAGCCAATAAAGTGACGAATCCTATAATCACTGAGATTTGAGTAACATTTCCTGCTCTTAGACGTTCTTGTTTAGGATTTCACACGAAATTCTGGGTGTGGATGTTGGTGATCAAAGTAATTAATCCCCAAAATTAAAATGGCAGGTTTACTTTAAGCATTACTTCCTATTTTTTTCTAAAACTAATTTCAAAACGGTGTCAAACTATAGAGCCTACAGGGCAAGAAAGTAGTTTTTGAACTAACTTGGCGAAAAGGAGCCCCGTGCATGTCTTATTTCGATTTCTTTATTGGCCCAAAAATAAAATCTTCCTTACAATTTGCTTTATTACTTTTTGCCTTCCGCTGAAAGATAACCGTGAAGTTGATGTGGTCACAGATCGTTTGTTTGGGTTCGGCACATCCGTTTTTTTTGAAAACTTTTTCCCCCTGTGACACGTTGTGGAAAAGGGGAAAATTACAACACGTTTCACTTCTGTCGGGAAGAAAAGTGCGACTTCAGACAGTCATCAGTCTTTCCAAAGTTTGCGTGCTTCTGCAGAGTTCGGAACGCCCTGTCTCCTTCCGCAGTTCATTGCCAACCCGTGATGCCGACACAGATACATGTATCTTTATTTGCCACGCCCCTTTAGATTCTACCCCATAGGAATTACTTGAGCCATCCCGGAGAAAACATCAGCGCAGAGTGTATGCCTAATTGTTTTAGGCACGCGAAAAGAGGTATAAGAAAAGCACCCGCATGTCAGAATTGATCTTCCACTTCATATAGTCTTGGAACAAGGTTTGTCCTTCTTTCTTCCTGAAGTTTGCCCCCCCCATCTGGGGTAAGAAGTGTAGCAATAAGAACGTAGATTGTAATTTAAAAAAAACAATAAACAACTTGATGGGGATCGTAATTAGGCCTGTGTGTTCTTTGAAGTATATTTGAAAAGAATTTTATACACTCTCAAAAAGGATGACAACTGGTTTTGCTGACTAAGTTATGCCCTATTTACCGTGGCAAATAATCTACCCAGCTATGACTGACCATGGGAGTCCCACTCCCACCCCACCCTCCCCAAACATTCGAATAATTTCTGGGTGGCAGGAAGAAACACTTGTTGCATCACGCACAAAAGACGAGTAATAGTCCCATAGCCTCATAAACAATTTCAGAGTCTCGCGTGGTCTTGGGAAAGCGCCCGATTCTTGTCGGCCTAACCGGTCACGCACACCCTCTCGTCTTGGCACGCTATAATGCCCGCTAAAAATGCCAAAAAGTCCCCGGACGGCGCGGCACGGCACGCTGCTTGTCGTGAATAACCGCGGAGGGAATACACCAGACTCGTCTGAGTCACTCCTTCCTAAGTCACCGGAGTGGTTGGTGAGAAGGGAGGGGGACCACCTGGAAATATTCATCTAATCTCTTTAATCTGTAGCATCGGGCAATAGACTTAACTCGCGTGGGTGGAATGAGCTGACAGCGAGTTCTTGGCAGACAAAATGGGGAGAGAGGACGAATTTGAACGTAACATTGTAAATCAATAATGTGACGTGACTGGAGTGAACCTCAGCAAATCTCCATTGGTGCACTTACAGCACCGTTGGACTCGGACTCGCCTGTCGGTACTACGCTAAATGGTTACGCAGTTTCGAGCATCAAAGCTGTCACACGTAATGTGGGCACCTTTGTACTGGCGGGAAAAGTTACCGTAATCGTTAAAAAAAACCCAATATTTTAGTCGCTTGAATAATTTGGTTTGATCGTGGCCAGTGTCGGCAGAGGGTATCACAGCACACGTATCAAAATATACATTTTCTGCTGGTCTACCAAAGTTAAATAAAAAAATACATGGTATTGTTTGTAATCAACCTCTCTTTAGCAGGTTTATAAAAGCAATTTTCAAATGCGTATGTTGAGGGGAATTTGTGAAATTCTGAGGAAGAATTCACCGTCGCTGATAATGCTCATCCGCGTGAAATACTTGCTTAGTTTTATTCCGTTTCCTGAGAATGTTTCCCCTCGAGGTTACTCAATCAATGTCAGAGCGATTCTAAAGTGTGCCTGCACAATCTCAAGCCATGTCGCCATAGGATCCTTCTCAGGCTGGAAGTGACCTGTCACCCTTCCCCCGTAAGCTACCCTGGGGGTTGGTTTGGCGTTTTGTAATCTCTGATGATTTTGGCCTAGGTCTGCCCTCGCCTTCATGAAAACATCTACATTTTTGCCACTTATCCCTATTATGTGGGCGCGGATAATGGCTCTTCTCACGCCACGTTTTACCCACTCGTGGCTACACCCATCTCTTTCCGGTCCGTTACCTTGACTGGATACGAATTAAACAAAGGCTCAACATTGTGTTTTCTGACATTTGCCCAAATTTTACTCGCAAGTCTCAAGACCGCTCATAACACAAATGTCTATGTCGTTTGCCAGCTTCTCATTTCAGCATAATGACATACGGGGCCTGACGACCGAAAGCCTGGTGACGTAAATACGGAGGGGGGCACGTCCCTCCCAGCGGATGCCTCCCTCCCCCCGCTTTGAAATTTGCTTTGAGTTATATACTATATACCTATAATGTGGCTATGCAGCTGCAGCTTATTTTCTTGTGGTGCCCCCTTGAAAAAAATTTGCGCACCCTGGGTGCACCCCCGGGACATTTTCCCCTAGTTACGCCACTGGAAAGCCGTCGCAATGTTACTTAACCTCGTACATTGTATGACTTGCGGTTTTAATGTTTTGAAATTAGCCATTACAAAAGAGTAAGAGTCGCGCTAAAATCTTGGCCTTGGATATTATTTACTGGGGTCTGCAATCTTCCTGTTTCTAAAGGATTTTCCCATCCTGATCTCTTCAGTGTCTACCTGGTAAATGTCAAACGATGTTTACAATTTCTGGCACGCTATGTTTATGTTTTGATATTTTTTATGTGTTTACCAAAATTCTTGAAATTCTTTGGATCATTGATTTTGCCCAATTGTTGAACTTAAGTTATAATGGCGTCTGACAGTTAGGTGGCGGTATTACCTTGTTGTTAAGGCAAATTGTATTGAGAAGTTCTCGTTGATGTATGTTCTTGTTTAAATGTTACAAAGAACTAAAACCATGCTCTAAAAGGGTCAGAACACTTACAGCAATTAGCATCGCTGCAAATTAATCCTTCCACGCGTTTTGTGCACATTCCCTGTTCCGAAAGTAAACTTGACCGAAATTTCCATTTCCTATTTTGGGATGTGGGTTCTTTGAACTGTCTGACCTGCCGCGCGAGCGTTAAATAAAAAAAAGCTTTGGACATGGTGAGGCAATTAGCCTGATCAGGAGGTTAAGGCAGCACTTTCTAGCCGACCATTTGTTATAATTATATGACACAAATGGCTCACCGAGGGCTGGGTGGTCCCGTCGAAGATCAGACTCGAGACGAAACACGTCTTTGCCAAGTCTGGCCATGCACTCCGTTGGGAGAGATCAAAATTCAATTTGTCAGTTTGTAAGAAATAATTTTCTGGTGATGATTGTTTTAAGATGCAGGCCTGCAGCATCATTTTGGAAAAAACATTCTTTTATTTGCATTCATCGTCAGTATCATCGTCATCAGTAACCATTTTCATCCCTCCTCTCATCGATCATTATATCTCAACTGTCTTCCCAGTATCGGCACCTGGGATCTCTTCCTCTCATCACAGAGGTGGTGAGTGATGCACATTACAGTCGTGCCTATAATTAAATCATCAGCCTTGCAGGCCAGGAGTTCATAGCGCATGCGGGATACATTCTCACCAGTGTTGAATTTCGTGACTCCAGTCGAGCCGAGTCATGACTCAAGTAAAGTTAAGGCGTCGGGAGCAAGGACGTCGAGTCAAGTTGTCGGGTCAAGGACCTTGAGTCGAGCCCAGTCACGTTGTGTAATCGGGTCGAGTCAAACTTCTGCCCAGTCAGATCAAGTCTCGTTTATCTGAATATTTAAACACCATAAACAGGAAGTGATGCATCTTCGTTTTCACCTATGGCTTGGATTTGAGTCTGGAATGATTCACGTACAGAACCGTTACTGATTATACCGAAGTATACATGTTCTTATTTTTTTTTTCAAAAGCAAGACAAAAAATGAGCCCATTCCATCAAGCGGTTTTTGCCCGAACGCAGCGCATAAAATGAAGAATATCTTTTCCTGACAGGTTTCCGTTGTTGTGCTCTCTATCTAGAAATGGCGAGACTCCGTATCGTTGCAACGTTGGCTAAAGCTCGTGGTTTTCCTTGTAATCGTACTCGTTTTATAAGGTTGTCCCCATTTTCATATCTCTCCGTTCATTCCAATGGAACGTAATATTATTCTGTACCTGTAACTTCTTTTCCTTAAAAGTCATCATTGCGCTGCCGTGTTATTATAAAATCCGAGTGTAAGTAATTCCAGGAGAAGACAATAAATCTCCCGGTGGAGACTCCTGACGGCAAAAGAGTGGCTAATTATATACATGTATGGCTTGTTTGGGGTCGTGCCTTTCGCTTGCCGCATTTCCCGAAGGTGGATCATGGTTTGTGAACTCGCTCACGCGAGGGCCCCCAGTGAAACGCAAAACGGGAAACGGGTGGTTCGCAGAGAAAAGTCCGCCCAACCAGAACCACATGGCGGGGAAATCACAAAGGACCAGGCCAGTTAACTTGGCGGTCATACCTGGCACGCGATCCGTCGATGACTCTCCTGCCGTCGGTGGAATAAAAAAAAAGAATACTTGAAGAAAAGAAAAGATGCCCTCTGTCCCACATACTTTGCGTCAGTTAGTTTATGATCTTGTTTTTGGCGATCTTGGTTTTTCTATGCAAGAAAGCAATGCAGTTGATCTTTCACATGGGCCCAAGGAAATTTTTGGTGGAAGTGTGCCGAAACCATTTTGAAATTTTAAACTTCATTGAGAACTAGCTTGTTCGATATGATTACATCTTGATAAAAATCTTGCCTGTTTATGTGGGAAATCTGGGGCGAGGTGTAACCTTGTACCACGTTGGACTCTTGCTGGACAATACGCAAAATGGAAAAGTAATTTCAGATTTCCCAGGCCCCCCACCTCGGTCGGTATGCTAGGTGTAGTAGGTTTGTGCGTATTCCTTTGGCCTGAACTGGTTACGTGTAGTTTACAACATTTTCACCAGAATTCGGTGAGGAAACATACTCTGCTCGCCACCATCATTTAGTTGCAAAGTTTTGAACTTTAGAAGTTCAATAAGCGACCAACAAGGTGAATTCATGCTTCCACTCCGTACGCCCATGCAAAGAAAGGCCCCCGCCCTTCTAGCGCAAAACATATATGCCTTAAAAATCCTCGGGGTAGAAAATCATTTCCGTAGGAATTATCTCCAGCACTCCTATAGGGCTTCATTGTCCTTGCTCAGTACCATAGCAAATTTCCGCCCAGTCAAATCATTAGGAAGCATCGTCTGTAGCAATTAGCACTATACGTTTCAGGTTGTTGTCAAGCCATGAGTAATCTCGGCAGTGATGGTATTTGCACGCAACTTGTTGCACAGTGTGTGTAAACATTTTATCCCCGACCCGAGCCCTGTCCATTTTGAAGGCACTTCGATGAAAAAAGAATGCACCTCTGTTTCGGTTGCCCGGAGTATATCCTGTGTGTAGAGGTAAATGTATCTCTGGGTATTGTTTTAGCAAATGGATGAGGATAAAGTCATTCCTCCCGTTCATCTCGTCTCATTAATGTTCGGCGCGGAAAAAAGTCTCCCAGAATCTGATCACTGAAAAGAGTAGTGAACTGGGCTGTCGAGGTCATGCCGCCCAAATGAGTGAAATCTGCATTGTTACCTTAGTATTAATATGTCGACGTATTTCGCGTTAGATGTAAAAATCCTATCAAAAGGATTCTTGACACCCGAACTGGTTTATTGGACGGGGACACTTACAACGAAGCTTATCAGTCCAAGAAATTATTTTAGCGCAGAGTGATATTAATTTTTCCTTCAACCTACCTATATAGTATATAGGTATATAGTTTAACGTAAAATGGTGTAAGATGGAGACGAGAGTGCTTTTCATCTTTCTAAATACTTAAAAAATATTCTACATGGATCTTTGACCAGTTCTAGACTTGTGTTTTGTTACGAGTTTTGATTGACCAAGTGGAGAGTTCAGTCGACTTGTAGTAAGCATTTTGCAAAGTAATAAATGAATGTTTTATCTCCTAAAATCTACAGCCTTTTAGGAATAAATATCACCTGGGGTCGTAATCGTATTGAATGATCCGCCATACTATCGAAACTTCTTTAGGCGTTGTACTAACGCTATTCACTAATCTCAATGACCTAGTCTCTGTTTGGCTATGCTCTGTATATTTTACCTTCCAAAGCATCGATCCGACAAATCACCGCTTTGAAGACAGACGTGACTGATTGTCAGACTACGGGTTGTGATTAATAACTGGAGTTGTAAGTATGTGATGTTGGAAATTGTGCGGACCACAAATTGAATAAAGGAGCGGCTATCCGCTTTAAGCAAGTACTCCCCTCATCGGTTGAAAATATCAGAGTTGGTCAGTGTTCATTTTGCTGGTAGCGACGCAATCATGACGCGTACATTTTATAGTCGTTATGTGAACCAGCGAAGTGCAGTTTTGACCAAAGGCGCCTTTTAGCTAGGAAATTGCACCCTCTGTTGGTCCAGCTCGGGGCTCGTAGACACAGACTTTAAGCTGAGCAGTTTCGTATCGTAACTCTGAATTGTCACCGTTTTTACGAAAATATCTCTTCATGTATAGCGTTTGCAGTGTTGCCTCTTTTCCACTCAACCTTGCTCTGGACCCAGTGTGAACTCTTCATGGAACTTAATAGGGATGTCGCTTTTGTTTGGTCCTTGTTGGTGGGAGAAAGGGGTAAGGGTAGAAGTGGGCCATTGTAGGCGAAGCCCTTTTTTCTAGAATTGCTTAAAGTTTTGGGATCATTAGCTGTGGAAACGTGAAAGGGCCTGGTTGGACTTGGCCCAGATTGGCTCTATTTGGCCCCCAGAAAATATGAAACGAACCGTGTGCCGTAATGTGACAGCGGGATATTTGTAGTTGAGTTGAGAGTTTTAGCCTCCCTGAGTCTGTCATCCTCCTCGCAGGTGAATTGGCTGCTTGGTACATTAAAAAACAACAGAAGAACACCACCTAACATGTACATATATTCGTGGTTTCTTCCCTAATGAATGCATTCACATGCTTTTAAAAGTTAGCTCACAGGTTACAGAGCTTTATTAATTAGTCACTTCATTGCTTTCGTGACAAGTCCAAGGGTGGCCTTGTCCCATTGCCGCCTGTGTGCCAGGGTGCTGTCGACGGTTGAAAGAAAAGTGCACCGAGAGGCCGCGACGGTCCGTCTACTATGGCGACCTACGTCGGCATTGATGACGGTGGTGGTGATGATTATTACGCAATTCGTGATGGTAAAGTCCTTCCGTTCACCAAGTTTGCCGCCTCTCCGGCACCCATCCTCATCCTATTTGACAACGTTTGCCTGAATTGAAAGGAACAGATGAAACTGGATGTCTTTTGGTCTTCAGATTCTCCTTACCAGCAAGACTTCACTATTTTGAAAAACCTCGTTGTACTGCGTTTCGGAGCAGAAAAGCATCTCAGCAAGGGATGGCATAAAAAAGGCATGAAGTACGAACAGAAAGGGGAAGAAGTTGCCACATCTAACATTGAAAGTCCACTGGACAAAAATGAAATAAAGGAAACAATGAAGATGAATCGAAGGGTGGGGCGTACCGATGTGACGTCATTTTAAACCAGAAAGCGTAGTGCAAACGAATAGAGTACGCACGTGTTGGTTCAAGCGCTGGTTCTCAAACGAATGCCTTTTACATTGTGCGCGTGACGTATTCACTTCGGTACCCCCTAAACACCGGCACATGTTATTACCGTATACAGGAATACAGAAGTATAGGGGGCACTGGGCAAGACTAAATTAACAGGAGGAATAAGAGATCAATGAGACTGCTTCATGCAGGGCTTTCGTTCAACCCCGAGGAATAATGACAAGTGACTAAACAAGTTTCCGTATGTTATGGGAAGTCTGTCAGATATGTTAGATTATGGACCCCATAAAAAATTTGCCAACCAGAGTTGGAAGTCATTACTGTGGCGGCATCGTACTCTTGGGAATGTGGTACGTGCGCGTTATATGCCCCCAACCAGAAGGATCGTCTCGTGACTTTCAAACGCGCACATTCTTCAACTGGACGCACGCATGCATTTCCGCAAGTCACAAAGAGTTAGATTAGGATTAGCGCCACGACATAAACGGCGTTTCCTCGGATTAGTATGTAATTACAAGGAAATTGCATTTCGTGGCCTCGATTAGTTTCTAATTTAAAAATTAAATTTCCAAGGTTTTCCAAGTTATTTTTGTCAAATTTTCTTCATTGCCAACCTCTGCATCGGAAACACTGTATGTCCCTTTCCTTTAATTTTCCTACCCCGATGTTTGTGACTGTCTGTTTCTCTAGAGCAGGAAATTACCAAGCTCAAATTTCACGGCCTCCACTGGTACAAGACTAGTGTACTTTTATCTGCGCGCAAACGAAGTAAATATTTAGAGTGAACTAAATAAAAACAACTGTTGTTTTTGAGTGACACCCTGGTATGCCGACAGTAGCGCAACCCTTCGCACGGTCGTGAACTGGCTCACTTTATACCGGTCATGACGTGGCGGAATTTGGCACGCGATGGCGGCATCAATCCATTATCGCCTCGCGGTCTCCGTGCCCCATGTAAAATCGGGCGTGAACAGTGCGACACGCGAAGCTGTTGCCGCAATCTGCGCTAGCCATCTGCAGCACATGTAGCTAGCTTGGCATCATAATCAGCGCGACGGCTTTGACTTGTTTCGCCTATCTTCAATTGGGACGCCACCCATGACTTGGCCGACACGCCAGGCAAGAAAGGGGCCGTCCATAAAGTACGTACGCACGAAATGCCGACCTTTCAGACCCCCTTCCCCTGTACGCATGGCGTACGCACTGGCTCCAACCCCCTCCCACCCCACATATCTTTTGACTTCTCAGGGTACATGTACAGTGTACCTTGCTTTAACAAGATTAAATGTCACAGTACATTGTACATCTCGCCCTGCAAAAGGTCATAAGCGCGCTTACGCCCTTTTGCCGGGAAGGCAAAAGGGCTTATGAGGAGATGCTGATTGCGCCTTGCCGGCGCTTTCAAAATCGATCCGCGAAAAGCCATCCTCATGAATTCGGTAATAGAGATGTATTGTACGGAAGTGTCATGATTGAAATCTCCCTGATCTTTAAACCGTCCTGTAGTGCATACACAATCTGAAAAAAAAATCAGGGAAACTGTTTTGGACAGGGATGCGCCACTATACCAGCAGAAACCCCCTGATAAGATTTATCGAAACTATAAAAGTGAACTTGTCTGGTGTTCACGCGCGTCTTTCCGGTATTTATATACACTGAACCCGCCCATAGATTTTTGAGCCCAGTTACCGCCGATTCCACGAGTTAAACTTATGCCTCGCTCTCCCCAGTGGAACCTCACCTCTGATGTTTGGGGCTGGAGCCGTAAAATGTAATTACATTGCGTGAGATCATCTTTGAGATAAAGCTTGGTGGATTTCCTCGACGATGCGAGGCAAGGCCATTCTAAATATACTCGAAGCTGCAGCTAGCAAATACGTTTAACGATAAGGGAGCACTTTTGCACCAAAGGCGCGTACGTGACAGCCGTGCCCCGTGTGCGTGTTACTGCAACACTCCCAACTTCCTACTGATAGTCGTATATAACCGTCTTATTAAGGGGCAGAAACACAATTCAAAAACCTAAATATTTGAAGGCTGTCGTATATTTAGGGCATACATACCGGGTTTCCCCTTACTAGTCGTGCAGTACAGCTCGAGGAGGATTATCATTATGCAAACACCATGGATCGCTCCGGGATTAGTCATGAGCCCTTTTCAAGCTGGGTGACTAGCTCAGTTACATGGCCGTCAGCCCTCCCGTTCTCCACACCCCTGGCCACGGCGAGACTTGCTGGAGACATGAACCAGTGAAATCCCCTCATAGCACGCAACGCTAATTCACCTGCCCCGCACGCGATACCATTCCACCATCTACGACCCCCCCCCCTCACAAAGCCATAAACGCACCAATGGGTGCCGCGAGAGAGACAAGGGGCTTTCCCTTGGAGGAAAAATGGGGGGGGGGTTGTTGAAGATAAAGAAGGAGGAGGAAAGGGAATGAGGATCATTTTGCTGGTGTATGCCTCAAAATACTCCGCTTCCACTGTTTTTGGCTTTGTCAGTTTGCTGCTAGTTAGTCGCCACCCCTGAAAGCGCTTTCCTTTTCCATTCCTGACGACGCCCATGGGCGCATCCCCTTGTTTTCATCGATTTTGCTAAACAACGAGGAAAGTTTGCTGTAGTAAACCTGCAGAACAATTAAAGTTCTCAACTGACAGTCACGAGATGCATTATATATTTTCCGATACTCTAGCAAATTTCGGCTGATTACTGCTATTAATTAGTGGTATTAGTATGCGGTAGTTGGTAGAATTATCGGGAGAGTGCGGTTTGACTGTGCCTCACCGTTTCCCAAAGGGAAAATGACACTGTACAAGTTTAATTTAAGCCTGTGCCATAACCCTGTAGGCCTAAGATATAAAGAAAGAAATTAGTCAGCTTCTACTGTCATTTCTTTTACCTTCATTTAACAGTGCCATTGTAAAGCCAAATGGTTTTTATTGAATGACACATCGACCGTTGTCCTGCTGAACGGCATTCCATTTTTTTTAAAAACTATATACAGAATTAGGATAGCCGAACATTATATCACCTGTTTGAGACACGCAGAGTGTCATTTTTGAAAACTCTCCAAACAGCCTCTGCGCTCCCCATCCTTCAATGTCAGGCGTGCAGACTGCCGGATGATATACCTTGAACTGAAAGGTTCAATGACACGACAAACTGCAGTTGTTCCAGAAAAACAAAGAATATAAATCACAGGACTCTTTTTTCCGGCGATCTTCGAAGAAGTGCGTGAGGGTTACTGTAGCGTGTCAAAGGAACAGTTTTGTAATATCCTTTCCACGGGACGTTTTCTGTTTCTTGTCGTCGTCACGGAATTTGCTTTATTTTTTATCCCCTAAATGCATCCCCCCAAATGTTATTTAAATCTCCAATATCATTATGTCACGCAAGTAAGGAAAACGAAAATGCCCATAAGCGATTTTTTCCTGAACCACCTTCAGAATAAGTTCAGTTACTTTAACTTCTAAAAAATCTTGCGCAGAAATCCCTGTTGAACAGTTACATTCATGTAAGTCAGTTGTTCGTCCCAACCTTACTTCAGTATTGGGTTCATGCTAAATTACTTCCGATGGCACAGGATGAATTTCTGTAACTGTACTTTCCAAGAACATGCGGTCACGTTCTTTCCGTATTAACAAACATTTTCTTCAACCCCTAGACCTCATTCACAACAGAAAGAAAAGGTTGGTATTTTCAAACGCGCTTATCTCAGATTGTCCGTTTTGCAAGATTTTGGGTTTTTCACTTTGTGAAAACACCGGCGACTTGTTCAATCATCAATGGACAGCCCGGTTTGTGTAGGGTCTGTAGAGAAAGTTGTCATTTTCGCCAACCTTCCGAGTCTTTCACAAATTTGACAAGCACACAACTCAGTTACGGAGCAAACGAGAACAACAACTTTGTGATAACCCAACCTGTTTAGAAATGGAAATGTAGTTTTGACTAACGAATTATATCATTTTACCTTAAGGAGAATCTCAGTAATACGGGCAATTCACAATGTACGCCTCCAAGAATATGCAACGCGTTGGCCAATCACAATGCACGAAATCTGTCGACCATTTCCAAAACGCGCATTGGGTCGAGGGATTTCGCGCATTATGATTGGCCAGTGCGTTGCAAACTCTTGGAGGCACACCGTTGTAAAACGCACGTATTCCATCATGCACGCAGGCCAAGTAGCAAGGACGGATGTTTGATGATAATTAACTCTAACCCCCTAGGCTGCATGTAAAATCATATTGACATTGAAGGATTTGTGGTACCGTTAGGGCTATGCAACGAAACACTTCTTCACCATAATGTCCAACCAACAATCAAACAACCAACAACTTGATGCAAGTAGGCCTAAGCTATTGCTTCTCTGTTCAGTCGCGTTTCACATCAAAGCGGCCTTAAAATAAAAATACCGTGTACAGGACCCCTTGTGTCCCAAACGCAAAGATTATGACCCTCGAGCTTGACCAAAAGAGGTGCAATGTGTTTTAGCAACAGGGGCTCCTTTGGTCGAAACTGAACTTTGCCGGTTCACCAACGACTGTGAAATGCACGCATTACGGTCGCATCGCTACCAACAAATGAACACTTCCGACCATGATGGCTCTTTTCAACCGATGAGGGGGTGCTTCTGCTAGAGGAGGATAAAAAAGTTGTTTTTCGTCAAACCGGGCACTCATTCCAAAATCAACACAATTTGAAACAACTTAAATATTACTGAATGAATGAATGAATGTACAGATTGCAAGCATGTAAATATGAGTTGAATACCGGTACGTGGTCCGTGATGCATGCACATATTTTTTAAATCCCCCTTGATTTGGCTAGGATACGGACTCAACGCGGCACTGTTCCCATCGTTATGGACATTACGCCTTATTCGCTAGGGGTTTCTTTGATCACGTACGCCAAGATAAGATAGCAAGAACATAAAGTAAATGAAAACGATCGATCATGACCTTTTGCAACTCGGGGGTTTTGTTCCCTCGTTTTCTCCAAGGATTTGTGGAGAGAGGTCGGGGAACGGTTTCACAAATCCGGGGTCGATAAGAAGTCACTAATATTTTGCTGATGCGAAATCCAGATGAAATCGGATACTTGAAAGCAGCAGCCTTTTTTGAGGAGTGTGAAGCGATGACTTAGTCTGATGAAGGCCTTGAGGCGTTGCTGGAGTTCTTTAGTATGACGTAGGCCTGTGTTGAAATATTTGATGAATATTGGTAAAACATTTTTGTTGACAGAGTTTTACCGTTTTGAAATGTTAAATTAAAACTTGTCTTTTTAATGATGTATTTGCACGATGATGTTGCACTGCAAGATATTTGGTTTTTGTTGCGGGTTTTTATCCAGTAGGTGTATTATTTTTTTCTTTTAATGTAGATTTAGCTGTCATTTATTTTAGTGTCACCGTGTCTGGTAGTATAGTTAGCTTTCTTACAGTGTAGGAAGGAATAGAGACGTCTGTCCCCTGGAAAGATCGAGACATTACTGTTGCCAGGAGCGTTAAGTCCAGGTGAAATTTTATTCCCCGTTCGCGCAAAACAGAGGAATCCCCATACTGCGGTTTGGGTACTAGCGCGATGACATTCATTCATTACTTAAATATCCATTTATTTCCTTAAGTTGTTCCGGGCATGTCATACGCCGTTGATCATCTGTATGGAAACTGCGCATTATAAAGTTTGAATTATTATTATTATTATTAAAGTTTCCCCATTTACGAGAAGGTGAGGCTGGTTACCAGAGCTGTGCTCAACTGTTCTATATGCGTCGTTTGTGAGCTTTGGATTAGAAACTTTGTTGTATGAAAAAGGGATTCTGAAAATGATGAGATCAATACCAGGAATTCTCCTTTGGGCCTACATAATGATTCTCGTTTCACTTTTTGTCCGTACAATAACCTCACAAATGTCCCGTCAGCCGTGTTGCCATCTGCAGTGATGCTGCCCTGCTTGAATTTTCGCTTTTGCTGTAAACATCAAGCAGCCAGCTGGTAAAATGTTAAAGTGTTTGAGAAGGATGACCTAACTTTAGGGCAATCGCCTTGGGATTACAGATAACCGGTGCGCCGACATCTGTCCCCACTATTTATCAGATAAGCAGATGTATAACTGCTTTTGGTGTAACTCTAGGCTGTACACCTTTGGTCTGCAAGCTGGAATAGCCAGAGCCATACCCATTGTTAGTGTTGCGTGTTAAGTGCTTGTCGTTTGCGGTATTCCATTATCATGCAATATTACAATAAACTGATATTTTTAGGGGTGTGGTTGTCGTCATCACTGTACTTGGCACCACACCAGTACATAAAACAATCGTGAAAATCTTTTTATGTTTAATTTTCTTTTCTTTTCCTTTTCTTCTTTTCTGACCAGGCTCCTTTTGATATAATCCGAAACGTGCTATTCAGTATGTATGGAAGAAATGATGCCGCTGCCAAATGTGTAAATAATATTATGCAACAGTCTATACCCAAAAATACCAAACCACTTTTCATTATAGAGTAAATTAAATCAGAGATTTAAGAAATGAACATGAACAGTCAGTACGATTCATGAGTCGTAAATTTCTTTGGCATTTCTAAGAGACGAGTTTCCTGGTTGAATTTATATATAATTTATGTCCACTCAAACTTTCTCCATCTGTGAAAGCAATGAACGTAAATGATGATAAACTGCTGGTAAATTCAAATCCCTAGCGTACATCGACCTTTGACCTAAGGTCAGGCGGAGCTGTTTGAACGATGCCCTTGGGATAACAACAGTCAATTTGTTAGCCATTTTCACCGCCAGTCCGTTTGGCAGAAATCAGAACTGGCTCATAAAAATTATTTTCCCCGCAGCCGCATGCTTCTGACTGTTTTATCTTTTCGCAAGGCCAAAGTTTAAATGCTCACAGCCCTCAGCTCACCTGGTTTCCCTCCAGCAGGTTCGGTCGGAGAAAAATAATGTAGATTTCGTGAACGAAGAAGCTGCCGGCAATGAATCACAGCTCAAGTTCCAGCTTTGCATAACCTTGATGATGCACAAAACATTGATTCATTTATTCTCCCAAAAATTATAGAATTCTATCAAATCACACCAGCTGTACTGAAATGCCCGCTGACCTTAAAGTAGCACAAAAAGCGTGCAAGAGGGCGCTGCTCGTATTGTGCGTACAGAAGAAAATTCGACAATTCAGCTCGGTGTTGGACTTTTTAGATAACGCTGTATATTGTTATATTCATTTGCATCTAATAGTTGCAATTAATTTTGTCAGAGTGACCCTGAATAGGTGTTATGAATGCAGGGCACCTAAATAGGCCTTAACCATGGAAATGCCCTAGATGGCCACCCTAGGGTGGCCAATTAAAAAAAATAATTACTGATTTTATGATACACGCAGTAACGTACCTGAAGCTCTCACCTTGTCAAAACTAGTTTATTACACGAACTCTACAAATCGCCTTTGGAACATAAGTTCATAATCTGGCCTTTTTTCAAAAAGATCATTTTGTGGAGTTTTCATTACTTCTCAACTTCAGCACGTAACAAGAGTAAACACATCGTTTTTTACAGACAGGGCAGGGTGTACCTCCTAGGCCTAGGATGTAATACCCCACCCCCTGCAAACAAACCGCGCTGGATGGTCCATTTGATCACTTCCCCCACGCTTTGGTAACCAGAAACCAACAGCGCATCTTTATGTTAATGTTGAATTTCCCAAAAGCCAACACGTGACAAAAAGTGGCCTTGCACAAAGTGCACCGGTTTGATGCAAGTCGAAAGTACATCTTCCAAGTGTATAGCAACAACAACTTTTCAAAGACATAATGCTTCTGAAACGTTATATACTGTTCTTTAATGTATGAAAATTATTTGGCATGCCTTGTAAATTGAAAAGTGCACTGTTTAAGAATTAAACATTGCTAATGATTTCCTGGACAAATGAGGGGACTATTGCTGTGATGTCGTTAAGGGAAGACATGTTTCAGAGTACAGTTTTTTGGTTCAAATTGTAAACTTAGAATTTACTTGGCGAACACATTTTTGACAATGAGTTGCGTGCTTGCTTAATACTGTAATACCATAACAATGTATCACCAAAGAAAGATAAGGCTTAGCGAAAAGATTTTAAAAAAATCAGCAATCGTGAATATGGAAATACTCATTGGCATATAAACCAAAAATGCAGCAAAATAACGTTTAAAATAGACAAAAAATTGAAAAGAGGTTAACTGAGACCATGGAGGAAGGAATAGTGTATTGCTGAATTTGCTTCTTACATACCGAGACTATACATATAGGTGCATTTTGGAAGTTATTTTGTACATGTACAGTATATATTTTATTTGCGTTGCAGCAACCCTTTCAGGGGTTTCTAGGGGGCGCTGTTACAGCACACTGCCCACTCGAGCAGTTTGGATGCACAATCCGAACTATCGAACACGGAACTACATGTACGTACATATGTACATACGTGAACATACATGTCCGTACGCAAGGAAGCAAGACAAGTACCGATGGAGGAAGGGACACATGGTGCGACGAAGCAAAAATGCCTGGAAGGTCAACTCCACTGAGTGTTATTTTAGTGTCGTCCGGTTCAAAAGGAAATCGACTTCTCTTCCGATATCCCTACCAGCAGGAAAGTGACGAAGAAGTTGTACAAAAGAGTATGTAACTTACTAGTCTGCTTGTGCATGTAGTTTACGAGCCCAGTACTAGAGTAGGCTGTGCCTAACTGTGTGGCGTGTTCGTCGCCTGTTTGTCCTGGGAGTGTGGTGAACGACGAACCCCCAACCCCAGTTATGACGGTTCTGGGGGTAGGTACTGTTACCAGTACTACTAGTACTCAGTAGGCCTATTGTACTTTTGTAGTTGTGGTGACTTGTGTTGAAGCCATGATCTAGGGCCTAACGTAAGGTTAGTCCATCTGGCCCACGTCACAGTCATGACAGTCAAGAGTTATTGAGCCAGGAAAAATCTAGATGTGTGTTTTTGAATGAGAGGAGGTGGCGAAGAGCGAAAACGGTCAGACTTTGACAGATTTTGAAGTTAGAAATATCACTAAATCCCCAAACATGCCAAAAGTTTTACTTTGGCATTTAAGAAAGCCAGTAGGTAGGGAGAAAGGTATTTTTAGTGAGTCTTTGGAATTTTTGGGAATCGTTTTCACCCTTTCACTATACACGTATGTAATATCGTGGAGCATTAGTATGACGATCCCATCCAAAATCAAAAAAGAGGAATACTAATGCTCCACTCAGTAGAGTTAGTGTACATGTACTTCTAGAAACCAAAACACCGCACAACCCTCCCTGTGTGCCTTAAGGCCTTTTTATTTGGTACTTAGGGTTGTATCATTAAGGCCATGAGAATGAATATCCCGGATTTCTGTCCACTGCCGGCATACTGCTGAAACAGCAGCCCCAAAATTTCATTATTTTCCAACAAGTTATTATTTCAGAAAAATTGTTTTTCCTGTTGGGAATGGTTAAAAATTGGCTGCAAAGTGCAAAGTAAATTGGGAGTTGTAGTGCGCCATGTGCAAATGGCGTACTTTCATGGTTGGCCCTCTTTGCATGGACAAGTACTCTCTATTGATGCGCAGTATGTACATGTACACCAACTAATGAATAATGAAAAAAGCTTCATGGGTTTTCAAAATTATCCCAACGGAAATCCAGGATGTTCACTCTCCAGGCCTAAATGTTTTTGGAATCCAGCCTCTGAAGTAAATTACTGGTGATGCAAAGTCCATTCCCTCAATCAAATTGTGAGGTACATGTACATGTACTTTATAATTAGAGCTCTTCAAAAGCTCATAGCGGGTTATTAACACCGACCATTTTTGGAAAATTCAGAGTTTTTCCTCACTGGCCCCAGAACTGTGGGGCTCATCGTGGGAGTGCAGTGGACAATAAACCCCATTGTTCTGGGGGCATTAAGTCACGATCGCACCTTACCGTACACTTTGTGTACATTGTATATGCCAGGGGGGGGGCTAGTGGCCAAGCTAGCTCCCTGCAAGTCGGTTCAACAGTTTTTGGAGATGGGGGTTGGAATCTTGTTTTACCTCTTGCAGCTACACAGCTAGCATAGTGCATGTTGCGTGCCCTCCAATGTCAGTCCAGTCAAACAGCCGTGCGATAAAAAGAAAAAGCAGGCATGTCAGGCCAGCTTTACATGGATGCTAACCCCAGTGTACATGAAAGTGAAAATGTAAGTAATATGGTCAGTACATGTACATCTGTCAGATTGTTCTGAATTTTTTTGAAGAGTACCGTCTGTTCCGTGATTCATGATTATTCGTTAACGCTGCGTATATAATTTGCTCTGCAGATCGAACACGCAATCCTTATGCACTGCAGGTTGCAGAGGATGATTTGAATGACAGCAAACCTGCATCCAGCATCAAACATGGAAAGCTTGTTGGGTGAGAACTTGCTGGTTGCGTATGTTGTTAAAGGACAAGCTGTGTAAGAATATTTGTCCCGTCTGAGCTGGACAAATGGATGCTGGTCTGTGTGGAAAAACTACTTTGTCCACTACCTTTGCTCATTAGGGTTTCTTTAAATCTGTGGTGAACTAAAATCGAGTGAATACTTGGGCCATTTAATCTGTTATGATACATTTTGTCGGTTTGATTCGTTTCGTTGCGTGTGATTGCTATAGGCCAGAAATATTTTGTGAAATGTTGTCTGGCATTAACATTTTATGATGTAATGTGATAACATTGGCATTTCAACAATGTCATCCATTCTGTCCATTGTACTTTACCTTACAAATCCCCGTAAATTTCTCAACATAACAACTAGTCTCTTAATGTATTAATATGCTCCTGTTTCTCTGCACATGTTTCCTCATAGCTATTCTGATGAGATTCTTGCCCACATACTGACCACTGAAACTGGCTTGTGTGACCACCGCTTTGAGCTGACCATCGATGATGTTAAATTTGTCGGCCACCCAACCCTCATAGTCGGTGAAGGCAGAAAATCGGTAATTAAATATGTTTAATATATATTAAATGTGTAACTTCCCATACTTCTGAAATCAACAACAAAGGTTTAACAGCAGTGCTATTTCCCCACTGAATCAACTTTGTGAAAGTCCTGCCAATGTCAAATCTCTTCAGGAAAAATATCCCCTGTAGATTTTTTCATTTGTATTGATAGCTTAGGTTAATCTGTGTTCAGAGCACAGTATAGATCATTACTTTGTGATTGTATTTAACAGAGAAGACAGGATGAGAAGTCCAGACGAGAGAGTCGCACCATGGCAATGTTCAACCTAGTCTTTGTACTACATGTGAGTAAAATATTCAATTTTCTTTGCTGTCATCTCCACGTGACAACATGGGATGGTACCTTGAGATGCAGATCCTTTTTTAAAGGGAGACATTTGAGGTTAAATTAAATACATATGTGGAATGAGGGGCACTTCTGTTGTGTAGTTTTCAGATGTTCAACAATCGTATTCCTTCTGGCACATAGTATTTTGTTCTTGTATAATTTTTCGTCTAAATTTTTCCAAACTGATGTCTAGCCACGGTACCCATTTCCAGATGGCTACAGGGTTGTTCATCACAGTTGAATATTGGTCATAGTGGTGTTCATTATGTTGGCTTTCTATCATATAGGGAATGCAATAAATTGGGGGTAACGCATTTCACAATTGAAGAACACTGTTGCACGAAGCACAGTCTGCGGTTCTTTTACACATGGATATTGGGTCCTTGTCTTTTTTTTCTCCAGAGTGGTCAGTGTTTTCTCTCTCTCACTCTTTCTCAATGCAGGCCAGTGCTGATCCATCAGTGGTTGGATGTTACCACGACCTCAGCAAGCGTCTTGTCTTGGCTCTGAAGCACGAGGAGAGGCGGTGTGGATATCTCAGCCATCAAGCCGTCCTCATGATGTCTGCCCACGATGAGGTGGCTGCCATGCCGGAAGGTAAAAAAAAAGAGAGGAGTTCAGAATTGACCTACAGAAACATCAGAGAAGAGAAAGCAGCCCACCAGGGAGAAAAAGATTAAAAGAAAATGGGGCTAGGCTAGGGGGTCTCAGACCAGAGGAACTTTCTCTTGATCCCATCCTGCATCTCCAGCCTCTTCACTCGTCTCCTGTATTTGCCGGTATCATATCTGCTTATGGTGAGGTACTTTGGTCTTGTTGCGTGATGTTAGGGTCAAGCTTGTGACATGGGACACATTTGTAGGTGGGTTGGAAGGGGTCCCTCAGAGTATTTGAATCAGTGACGGTGTTGCCATTGACTGTTCCAGGTAGAATGTTATGGGGATTTTGAGGTTTTACAGTATGGAATCACTAAGTAAGGACCATTTACTCAAACAAGCAATACCTTCATGTGTAGAGGATAGCATTGTCACAAATTCTATGTACGGGTACACAATAGGCAGAAACCCATTCAGTATGCAAACTACTGACTCGTCACAGTAACAAAATCGCTTCACAAGAAGAATCATGCCAGCCTTTCCACGACATCATACATGACCAGAAGGCTGATTGGCCAGAACAAGTCATCTCAGCGTGGTACATTATGTGTGGAAAAATTGTTCAGGTTTTTAAATACTATCCGGTTCGTAAGTGACTTCGTCACAAAGGCAAACGCGCCACGATGGGCAGGCTCCCATTGGACGATCGCTGAAGTTGCATGTTAACCTCCGGTTCCATGGTTCCACGTAAACGGCAATCAATGCATGTAACTCTATGTGCAGTGCACGTGTGCAGTGGGCGTGGTTTATTGAAGTGACATCGCACTTACGAACCAGATGGGTTATGCTATCATGGGGTTTGCTTGCCCTGAATGCATAAGAAACCATTTTGCTGAGTGTTTTTCCGTACAGACTTCATGTGTGTAAATGGATCCTATCACTGGTGTAGGGGGTAGCAAACAGGTTTCATCAGGTTTGGTATTTTGCCCCCCCCCTCTTAGGGGTCTCAAAGTTGGCCACCCCCTTCCATTTCAGACATGTCTCATAAGTTTGTGCACAGGGGCATCAAGTGCTGTCCACATGTATGATAACTCTTTCCAAAAAAAGTCCACGTATAAATTTCATTTTGTAAAATGGTGAGGGAGATTCCCCTCACATTCAGAACAATGTGCTGCTTCCTGTGTACATAAAAAGAGCTCTGTTTTCTGCACATGGTCTGTGGGGATTGCACACGATGCCGTTGTTAAGTATTCTTTATATTTTAAGGGTAACTGGGTACCCGTCATTGACATAAAACAGGTACCTGGCTCTAGAAGTACCCATAAATGCACACCCTTACATTCTAGTAATTTTTCCTGATCTTAGTTCTTTATCCATGTGTTTCTGTTGAACCTCAAATTCTCAGTCACAAAAGTGTGTAACTTGCCCAACTGTGACATTAATACAGATGCTGAAGAATCACCATTCTCCATCATGCTTCAGAAGAGTAAGCTTTGTCGAGACCTCCGACATGTATTCAGTGGGTATGTACAATTTCATTGATAATGATGATATTAATAGGAATATGGACTTAACTTACTCACTATTCCAGGAAAGAGATTGTAGCTCCATTACTTGATTATTGTATACGCTCACAGCTTCCTGGGAAGTATACAGCTCAACGTTGCCCATTATGGAGCAAATGGCTAAACAAACAAAATTATTTCTGGCATTTCTGGTACCTATTTGTATTCCTGGGTAGAAAGAGGGTTAGTGGGAGTAAAGTGACTTTCCCAAGGTCACAGCGTGCAACCAGCAGTTGGATTTAAAGTCTTGAGTCACAAACCCCAACCACTAGGCCACACAGTAGGAGCAATTTGCAACATAGTTAGCACCAAGTGCTTGCCTCCAACATACCACTTGTTAACTTAGCGGTCTTGCGTTTGTTTACCCTAAGCACATCTGTTTCATGTGTGTATATCAACAGGTTGTGCGACAAAGGTGTTATTCACGTCTTCATTAATAACTGGATCGAAGTCAGTTTCTGCTTGCCACACAAGGTGCACAATGTGGATCAGATGTTTGTCATTGAGGTAAGATTGTCCCACCCTCCCTCACCCCTCTCCCTCCCCCTAAAAAGGGAGAGAATATCCTTTATTAATTGGTGTCATTTCCCAGATATTGGTTTATAATTCTTCACCTTGGTTTAGGAATTGTTGATCACAGATGGCTTATTTCAGTATGAAAAAGTCATGTCGAAATGTCGTCAGTGGAAACACGTCCGTGGGTATTTGCAGTAAAATCACCCTCTTATTCTTCCTCCCCTGAAAAATGAGGCAAAAATACAAAGAAAGTCCCAAATCTTTCTATACTTGACATTTCTTTAAATTTATTCCCCTTACATACACCTGACAGATGATTAATTTCTCTATGGAAAAAATATTGCCAAACTTTACTCTTGAAAGACTTAAGGCCCCCCCCTAGAAATTAGCATCCTAGACAGATGAACTTCATGTATGCCACTATCTTAGATTAATTTTATTTTACAACCATGTAGTCGGGAGATCTTGGAGCTGTTGGTTGGTGTTATTGCCATCATTTATCAGCGTTTGCCAGTGTTTGTCCCCAGAGAGCTCTCTCAGCTGCCAAAACTTACCAAAGATAATGAAACAGTCATGTGCCAGTGAGTTGAAGTGTCTCACAGCACTGGACTCTTACGTTTCTCTACCCCATACTGCTTTTCATCACAGCCTGCTGTTAACAGTGAATTCCTCTTGCTTCCCACAGCCAGAGATCATAGAGCAGAGCCTGCTTGCCATCAGACCCTACCACGCCCTCCTCCTCCTGGAAGATGAGAAGGAGCTGCAGCAGTCACTGCCCAAGGACTGCTCGCCGTCGCTGCGCCGTGTCGTCAAGTGGTGCTCCCCGCTGAAAAGCCTGCAGCAGCTTAGTCAAGACACAGATCTGGCTTTGTCACAGGTGGGGATTTCATTGGAACTGTTTCTTACAGAGATGCTACTTTTCCGATTTTAATCGGAAATCCGACTTTTTGGTATTTTTCTCCCCAAATCCGATTTTTTTTCACATTTCCCCTTTCAATGTTTTCAACATGACTGGAAGCAAATCTATGATGTGCATGTATCCTGCTCCTTACAACTGGGTATTTAATCTTGTGCGCAGTCGTCAGTAGAGTGCTTATGTCAGTCATATTGTGGTGCGAAATACGAAGGACAGTGTTGAGTGGTGTCGTCAGTGACTGGAAATACGTTTCAAATATTGACCTTTAACGCATGTAAATCGCTTGTCATGGACAGCTCGATGCATGCACATGCGACATGGGCGATGCATGAACGTATACAACAAACGTACATTGTACATGTAAATTGGATGATCAACACGTGGATCGCCTTCATGTTCGAGGGCCGACAAAATGCAGCATCTAATTGTCAAGAGAAACAAGGATCTTCAGGATATTGAAAGAGATATCAAGGACAAATTTAGTGGAGATGGCTCGACGAAAAGGACGACAATGGTGATTTCATTTCTACTTATATTAGAAAGCTTTTGTTTGCCAGGTAAGCCTACCCGGCTACCAATTACCGTCATGACCATAACACTGCGTACTTCCGATCGGGCAGAAAGCTTTTTGTCATGTTCGTATCTTTTTGAGTAAAAAACAGCAGGCTGGCCTACATGTAGGCTGCAACTCATGACTGTGATCGACTGGTGATGATTAAGAAAGAACTTTTTTGTTTTTATAGCCGACGAGATGGTGAAGATGCATGTTTTGTACATGCACGCAGACCCATGCATTAATATGTATAAAACCAACACTGAGCGATTTTTCCAATTTTTTTGGCATAGGCTAGTGCCATCTCTGTTCTTAGGTGCACGCTTTGAATTGCACAAATGTCTTGTTGGATTGAGGACAGTCAGGGTGAGTTATGGACTGCAACCTTAGATACGGTGACCATTGAGATACAGTAAGGGAAGGGCCCCCCAGTAAGCTAGTCTGGTAGCAAGAACCCCTTTCATACCGGACCAGCTACCGGACTTGGAGACTGGTCTTGTGGTTGATCAAACACTCATCCATCCTACAATCTATTGTTTGTAGTTTGACTGGCACAATCTAACCCAGAGGAAACCCCTGTCATGTTTTTCACACTCTACACTAAACAATAGAAACCCTTCCCAAGCATTCTGCAAAAGCTACAGCCAACGTGGTTTTTCACACAATGGAACTGGACCGTACACCGCCTGGGTGTCGGCCAGGAGCGTAGCAATGGAGCCTCCCTCACCGGCATATCAAAGCCCCTGCCATGGAGTTGAATGAAAAAAGATGTCTGAGGTCACTGGAAAATTCTCCCAAAAACCTTTGAAACCCTTAGTTAACTTTATCATTCCTGGATATAACATTTCAGCTTTATTTTCAATTCCAACTCTTACTTTCAATCAAACGGATTTTTCACCGAAAATAAAGTTACAAGCCCTCAAACATAAATGGACTCTATACTAAGCTGAACAGACTGAACTGTCTAAAAGTTCTTATCTGAGGTTTACTTCTTGAAGTGGTACATGTTGCTTAAACTCCTACCGAATCTGCTTGCATCACTTGTGGATGTACCAGTCTTGAAAGTCTGGATATTGCATTATTGCCTGCTGGAAGCGAGCATGATTGCTGCCGGTACCACTGTAATTGACTTGTCTCGACCACTGCCCTGAAGATCCTACCTTTCATGCAAGCCTGATTGCTATCATGGCCCAAATGTACCCCATGTTTGCAGTCCAATCGTGGATTCTTTGAAGTGGCCATGCGACCAATCCGAAGGAAGCATTGTGCTTAAGAGGCGTGGCTAAAGCCTGGCTTCTGCTGCCTGCCCGATTGCAGCCGAAGCACTTGAGCATCGCCAGTCCTAGCCCATCTGTAGACAAAATGGACATGCGTTCCCAACGCAGTGCTGGGAATGCGCTGTTTTGCATTGCCAAATCTCACTCTTTTTTTTAAAAGGTAAAAAAGGAAAGGGGAAGGATTAAAAAGACAAAGAAAACACACAACTATATTTAATCATTTTTTATACTCAAACGTTTTGAAATGCAAAATGGTCAGCCCTCAAGCAATTGAAAAGAAATGATCATGTGATCAAACAGAAAAACCCCACTGGCCAATCGAGCAGGCACTGTACGCATCGCACCGCGGCGTGCGAGAGAAATGTCACAAAAAGTACACAGTTTGGTGGTTTCTGTTATACTTCTCAGTGGAAAAGAAAATTTTACATTCATAATAAAAACATGAAACCTCGGCAAACTGATGATTTTTAGAAGAATTTGTTGTTGGATACCGCTATAGGCAATAACCCCTTATAATGTCTCCAATAGTCACTGCGGGAGGCTAGTAGTGTTTTGATCCTGTTCATGTACATGTACGTAAGCAAGACTCGGGAACTTTCTTTGGCTCGAAATCCGGATAGCCTAAGTCAAATTTTTTATCAACTGAGGTTTGAGTTATCAAACGTGTAGAATGTATAAACTTCTTCCTACCATAGTATAACACGTACACACCTGTGTATATACGAGTCATTCTGTCCATGTTTGGTTTAATGAAGTTGAAAAATGTTAAGGCTTATTTTCATTAAAAGGTATGTTGTTCGAGCAAAGGCATGTCCGAAAACTGCTGAGCTTCCATGCTTACGTACGATGGCCCACCCAGCAGGCAGAACATAAATGTACTCATCTGAAAATAATGTCCAGCTAAAAAATTCCAGACCAAACCCAATCCATTCGTGGAGTTCCCTTATTGCATGCAGCATTACACGTGAAAAATATCACACCTCAATGCAAACGCTGGCACTGCATGCCATAGGAAGTTTAACGTTCTGTTTTCGTGTTTTTTAACACCCACTTCTTCCAAAGAATCAACATATATACATATATTACAACGGCGTTCCACTGTACTTGTAGGATATTTTTGTACCACAGCCTCATACTTTTCCACATTGTGCCCAAAGAGCTGTATATGGTACCACAATAGGCCATGCGCATTGGCCAAGTTCAGTCAAGTTCAAATTGCAATCCACCTCCCCAAACTTGTCAAGCTTTGTATGTGTTTATATAATAAATGGGAGATTAGCTTGTTGAGACATTATCCAGAGGTGTGCTGAGTTTTTCTCTTTTCAATCATACAGTTGTTGGCAGAGATGGACTAATGTCCCTTCTGTTTCCCTTGTAGGTGTTTCAGATTGTAGGTCACATGGTCTACTGGGGCAAAGCAACAATAATCTATCCTATCTGTGGCAGTAATGTGTACATCTTGTCACCCAGGGCCCCAACATCAGGGTAAGTCTTTTCAATAAGGAGTTTAGTAAAATCTGGTGCCTGTTTTGGACCCTTATTTTGTAAAATCTAACAGAGACTTTACTACTGTCAGAGATTTTGCCAAAAATGTCATGACACACTTGGACTTAAGCCCTCTATTTCCAGCTAACTAGTGCAGACATTTAATTCATTCGACCACGAAGCTTGCTGGGGTCGGTTGGCTTGTTGAAGTCAAGTTTGAGATAATCATAACGTACATGTACCACAAGGACTGGAAATAGGGTTTTTTCTCCTTTTTATCCGTGCTGTAACCAATAGACAGAAAATCAAACTTGAAATGATGCATCGTAAAAAAAGCTGATTTGTTCTGACAAATATCAGACCCTTTTCTGGTCAAGGCTGCTATGCCAGTACAACTTACCTACATCTCTTTCTGAGACATCGACTCTAAGACAGACAAGAAAACATCTTCCTTCATAAATTTTTGTTCAGAAATTCCCCGCACCATGAAGAGTTCCGTGATGTCACAGCAGGAGGGTGCCTAACAGAGGCCCTAGCCGCATTCTCACAGCCAACCCTGTTCAGCGATGTCACGAACATTGGAGAGAAAGAGGTACAAACTGCCCCCCTACCCTCACCTCAGTCACCCCCTGCTCTCTTATTTTCAATTGAATTGGAGCAAAAGAAGTTACGTATTACAGATACATATACTTTTAATGAATCTCTTCACGGTTTTTGTGTTGACAGAATGAGGCTGAGAAGGTGAAAATTCTTGTCTGGCTGCTGCAGAAGAGGCTTCTCATACAGGTGAAACCAGTACAACTTTACTTTCTCCATGTGTATGAAGACAAACAGAGACTTGTTTGTGTAAATGTGTCTACAACAAACCAAAAGCTTTACATTTCAGAGCTCTCAAGAAAGTTGTTGAGAGATTGTGCATGAAAGCTCATTCAGCTTGGCTGATTTCTTATTGCAGCTTCACACATATGTATTCCTGATGATGCCAACCGAGAGGCCAACCCAACTCCTGGACCTTCACGACCAGCATGTCAAGACGTCCCCATCATCGTCAGCATCACAGGACAAGAACAGCTCAGCCAGCACCAACCCATCACACCATAGTTCCACAGGAAATGTTGCAGACAACATGTCGAGTGAGCATAGGTTGTTATGGAAATGGGATTAGGGAAGAGCAAGACGTACTGTGATCTTTTGCCTGGAGACTTTGCTCACCTGGGAAAGTCTTATAATTCACCCATAAACCAGCAATAAGGCCACTGGTGCACATCTACGCACCCCAAGGGCCTGTGGTTGACCAGAAGGGGGGACTATTTCCCGAGACTGAAGGCCATGGGAAATAGGACCTTCTTCTGGTTACTGACAGGCCTGGGGGAGGGGGGGGAGATGGGCATGCACTGGTGACTGAATTGTGCCAGTCCATATGTGTTTTGATGTTACAACACAAATCTGTCAAGAATGTAAAATAAGAAAAGAAACTTTTCAGGATTTTATAATGGAACTCTTTCAATTTAACCATAAAATTCATAAGCAATTCAGGAGGCAGTGTTATCATTTAAGGAATTCTTGTAGTTTCCCAAGATTCCGTTTCTGAGTTCACTGTTCTCGCCATTTGAGGGTGCTGTAACCACTCAAAAACTTTGAGTATGAAATTTTCTTGGCGTGCATCTAATTCATGCTGATGAAAATCTGGCGTACTAGCCTGTATTAGGGAACCTAGGTGACCGTAAAGAACCAGCAAGAGGTGCGTTATAATATCTGTCAGGTCGTCTATTTATTTATTTTTTTTGAGATTGTAGTTCATGTGTTATATTTTGTTCTCTGCCATCTTCCTTAGTGCATTACAGCAGAAGAGAGGGGGTGGGGCTGCTAATAAAAGCTGGGAGTTTAAAACTCAGATATTGGATTAGATGGTTTATTTTTTTATGATTTCTTGGTCTTTTCAGGTTGCAGCTAGTGCGCACACTAGTATACAAATATAGATTGACAGTGAGGTCAGTGGTACACTTCTGTGTGCCCTGCGGGACTGTGAGTGACTAGCTTTTGGCCTTAGGAAAATCAAACCTTTTCTGGTTACTCATAGGCTGGAGGGGGCATGGACGTGCATGAGTGACCAAATTATGCCAGTCTGTATGTATGTCATAACGTATCTTTGTGGAAATATAAAATAAGAACAGAAACCTTTTAAGATTCTATAATTCAACTGTTAATTTAAAAATTGAGTCATAAGTATTTCCACAACAAATAGTCCAAACAAATAGGACTGAGTCAATTCGAATAATTCACTATTCAAATATCGAATTCACTGATCAAATACCCAAAGATTTGGTCTTGCCGACCAAAAGATTGTTGATGATTAAATCATACAAAGTCAGTTGTAATGGTGCACACGATTGTACATTATAATCATTATAATAGCTTCTCATGTCTAATATTATCTCCAGCCACGATTAAGCAAGATTTAGGAGACGAACAATACTTCTACTTTTTATTCCTTTTAAATTTTTAACGAATAATTTACTTTTTGAATCATCGTAAGATTTCTGTTGCTTTTATTTGAATCTGCTTGAAATAAGCCTCCATAGTGCCATTTTTCTCATTTCAAACAAAAGAAATTTTTCCCTTTTCATGAATTTTGCATTTGAATATTCAAATTTGGAAAACAATATTCAAATCATTATTCGATAATCGAATATTCAGGTATTCAGCACAGCCCTACAACCAAAGGAACACTTTCAGTTTCCCTTGATTACTTTTAGTTGTACTTTGTTCAAATCATGTGAATGTGTTTCAGCCAGCCAGGATAAAGAATGTCTTTGCACACTGGGCGTTCGTCAGCAATGGCATCAAGGTGTCTTTTCATATTTATCCGTCACTCCTCTAAATTTCAATTGGGTTCTCTCAAATGAGTCATTGATTGTACAACATCTCAAAAATACTCTTGTAATGTTCAACCATAGTAAGCAAACCTAACTGGTTTTTGTCAGTGGATTCGGACGAGCTGAGCACTAGCCTGGACTCTTACTCTACGCTGTCGCTGGACAACGAGGGACTTGGCCACAGCAGACAGAAATTCATGGACATGCTGAAGGAGAACTTGACAGAGGTGGAGAGGCAGTGCGTAATGAATATCCCTGTTGCCAAGAAGCTGGAGGATCTCAAACTGTTTGCCAGGTGAGAGGGGAACCTGGTTTGTTTGTTTTTTTGTTCAGGGGAGGGTTAGTTTGTGTGACATTTGACTGCTAGAAATGGAAAGCCAATGCAGGTGTACAATTGGGCGTTTGCACTCATGTAATATTGTTTATTCCAAGTTCAAGGAAAGTTTGGGCAATTTCTAGAATACTGCTTTTTAAGTACCAAACAGGAAGAATAGGTTGAACCACTATTTTAAGAAAAAACAACTATTCAGAGTTGCTTTCATTGTTGCTGAAGTAATGATGGGGAAATTCTACTTGGAAAAGATGTCTTTAATTGTATTCTAAATTCTGAAAATTTCTTCAAAATCATTAAAGCACAGTGCAATTCTTGATAAATATTGCAGTTTCATGTGTAAATTATCCTAGACTTTGTCCCTACTTTCGGGGTCGCCATCATCTGGAGGAGATCATGTACTATGAGAATGTCAACCGATCTCAAGTCCACATGCTCCTGGAGAAATTCAAGCAAGTATTAGTTGTCTGCACCCACCAAGATGCAGCTACAGTCGCATACAAGGAGTTCCTATAGCATCAGGCTTGTGCTGGTTAAATTCATTTATGCAGTAATTGAAATAGAAATTTTATCCTTGACTGGAGTAACAAACAACATTACCATTTCACATCTTATACAAACGTTTCTCTGAGGTAGAGCATGACAAAAAAATTCAAGCACTCTTGAATAAATTGTATCTTCTGTGTTTGTACTTTTCAGTTTCCATTATGTTGGCAATAACAAGTTGTAATCCTATTCTCGCATTACTTTTTGAGGATTTTTTTGTATCAGTGTTGTAGTCAAGTCCATAACATCTTTCTAGAAGACTGGTCATAAGTAACTGGTTGAACAATGAAAAAGCAATGTGTGTGACTTTGCTTAAGACTGGATAACCTCTGATGGACTTACCTAGGACTGGCGATGAACTACAGCACTGGATCATATGAGACCCGTCACGACAAAGTGAGAGTAAAGTCACATCCTGCTCTTTCCTATTTTAAGAGCTCAAAGTCACATTGAAGTGGAGGTCAGTTTTTTGGGTTTTGTAATATTTGGAAAGAGTCTCCTGTTAATTCCAAATATTTTGCAGGATCATACATTTAAAAATGTCATTTTCTCAGCAATTTTGACGTTAGCATTTTTGTGAATGCTCTTAAATGTTAAAACAATATTGGGAACAAAGACGCAAAGCTTCCAGTCACCTTATACTTCTACGCTAAGTTTTCCATGTACATACCACTGGAAAGCTCTCTTTCTGCTGAATTCAAAAATACCAATATCTCAGTTTTTGAACATTCCTACTTCCAGCTCATTCTGTGGTGACAGGTCACGTTGACATACATGTATGAATGAATAATGTTCCTATGCAGTCTCCTGATGTACCAGAGACATGTTACTAGATCTTGGCAAATCACGTCAATGTTCTTTGAAAGTTCTTTATTTTCTGTTTCTTGTGTCCACATGCAAACAAAGCATGTCTTGTGCTTTGTTGCAAAAGGTTGTATGAATTTGTAAATAAAAAAATAGATGCATACTAACCAGTCTGCATGAAACTTTCCTTCAGGATAGTCATCAAAAGCAAAACTGGACTGAAACAAAATCGGTTCACAGCAGTTTACCCATTTCGTATTTTCTAATGATGAAAATGGCAATGCCCTTGCTGTTCACAAAGTGTGACATTGTGACAAATGAAAGTTTCACAACAGGCTTTGGCTGAATCTAATTTCCCTGCTGAATACGCTACTATGAATTATTTCAGTAGATTTTCAGTAAAAAAAAGACCCCATGGCACAAATATGATTTTTTGTAAAATGTCAATTACAAAATTATACAATCTTGTTCCTCTATACTTTGGTGAGAATGACACATGGGACCTTGAGTGACATAATTTTTACAGTATAAGTGCAATATTTTATGTCTACAACTTTCCATTACATTTCACCAGATTACTTTAACAGTGGCAATCTTCAAGTACTTTCCATCGCCTTTTCGGCTTCCTTGTTCCTCTTGCTTACACATTGCTCACCCCTGATGTAATACCGCAGCGGTTTCTTCACCCACTCCGGTGTTGCATAGTCCACACCGATCCGAGGGCATACAACAATGTTGTCTGCCTCAACTGGACCCTGTCCCGCCTCCAACCAGAAGTTGGAACAGGTGGCCAGGTTCACCTTGTTTGTCTCGGCCCTGTTGATCTGGAGGGCCTCTGTGAGTTTGCCTGGTCCGCTGCACAGATCTCTGGTCTTGATCTCCTTGGTTGGGTTCTTGCGGCGTCGGCCTCGGTACTTGCACATCGTCAGGATGCCCTCCTTGGGTTCCAAGGCTCGGATGAGTACTGCTTGCCCATCACCTGGGTAACCAAGTACATGTACCCCCATCAGGTGGAGACAACTTCTTAAAAATGCTGCTGAGTTTGCACCTTGTCTTAAATATTTAGTGAAGAATGGCATGTATCCTCTGCATGGTCTCACTGAACTTATGGATATCATGCTTTTCAAAAAATGAGGTGGTGAACTAATGAGTTAATTTGAATTAGAAAGTTGCTTGTCTGAATCCATTAGTCACTACATACATCCATAGGTAAGATTTTTGACGATGTTCTCAAGTGGTGACATCCATGTTCTCATGGAGAGGGATGTATTTACATGTAGTTGACGGTTCAAGGAAACATTTTGGTGTGGAGAACATGTACTTGGCTGGGCTTTGCTTTCAGTGATGCTGCAAAATCATCCAAACAGGGTCCACGATGTCTAATCCCCCGAAGCTGATAAATACTAGACTAGTTACCTTTGTGAGAGGTGAAATAAAAGGATCAGCAGTGTTTTACTCACCACAGCTTGAGATGTTAAGACAGTCATACATGCCATAGATGAGATACACATAGCAGGTTCCTGGACTCATATACATTGCTTCCACCCTACTTGACCTGTTGCCCTTGTAGGAATGGCACGCTGAATCCTCTTTCCCCAGATATGCTTCAGTCTCAACAATGGTGCCAGATAGACGCTCACCACTGCCAAGCAAGTGCACTAACCTCTGACCCAGTAGTGACTTGGCCAAGTCCTCACAGGGCTTATCAAAGAATGAAGCTGGTAATCTTGCACCTGTGATATGAATATTTAACACTTGGATGGCATGTATGATTGGGCATGGTGTTAACATTGGAGGGGTTTCTAAAGTGAGTTGGGTCATTTGCTTGAAGTGACCCGAGTCCTTTGCCCGTCGGGACCCAAGTTGAGTCATTGACTCGAGTCATTAAAACTCTGATTCATACCCTGCTGCTTGTGAGTAGACTTGTGATTTGGCACTTCATAGACTCGTGATGGCTTCCAGATCTCTTGGAAAATTTGTCTGTGGAAATTACTCTCCTCTGACATGAGTAAAACAACTACATGTATGTATCAAGTTGACAAATTGGTCCCCTGCTGTTGATGAGTTCACCATTCAGGATTCACAAGTGCTAATAATATTACCCTCGACAAATAGAAGCAAAGGAATGTAAAGCCATAAGCTGTTTCAATCACAGTTGATACATCATGAGCCAGGATAGATGGTTAACATTTTTTGGTCCTCGACATGTGGATATAATTCATGGTAGTTAGACAGATTAATGTGAAACTTTGACATCTGTTAGAGGTTAGTTTAGCCTATTCATAATTCAAAAATCAAGTATGATTTATGAGACAGTACAGTCCTTCAAGTAGAGTTGCCATTACGCATGTTATGAAAAATTTTGACTTGACAAATGAAAAGACTGAGCCAACTACTGCTGTTCCATAATTGATGACATTTAAAATAAAAATCCCACTGCAAGTAAATTTATGATTAAACACTGTACAAGAAAAAGCCATGATTCAGTTCGTGATTATTTCCTCAGGCTTATAGTTATCAAGAAGCAGAAGCTTATAGGGAGGGGCTGCTTGGCTCCTCCCACCTCTCACCCCCATATGGCAGCTCTGCTGAAGAATTAGTGGTTTGAACTACGATTTTTGAAAACTTTAACTTACCCTTTTTAGGCTTGGGCTTTGTGATGCTTTTAGGCGCAGAGAAGTAACGGCTCTTTACGGTGGCACTGCTGTCATTGCTGCTGCTTCCTCCAGAATCAGTTGTGCTGCCCTCATGTTTCCGTTTGCGGCCTTTTTTAGGACCCGGCATTGTGTGGAGTCCCAGATTCTGGGCAAAAAAAATTAAATAGCTAATGGATGTAAGGATTCATTATATTTTAATAAAGCTTCCTATTCTTTCTGGCAAGCCAAGGCACCCTATATCATACTTTTTAAAATGCCATCTATACCCATAAGCCAATGTCCTGTCCTAAATTTCTCGAGCTCTCAACAAGCTCAGTGGACAGATCTGGTTTACCTATGAGTTCCTGTACTGTAAAAGAGAGCCTTGCCTCTCACATTATACCATCCCAACCTACTCCTGAATTGCACCTATTACTTCAAGAGACTAGACCTAGAAGGCACCCACATGCCTTTTACAAGTACCCATGTACTTGATTTAGTTGGACTACTTTTTTGGCATGACCATTCCATGCATGACCAATTGTGGGGTTAGTTTTACACTCGCACTTGCTTCATTTGCACAGGTTAGTGAAAGTTATAGCTGTTGCAAGCACTTTTGAACACATTGAGCGAAGGTCACAGGTACCCTACCAACATTTATTTATTGTTGCTGGAAATGATGGAGATAAAACAGCACACACTAAAAATCAGAGACAAAAATACTCAAATATAAAGACACGACAGAGTGATATACATGAAAAACCAAAATTTTCACAAGGGATAATTTCACGGCGTGGAAGGTAAAATTCACATCAACGTTGCAATTGCATTTGTTGAGGTCTACTGTACTGCAAATATAACAGCGTTGTATGCCAAGAAAAAGGACGTTAGCAGTCCAGGCACGCAAATATTAATTTTTGAGATAATTTTTGGGCTCCCATTAGTAAATAAAGAATCACACAAGTCTGAAGTTTAGTGAGATGAAGTGTTGCTGATGATGAATATAAGATTCACATTTTTATTGACAAAAAACCTTGATATTTAACAGTAATTTACATTTTATGCAAACGATCTTTTGCCGAGAACTCCTCATGCCTAAATGTGCCCTCAAGCGGCATGTAACAATCCTAATTACCTTTTGCTGGGAATAGACTTCGACTGCATCTACACTTTAATGGGACGCTGGTGCATGTTTTGTTACATCTGTATTATGTGGTAACGCCCTTATTCCGGGCAAAGGAAATGTAAAACCACCTCTCATCCTTTTCATTCCACCTCTTGTCCTTTTCATTCTGTTAATTAGGTCAGAATGACGTAGTCCCTTGAATCAACATGTATACCAAATGAAAGATATTTCAATACTCTATCAATTTCCTAAAAACCTAAATGTAGCCTTTTGACCCATTTTTCACCCTTACTACATTTTTCCGGGCACCCAACGAGTAATCAGTCACCATGCAACACTGACGACAATCTGAATCTGCTGCCACGGCTGCATTCATTGCCTCCGATGCATTTTGTACAAACTGCAATCGCTCCCATTAACTCGGACTCCTGGACTAGGCCTAAGTGCTTTTTGAACTACGAATCAAAAGGACATCCATTATAAACACCAACCTTTCAGTTTCACCAGCAGACGACGGTGTGTTTCGATCGAAATCACTTCCGGGTTCACCAAACAAGTGACCTTTCGCTGGTACCCACGTTGAATCTGTTCACCAGCGTAACAAGCTAGCCCTGGTAACGTTGATGGAGTGCAGTGATGAGCCAGTGACAAGTTCGGACAAGTTGCTGGTGTCGTTACTCTTGATTTTCCATGAAGTCTTTTTATCGGTAAGTTTAAACCCTGATGTTTCTTGGATGGATTTAGTTTGCTGTGCAGATCTGGTCAGGTGAAGCGCAAACTTTAGGTCTGAACTGGTAAAAGTATAACGTTAGGCCTGTCACAGCAGGCCTGGGGAGATGTACGGTATATATCGTCTTGCCGGCGCACTTCGCACAAGCATGACAAGTACTACTGCTACTGGTAATGTACATGCGTACATACTCGCCCATCCAGCCTACTGGTGCTGCATATGCTGCATTTGTCCTGGACCTGTTGACGCGATATTTAAGATGAAGATTCTTATGGTCGACTTATCCCAAGAAAACAGTAATTAGGCATGTTAGGTAGGCCCTAACTGTGAATGATAAAAAGGACAGTTACCAGTACTCCAGTACTAGGCCTACACGTAGTTCGGGTAAAAAATGGATAGAGTTATGGACAACCCTGGAGGGGCAACACTACTACAGTGTAATAGTAATCATTTTCCCTTAAAATGTTACAGCAGCTGTCAGAAAGTGATTATACATGTCCTAAAAAGTGAAATTTAGCAAGGAAAATTCCGAAGCATTAACTTGGAAACCCCTCATTTTTTTCAGACAAGTCTCATTGGTTTGTGCACGGGGGCATCAAATGTTGTCCGGATTGTCCATATACATCATTACATGGAACTCTTTCCTAAAAAATTTTTGTGTGTCTGTTAATCATGGCTAAATGTACATCATGTCTGTCATGTCAGTTCATTGTGTGATTGAGCTGTATGAAAAGAGATCCATTACACCCTCAGTGTCATTGAGACTGGTCGAAAAATTTAAATTTTTTGTAAGTTAACGCTTCAATATTGTCTTTGCAAATTTTAACTTTTTTGGACATTTTATCACTTTCTGATGACTAATAATAACTACTGCAAGGGAAAATGAGTGTTGTCCACATACCGGTACTTGTATGGAACTCTGAGTGTGACCGAGGCCTAGTCAGTTTCTTAAAACTTTAGGACAAGGGCCCCCCAAGTACAGCCTACAATGTAGCCTATGCTTTTTTTGCTCAATATGGCATACATGTACCAGTATACATGTATGGACTCATTTGTAATGACTGACCAAGGACTAAAATGTTAGCCAACATTCCACATACCGGTATATACGTATGGTACACGATGTGGGCATCTCAGTGGGTATCATCAAATGTTATCAAATACACAGTCAAGTTGCAGGTTGTTGAATAGGGAGACTGTCTGAGGTATTTGTGAATTTCAATTGATCCCATGATGTGTAAAGTGGGTTGGGTTTTGCCACAGAGTATCAATGCATTTGTATTTGGCTTGAGATGTTACCTGTACATGTAAGCAGAGCTGCTGTACCTCCAGGAGTAAACTGCATCGGTGGCATGTACCTGTCTTATAGCTTAGTGCACTCATTTGTTCAAAGTTAAGAGTGACTGCATGTACATGTACCTGGCCGGTTGACAGCATTTAATTACCATTTCCCTGACTGTGGTTTGAACTTTACTGTTGCACAGACTGAAAATTAAATTGCAAGGATCCGCGGGATTATCTTACATCCTCAAGGTGGAGCACAGCCCACGTCTAGGCTGAAGGGTCACGAAGAAATCGTTTCATTCATCAAACAACAGGATGTGAGCTAATAATAGCATCAACAGGGCTGCAATTGTTGTGAATTTTGACAATCACCAGTTATAATTCACAAGTGATCCAATCTGGTACCCCATCAATTGATTCCTGTATTTTTTCTCATTGTCAATACACAAGGATCAAGTTGTCAAGTTTGTTTGACAGTTACTTCAATTTAGATCCAATGTATCTTACTGAGTAGGTTTTTAACCAAGATTGTATCAGATGGTCAGAACAATGTTCAGAAATTTGTAAGTTACCACATACAGTATCGGTACATCTACATGTATTTCCAACATAGATCAGTCTCAAGTTACATACATGTACAAGTTGTACATATCATATTTTCATGGCCAGCAACAATCAGAGACAAAAGTCGGAGCGGACCCTCAAGTCAGGGTGTCAACCCCCCCTTCCCTCAAGCCAAGCACTTTCAATCTGTAACTAAGGGCTGAGTGTAATATCAGTAACTAATGAACATTTTAGTACAAACCCCCAAGATCGGAATTCTCCCATCTGTTCCTGTCTAATTAAATAGATTATTACAAAAACTGCCTAGAGGGATGGATTTACATACTCTTATACCTGAATATTCGTACATTGTAGATTCAGGAAGTCCTGTCACACCCTATAGTACAAGTACTTGTAATAGGCCAAATGGTCAATAATGCATGCATCATTAGTCGTCTCAGATTTGGCTGTGACTGTGAAGGACGCCGAGGCCCTAGGGTGTATGTAAAATCATATTGAAATCATAGGATTTGGGACTGTTAGGGATTGGAAGTGGATGAAAAGATGAAGTTTCAAATGAGAGGAAATGATCCCTTACCAGTCACCACAAGGTATTCCTGCGCATTATGCACATGCAGAAAGATCCTCTGTTCTGTGTTGATTCCTTCTGTTGCATACATTGCATGCAAAATGTTTTCCATTTCTCTACATAAACTAGTGCATTGGAAAATGGTAGGAATTCAGTTAACTTCACGATTAACTGTACAAATGTGCATGTGCATGTACAATATACATGTAGGGCCAATATGTACATTGTACATGTACATATATAAGTCACTGCAAAGCCCTATCGCCTGAATTTTTAATACTCGGCTTAAAGTTCTTGTTCTTTAAGTATATTGTCATGCCTGTACATGTATGCAGTTTTATATTTAAACAGGCAAAGGACCAGAAAATTCACTTTGATATTTTTAAGGGTGGAGACAAGTCCCTTTTTATAATCCACTGGTACCATACAGTGTGTGTTGACTGGGAATGAATCACCATTGTCTGAGGCTATACACTTCTGTGTACATACGTCCTGATAAGGGAAGCTGTATAACTTGTTGTCAGTTAATGTACCCCATCATCCTGGAAGTACTGACCTATGTGTATTTCAAATGTGGGATCTTGCTGGACTCGTACCAGTACTTTGACCTCAGTGAGGTTACAAAGCAGCAACGCCACAACACTACCAGGTAGGCCTACCTACATGTATGTGTGTGTGTATGATGTACCGGTATATATAATTTACGCTGTAGCTGTAGGCATCAGTACCTCTTTGTTCACTTTCCGTACCAGTATATTTGCGGACTTACACAGGTTTCATCAGTGCATACAAGGTGAACCTGCTGTGTTTTCATCCAGCAAGCACAGTAAGTTTTTGTAGTATGTATTTTTTGGGGGCGTGTGCACATTCCATCTACCTACATGTACGGTGTACATGCTCTGTACATGTACTTGTAGGCCTACAGAATGGACTGGAAGTACACTTCTACATGTACATGTAGTTCTTGCAATATTTTTCTGAATTTCTATTAAAATACTGGTACAGATTGGTATCAAAGGTACCAGTGCACTTACATGTAGACAAATTTTTTACTGTACTTGCAATGTCTCACTTTTTAGCTGCTCTGTCATCCACTCAAAGTTTTGAGGAGTTGGGAAACCAATAAACCTTTTTACTGCAAATACATTTGTACCTTTCTAAATCCACTTATATCAGCCCATGCGACATTCTTTATAATGGTCTACATTTATACAATGTACATGTACATGTATGTATATGTGAAGTACATGTACTCGTCATCTACGTGCACTGGTACAGTGTGCATAAAACATTTACATGTACATGCAAAATCCTCTAAAACACTCTGATTTCTGGTGGAATTCGAAGAATTTTGGATTATTAGAGTGAGTGTCAGAACCTAATGTTTTCATTGGAATTGAACATTCCATCATTCCATGATAAGAGTACAGGTACCAAACAGGTACTGAACTTCTGTCTTTATACTTCAGTTGTTTGATACACGTAGTTCCATCCCAGCATCATAGGGGTACATGTTAATTGTACTCTAAACTGCACAGTTATTTGCACTCTATACAGGTACCAAACGTAGTCAGAGCCATACACAAACTTGTTTATTTTACAGGTCTTTGTAAATTTGTCGTGCTTGTAGTAAAGTGATTAGTCATTGTCTTCTCCATTCAATGGGAATTGTACTTTGCTTTGAAAGGAAGTCATCTCTTATGGGCATGTCTGTGAACTTTGATGTTTATTTGGGAGGGTTGTTATTAAGGTTACATTTAGGTGGGACAGTTTGAAAAGAAACTTTTGTTTTGAAAAAGTGTGGATCTACCGGTACATCGTACTGTTCGGTACATGTACATAGGCCTACATGTAGTCATTCCCAAATATACATGTGAATCATTTATGTCGAATAGCCTCTGTGAAAAGAGATGATGTTGAATTGCAAAAGCTTTTACAAGTCGGAGCATAAAGTATTGTTCAGCTGTAGCATATTTTTACATGCATTGTACATGTACATGTACCAGGTATATAACAATAGAATGTACATGTGACTTTACCTTACAGAAGTTTTCAACCTGCATAGGAAGATGAATAATTTTCAATTTATCAGTATATTGCTACCGTTTCAAAATGTACCTTGCGTCAGGGAAATGTTAACTTTAATAACAGGTTTGTCCTTACCTGACATATACATGTACTTGTATATTTATAAACACTGTATACTCAGTGCTTGTCCAATAGCTTGCAAAAAAAATCACAAGCTTACATAGGTGGGACTCGAACCGACGACCTCTCCTGCTTGCTAGTGCAGATGTCTTGACCACTCAACCACCGAGTTTGCCAAGGTCGGCTGGCCAGTCCGAGTCAGATGTACCGCAGTCAGTGGGTACCGCAGACTATTTCAAGATGTACATGTACTTTGTGTAGGGGAGATGTTAATTTTAAGTACAGGTTTTGTCTTGTATATGCTACAAGTATCTGAGTTTTTGTACAGTGTACCTATACAAGTATTTCTTCATTTAACGATGCGTCAAACCCTGTACTCTTGAAACTAGTTCAAGGAGCTATTTTTACTAGCTGTGCAGTCAGAAGGAAATGTCTCATGGCTCCTGCAAAAACTGCGTCATCTTTGTGATCCCCTGTGGGTATTCATCTCTTGTGTAAGAGGGAACCTTTGTGTTTAGCACAGTAATTTGTGATTTAACTCGGCGTACCTGTATATGTACATGTACAGTACCTAAGTACCCAGTATGTGTACATGTATATACCGTACATACATGTAGTCAGCTTGTACCTCTTGTACCAAAGGTACATGTACATGTGCATGTATGAGTCATTTGTCATTAACTTGTATTTGAATTTCTGTGTGAAAGGTCATCCACAAATTTTAATATTAGATTTTTAAAACTCTGGTGACTCATCAATGCATTAATGCATGTCTCCAGTCAAAATGTCTAGCCCTTAGAGTTTTCCGTTTGCTATCATGATTAAGGCAAAATTATTTTGGGCCCCTTCCTTCAAGTGTGTTCTCAAAATAGAGGGGTTGCACTTCAGGATTTTCATTGGTTCCTTGCCATGTTAAAGGAGCTGTTACTACACATGTAGGTACCAGCTGCAAGGGGTCTGTAGAATGGTACATGTTGTAAATCAGCCATGTGGTATTCTTATACCAAGTGTCACTGCATTGCTTTCTGCTCTCGGATATGTTTATTATACATGTGCTGATATCAGTACATGTACATATTGTAATTGGATGATACAAGTACACTGTACATGTACCAATGCATGCAGATAAGATTTTCTTCCAAATTTCAAGGGTGGTACTATTTTGACAAACCCCAGTACCTGCAGCATTTTGGTTGACCCAGATGCTTTCTGCTTGACAGAAAGGAACCCTGGATCAGGTTTGAAAATTTGGGATTCAAAGGACAAATTTTAGCCAAAGTTCTGGCCACAGTTGCTTTTTATGCAGTGCTTCTGGTACCGGTAGGCCTACATGTAACACAATACCGGGTATTTTCTCACCATTTAGGATAATAGCCAACATTGCTGAGTCACTAATTTTAAACCCAGCTGGTACCGATAGCTGGACTCTGGTGTAAACATGGGTTTAAGAGAATGGTGAGTTTGGATAGGCCTGACAGTCACCTGTCTTAATAGATGCCTTGAAGTTGATCCAACCCCTAGAAGCCATCAATAACATTGTAGACTTGTCCCCTACCACGTTCTGTATTCTGTACATGTACAGTGTACCATGCATGTGCAGTAAGTTGAGTTCATGAGAATGTACTCGATGCAGCACATAACGCATACCGGTACTTACTGGTACATGTGCTGTAGCTTTGGCTTAGGACCCCCCCTTCCTGTGTGCATAATGCTTGCAGTGCCAACACCTTTCCCTTCTTTGTGAGCACATTTTGGGGACAGCCCCTTGCTACATGTACGTACTGTACCGGACATGTACTGGTAAATCCTCGAACATCCTCTATCTGGGTTTTAATTGGCTGCCACTTGAGCCCGCTGATGACCCAATTTTGCACTCACAGTTGTACATGACATACATGTACATGTAGGATTATAACGCAATGCTGGATTAGGATGCATGTGTTGTACACGTAACAGTGCACATTAAGAGCGACCCAGGAGGGAATGTGGCTTGGCAGAGGCAGTTCGCAGAGGCAGTTCACAGAGGAGCTCAGAAAAATGTATTTAAATACACTGAACCTTAAGACTACAAACAGCCTCATTTGCTATTTGTGGGAACATAGAGACCTACATGTAGTGTACATGTAATCTAAATATAGATAACATACCAGTACATGTATGCTTACATGTACACCGGAGGAGTATTACTCATTAAACATGCCCTTCCTTTCACCTCTGGCTGGCTATTTTGGGAGCATGTAGAAATTGAGTAGGAGTAAGTGCTTGTACTGTCCCACAGCCAGAAAAAAGTTTTGTCAGTTACAATTCTCAAAAAACAGTCTATCTGGGTCACAAACAGGATGTTCCTTACAATCTTCCATGATTAAACTACCATGTGTGTGCCATTTACACATGTACATGTGGAAATGTACGTGTTTACGTGAACATGTACATTTACATTGTACATGTACTCATACATGTACTTACTAGTACACGTACATGCTACCACACTTGTGTGCAACTACTGTACTGGTAGATTGTACGGTACATAAGGAGATACGCCTCCACCGCTTTTGTCATTTTTGTGAGGAAAAGTTAGGATCAAGTTAGGATTCTGTCTGCACTAGTAAGCAGGAGGTTGCGGGTATATGTATATGAACACCCATACATTGTAAGTTCAGTTAAGAAGTATTTTAATTCATGTTTGGAGTACTGAAAATCTGAGATTGCTCAGTGTTCCAAGCCTTGTGTGAGCTTTTGCATGTCTGTTGCTTCTTCAGTGGGGAGGGGATGTTACATGCACAGTACTGTACGTACCAGTCCATGTACAGTACGGTACATGCGCTTGTAATGTGTCAATAATGTGCACGGTACTCCAATCCGTGGTGAGGTTTATAGCATACCAGTACAATACATGCGTAAATACACGAAGCACTGTGTATGGATTTGGATTGTACATGTAACCTGAGACTTGAATGGCTTTTTGCATTTTTGCTGATGACTGGCTTTATTGATCATTATTAAAGGGAAGGGTACAGCTGATATAATTTTCACGTTGAATTTATAATTTTGGAAGTGAAGTGAATTATAGGAAAGGGTTAAAAAAAATCTACTCGTTGGTATTTGTTTTTGTACATGTACACAAATGGCACACGTAGTATATTGATGCATGTTTCACACAAACTTGATTTCCTGCTTTGAGGTTCACTGGAGGAATTTCCTCGGGGTTCTCTTTTTTTGTTTTCTTCTCCTTTAACACTGAGTCTTCATTTGCACCCTGTCTAGTCCAAATCCCTCCCTCATATTTACTTTTATTTTGTAACAACTCAGTTGGCCTTTAAAAGATGCGCACGGTTTGTAATGTTCCTTTAATGATATTCACCTAACCTTCGTGGACTGAATCCTCGCCGACTTGACCGAAGACGTTCATTGCATCCATCGGGAGGGCTTGCAGGAAATATCATAGGGTTCATCCCCTGCACATGATCATCACACCTTGCCTCAGTGACCTAAACTGCTGGCTGTCTTCATGTTGGTTCCCCTAGAGGAGCCATCCTTGCAAGTGATCTGCATTAATAACAGTTTGTCTCATCTGTTGTTAGCGCATGCGTGTAGAGGAACCCTGGAAATATTTAATTGGAGATAGACAAAAAATTTAAAGAATATATTTGAATAGTCTTCATTCTTTCAGACCTTACCCAATCGAGACCTACATGTACCACTGTTCCGGTACGTGTACGTGCAAGTGGTAAATGCCAACTACATATAGATTTACGTTTAAGTACAGGTGTATTAAAGCTTCAGACCTCTGGTTTAACTACTGCTACATGTGGCGTGTGACCTTCACACCATCTTGGCAACAGACATGATAATGACAAATTTGACAGTTATGACAATTACCTGACAATATGAGACCACTACCATAGTACAGTGTACCATAGATCTGAAAATACAAGGGACTTTGTCCAACCATGGGTTTCTTTGGTTCTGGACACAGTGGAGAAGAATATTTTAGCAAAAATCCAAAATTTTATGTACATGTAGTTTGCTTTCTAACATTATCCAAATCGTACCAGTAAGTGGAACCTTGTGAAGTGGCATCATGAAATCAATCTTACGCGCAAGTGTAGGCGAAACTGTGGAACGTTGAGAAATGATATCATTTTTATCAGGAATGATATACATGTACATGTACATGTACCTCATTATCCGAGGCACAAGTGGCTTGGAGTACATACATGCATGCACTCTATTACCTGGGCAACAATTCCACTGAACTGTTCCTGGGGAAGAGTTCAGTAGGCAGTCGTATTTGACCTGTGCAAAGATACCGGTACCTGTGTATTCGATGGTTGAACTGCAAAAACAGCAACTGGTTTATGATGATGAATGGACCAATGAGAGTTCCTTTCTCAATCATGAATATACATGTATGTAAGAGGTACATGTACAAGTACATGTATCGTAACAATGCATTTACAGTACATGTATTTCATGATCTGTTTTCCTGTTTTCTGTCCACTCCAGGTTTGTCAGATGAAGCAGACGCATGAGCCAGAGTACAAGGAAACGAACTGATCCCCCTCATTAATCTGTGGTTCCAAGTTTCTTGTCCTTCGACAAATTGTACAGCGGTCAAAGGCCATGTCTGGGTCACCCAACTGGGGTCGCTACTCCCAGATGAGCGACCCTGGTGCTGAAGAAGCTATGAGGACAGATGAGGCGCTGTCACCAGCTCAATCTGCAATTATCCAAGCTGGAACTTGGAGAAAGTAAGGCCAATCTTATAAACCATTGAACCATGCTTGCAAATGATCACAAAATTCGTGCTGTGATATTGTTTGTTCTGTGTATGTACTTATATGCTGTACATAGTCTATGTTTTCATGTATGCTTGCAGTAATTTCCTTTGAAATCCTCAGAGAAAATTTTTGTCACACTACAGATACAGTAGTTGACTTTACTTTGAAGTATTCAGGGGTGTAATTTGCCCGGATTTTTCCGGATTTCTGGAAATTCTGTGAGACTATCCGGAATTTCTGTGAGACTTTCCGGATTTCTGTATTATCAACGCTTTCAATATGTAATGCAAAGACTACAATATTTGGTGCAAACAAAGTGAAAGACTTGCACAAGTTTAGGTGTTTAGCATACGCTTTTGCTTGTTACTCCCCCTGGAAATGCGCCAGATACATAAGTAATAGTACATGTACATTGAACGGAGGGGGTATCATATTTAAAACATAGGGACCCAGGCCAGCAGTATGATCCTTGTATGTACATATACTGTACGTTCGCTGTGTGTGTATGCACAGTACACATGTTGTCATTGCATGCACTGTGTACAACTTGCGTCCGTTTGCCATTGTGTTTAGTTTCGTTTTTGTGGTGGTCTGGTGTTGTCGACGTCCATCAAAAATGTCATACAAGGTAGTAAGTAGGGAAGGGGATCTGAATTTAGACGAAGGATTAAAGAATTCTTGGAAATTTTCCTGGCTGGAAACCGAGGTGGACAGAGAATTAACCAAGGGGAAATCGATATATTATCAATATATTATCGTGACTTTCTCGTACATTTAAAAATCAACAAACCTGGGTACTGCAAGTGCACGTGGTGTCACAAGTAATGCAGTACTTATCTGTACGAGACAGTTTTCAGTTTTAATAAATTGAGATAGAATTTTGTCGATCACTGATAACTGCATGTGTGTGTGTATTACACTTCTACTTGTAGGTCTTTGATTGTCACCAATTATAGCTTACATGTATAATTGCAATTGAAGTGAATAAGGACAAGGGTTTTGTTGCAGCAAATGTCATAATTGTATCCCTCAAAGTAAGAACAGCTCTTGTGTTGGCTTACATGTAGTACCTGAATCTCCTCCTGTAATCAAATAGATATGCCGCGAATTGTAGGGAAGCTGTGGCCAACGCGACTTGCAAAACCCTCCGAAGAATGTTTTGTGGATTTTTCATTTTCCCCAAAACACACCCCTGAGTTTTGTAAGATTTTTAAATACATCTAAGTGATTGCAAGGTGTATAATTTAAGCAATTCAACCTCTCCAACAAGGAAGGACTAACATTGTACTGTTTATATATGATGGATTGTCAACATGTTCATCTACCTACATGTAGTTTCTCTCATGTTTTGAATCCAGTACCATTCTTCTTGAGGAGCTTGCTTTTAATTGCTATGTGCACATGTTAGGATTTCATTTCATCTTGAGAAAAAAACAAAATTGTAAGGTTTTTTCTTCAGGACAAAGATCTTCAATCAGAAAATGAGAGATGTGCCATGGGCACACAGCTGCAGCTCAAAATTCAAATAATTGTCTTTTCACAAAATATCTAACCTGTTGGCCCAAGAGGTCCTCAATGACCCAGCCCTGGCGACTAAATCAAGTGGCCATTTGCAATTCCAAGGGTCCGCATAATGGTCGTCAGGTCGTCTTCCTTCCGCACCTTGGAGCACTGCTTGTAATTGGGTTTCAACCACCACATTAAATGCTCATGCTTGGCCATTGCAGCGAGCCGGGGCCACCAGATATTTACTCTGAAATTGAATGGAAGGCATTGCAGTCCCCCTAGATAATCGTTGTATGACTTGAGCTTGGCCGAAGCTGAATTTTGACAGGTCTGTGGATCAGCATATGGTATGCACTTTACTGGGAGAGCTGTACATGTGCCCGGATTGAAGTGTAATGGAATTTCAGGCATTTACTGTTGATTGCCATGCACAAAAGTAACTACTGTACAATATATTGTATACATGTACATGTACCTGGCACTTGTACATGTACATGTATGTACATAGAGTAAGCATGTCTGTAAATTCATTGAATCTCTGTCATCTCTGCACAAATGGCCGTATTTATTTCAAATATTTGCCATGTACTGGTACGGTACTTGTGAAAATATAAATTGTGCTGTACATACACTGTACATGTAGTCATACGCTCATACGAGTACCGGTACATGTGCTTCGAAAGTTCAGGAAACCAGAAACATTTTCATAAATTCACACTCCAGAATTTCCATGTGAGGAAAACATTGTTTTGTCAACATTATCCCAAAAGAAAAACCCTGGTTGAAAAGCTCAACATTGCAATTCTGCATCCCCTGTGGCTAATTTTAATTTTGTGAAAGTATTTGCACATGCATATGTCTTCTCACAACAAAATTGATGATGTAAAAGAAAAAGAAATTTGGCCTTCCTTGTACATGTAGCAGTTTCTTATTTAAAGGAACCATGTACATAAAAATAGGATTTTGAAAGTGACTTACATGTATGTACATGTACATGTACGTGTACAGTGCTAGTACATGTACAGGTACATGTACCGGTACATGTATTTTCATATACAGTCGAACGCGATTAACACTAGCATGCTTGGGACAAGATCGCGCTTACTACGAGCATATATTTCTTCAGTCCCATTCAAAATGTACACATTCCTGTGAGAGAAAAACTTACTTAATACAAGCTGTTCTTAGACGAGAACATGGACAAGAAGAGCACTTTTGCCTAAACCGCAGTGTCAAAACCACTGTCCATGGTTTTTTTATGAGTACAATTGAAAATGTACTTGTCAATGTTACATGTACGTTGACTTTCCACCTCCTTGGTTGCAGTCAAAGGGAGACATTTCAGCATTTTGGAATTTGTTATATTGAAGATTTCCATATTCATGAGCCAAAGTACATACATGTACATGTAATAGATGTCATTCTAAGCAGAACAGGAGTGTCTCCATACCGGTACCTGTAGTTTTGTGTGCCACTTTTGTATATGGCATGGTCTCCATAAAGTGGACCAAAGTGCAACTCCGGATATCATTTTTCAAAACTTCTAAAAGAGTGATTTTGATCATGTAAAATACAAATTAGCACCTTCAGATTTAAAAAAATGATTATATGGGGATAATTAGGCAGAATATACCTGACTTATGTTGGACATTTGGTTGGCTACCAGTCAAATCAAAATCAAATGGAGTTGAATTCATTTAAAGTTTTACGTCAAAGTGTTTACACCAGAGAACTTGATTTCAAAACTCCTCTCAACAAGAAGGAGAATTCAGTATATTTTTCGACTGATGTATTTTGAAGCACCTAAGAAATAACTTTTAAAAAATATAAGCCACGAAAAAAAGAGCACAAAATTGACGGAAAATGATGAAAAACGTTTGGCTCTCTTCATTCTCTTACTGTTAATAATCACTCTCACTATACCAACATATTTGCCAGGTCTTGTACATGTATCTTTCGACCACCAAAAATTATCTTTAAGTTTAGCTGCATCCAAAATTTATAATGAGTACAATATGTTTGTTGCAAACATCATATTTGACAGAATTTTGATGAAGTTCGAGAATGCCGAAAATGCTGTCACGTGTAGTGCTCGAAAATCCCATGCACGATTTTCATTTTGCCGGTTATTTTGGAGATAACTCCGCTGAAAATGAAATTAGAATTAACAACTCTGAGCATTCGATTTTCATCATGAATCGTATTTTATGTCTCGAACGTCATTTTTTTGCAAACATCATTCAGAATGACGGATTTTCTTTTGAGTAAAATTGTTCTGAAGAGAAAAATCGCAGAGCGTCGCCATTCCGTGGAGGGGCTCATGAATATCGAATAAAAAAGAGGGCGCACTATCTGGGTTGATGTCAAAGGTCAAACAGGCCACGATGCAGCAAAATGTTTCTCTAACGTCACCGCGAGAGATTGATGGAAGTCACAAAATCGCCACGATTGGTAATTTAGACTGCGGTTTTCAGTCAGAAAATGTGATCAGTCCAGTTGTAAAAGGATGATGGTTTGGTGGTGCTTTTTTGCAAACAGATACCAGAGAGACCAACAAACACTGACAGGCATGCAGACAGACTACAAACCAATGCCCAACACCTACCGGTATGGTACATGTAAAAGGTAACAAATGACGAGAAACGTACATGTACCCGTATAAACCAGGATAAATGTGGACAATACTGTACATGTACGGTACATGTACCGATATGTCCTGCACTTGTAATGCGTCAAACACAACAGTATGATACTAAATTACAATTGCTTGCAAAGATAAAAGACACATGCTTTGTACCCTGGGGTACATGTACATTGCTCCTCAAAATGAAACTTGTACAGTACCAGTACTTGTGTCCGAGGCTGCTTGTTACCGTACCAGGCAGTTGGTAGAATGGCTTGATGATCCGAGTGTGAAAGTGCATGAGAAAAATTACATTATGTACCCCTGAGCTGTCTGCTTCTTTCTGCTACCAACACTGCTGTGGTGAGACTGTGTCTACTTGAACAGTTGCACCATGCAAGACTGAACCACTGCCACCTCCTGTTCATATCTGGCAACACAGCATAAACCAGACACATACCAGTATGCATGGCCCCATATGCCGACCAAGCAAAAGTAGTTTGGCTGAGACATTTCTTGGAGGTTACAATTTTAATGTTGGCAGCTGTTAGACATCGTAGACCCAATCTCCCCCATGCTGTTCCTTGCCTGTTGCAAGGTTAATTTTCCAGTGGGGGAGGTGCTTTTTCCTGAAAGTTGTTGACTCTACATTTATATCTACGCTTGACCTTGATCTTTTGGACAGCAATCTAAAACATGCTGTATGTATATGTAGGTGTATTGTTCCAGGGCCACTTGGTACACATACTTGTACCTGTACATGTAGGTGAGAGTGCTTCCGGTTATTGGTATTTTTTTGGATTCGACCATATTTTTGACAAGACACATAAATGTACTGTACACGTGTAGAATTGACTGGAGTTTTCTAAAGTGAACAGCACCCTCAACGTACATGTACATGTACCTGGTACATGTATGTGTAGTGCATGTACTGTACATGTAAAACATGGGAGCAGATTTGCAAAAAAAAGTGAAATTTGTCCTCAAGTACCATTTCTGCACTGTTCATTGAACCGGTACATGTTCAAATACTGACCGGCAGATGAACATAAATTAAATATCAGTTGAATGGAGAATGGAAAAGCTGGATATGAAAATTAAGCTTTTCCCTTCATCATTTGGTTTGACTTGTATTTTTCAGAATTGGATTCATACATTTTGTATATCAGTTTCCTTGCTCTAGCAGAACTTTATGTTCAGTATAAGGAGGACAGGAAAGACATTTGATTTGTTTTTCTGACCTTGATGAATCTGTTCATCTTCATACAAAGTACCAGTACTTATACATGTACATGTATGTGATCTTGTTTTCACAGCTTGTTTTTCACCAGCAGTGAAGTCAGAATGTAGTACATGTACATGTACGTACATGTATCGGTGTGCGGATAACAATTGCAAAGTAAAAAAGTAAAGTGGCTTTGTAATGAAGCTTGTTATTCAAGCTGCCATTTTATTACACTGTACCCCCGGTACATCCTGTCCACTGTCCAACATGCTCAGATCTGTACAAAGGCAAATAGTTTCTCTGAAGACTGGGATTACAAAGTGACATCTCGTGCATTCCTGTATCTACAAGTACATGTATGTACATGTACAATGTACCGGTACATGTAGGAAATTGATATCTACCAGTAAACATTGCAAATCAAAGACTGTTTCAAAGAATTAAAGAAAGGTGTTCTTGCTCAGAGAACTGATTCCAAAACAGCAATGTAGAAAAGCTTGAAAAAAAGGCAAGTGCCCTGAAGTTGTCAGTAACAACTGAATACTACCGGTATTTCATCACTGGCTGATGAGGTAGCAGCTGGTGAAACTCAAGGATTCATTGACAAGAGTTGAACCCTCTTCAAGACATGAGCAATGAAGAATACCAGATTGTAAAATTCTTTACATTATGCACAGATTTGGGCATGGCTGACAAGGGTGAAAGACGGATAGCCATTGCTGCAAAACCACTTAGAGCAGAATTTTCAGACATCTTCCTGGTGGGACCTTCTTTCACAAGGTCACCCATTACCCTTCGGTAATCAGGCTACCACTGGCAACGCACATTCGGCAAAGTCATTCACTCAGTCTCTACAAGAATTTGAGTTTGCTATAAAGTAGAAGAAAATCATGTCCACATGTCACCAGACACAAAGGGTATTTCACTTTTCCTAATACAAAGCCCCATACGGTTTGCATCTGAACAGCCGAGTGTACTGGTGTACTCAGGGATGTTGTACATGTATTTCATTTGTACATGTAGCACCATTTGAAAAGTTACCGAGACTACTGCACCGATACATTCATCAGGTACGTTAAATACAAACTAAATTACAAAGTGTTCATAACTACCGCTATGCCAAAAGATGTACTGTCTATGTAGGCTGTAGTCCAACCCATACGTGAAAGTACAACACCACCTCCATGATGAGTTCATCTGTTCACTAAAGAAAAATTCTTCCTGTCCCCTTGTATAAATGTTCATGCCATGAATAGAAGGTGTCCCTGGAGAGACACCAGCCCTTGTTTTGCCAGCTCCCCACTTGTTGCACTGTGCACTTGTTGACCCTGTCACTTGGCCTGCAGGGGTTATCAGAGGAGTCTTGCTTCTCAGTAGGCCTAAGTCTAGCCACAAAGGTCACTGCTCATTGGCTTTCTCCCTCTCTCTCTTTAAACAACAAGTCTCACTGTCATCGGTATTTTTGGATTGGTGGAACTATTCAGGAGAGTGTTGTTCAAGGCACTGTGTTAGAGGCAAGCTGTGTCTCCACCCACATACCTCTGACACCATCTGTGGAAGTTGTTGGCGGTGTTGTGCGGGAGGAGGAAACTGTGTATTTTGTTAGCATGTCCATGTACATGTATCACATACCGTGCAGTGTACAACACACAAATGCAAGGGAATGCACTCCAATGTCCCTGAAAGCGCTGTTGGTGGGAGACCGTCAATATAAGCAAACCGTCACCGGTGAGTTGTTGTGAGTGGGGCAGTCGGAACACTTCTCAACATGTCATTGCCATCCTCGATTGTGGAAGAGAAGAAAGGGAACAGGGTGTCCTTCCTAGATGCTGAACGGGAAGGCACCAGGAGTAGTAATGCCTGGGGATCAAAGGGTGAGGAAAGTGGAAGTCGGGACTCGGGCGAAGAGGAGAGGTCAGTCCAGCTGGAGGAGGATTTAGAAGGGTCAGAAGAAAACTTGTTGGAGCAGAATACAAGGTATTGGTACATGTAAATACATGGGGTATCTAATCTACAGTAGTATCAGCCTGTTGCATCATGTTTGCCAATATTCATCTGATGATTACTCATGTACATGTATGCATGTATGTAAGTGGGATCTTCCAAACCATTTTGATTTAGCTGTCTACGTGTGTGTCTACGTCTGTGGATTTACATACATGTACATGTATATACATGAACATGTACAGTACATGTACCGGGTACATATTGTGTCACTCACTGGGCATGCTGGGAGTGATGCTCAGTGTCATAATGCATTCTAGGCATTGTTCAAATTCTGTTAGGACTGGTTAGGGGTACTGGTACATGTGGAATTTTCTGTATTTTAATTCGGCATTTTTGATGCTATTTTGAACAGTGAGACAGTGAGTCTGCTGGAGGTACGGTAGGGTCCGTCGATGTACATGTACACGTACTGTACACATACATGTACTGGTGTCAGTACTAGTAGTTGATTATTCGATCACTTAAAAAAAATATTACCAATACCCAATTTGAATCATATTGAAATCAAGTCTGATCATCAACGAAATGAATTTCCAGATGGAGTTAACATACCGGTAGATGTTACTAGTTCGTTGATTTGGCATTGAAATTATAAGCGTAGTATACATGTACATGTAGCTGGATGAAAGCAGTGTACTCTTTTTTTGTTTTGGGTTTTTTTTTTGTCTGTTTGACAGTGTTCCTATTTCTAATCTTACATGTAGGACCAGTGTCTGATCTGTGTCCTCACTGTGCTCGGGAAGTCTAGGCCTTGCCAGGCAAGACTGTTGAAATGGGCACACGTTTCTTCCTTTTGTGGATTCTCATGGTGCAGTATTGAGTTGAAAGTATTATTTTTCTGATTTTTATGTTGGTGTTGCCTAAAGGTGTTTTATCATCCAATTATAACAATCAACAAGTAAAACTGTTGTTAGAAAATTTAATTTCTTATTTGATACCACATTCATGCCCTGTCCTGCATGAACCACCATTCACTAACTGCATCCGGGTCAACGATAGCAGTCACATTAATTTGAAAGCCAGATATCCAGTGTGGTCACATGGCCTCCACCTAGAGCGGGGTCAGCTCGTAAGTCCGACGCCTCATAGGTCCGACGCCTCATAAGTCCAACAAATGCGTTTAAAAGTTCCAATATTTAAAAGTTCGAATATACAGTGTACTAAGTATTGGACTGACCCGAACTGGAGGGCTGATACCGGTAGGCATTGGTGTTTTACCCAGTCTTTGGAGTTGGAGATTCCAATCAGAAGCTTCAGTTGGTAGAAATGATGCATTCTATTTCCTACCATACTTGTATTTTTTCAGGTTTTTTAGGAGAGGGTTGCCTCGCTTTTTTTCACTTTCTTCTGCTCTTGCAACTGCTACATGTAGAACACTAAAATACATCTCCTTTTTTGTGATAAAAGCCACAAACAATTTGTTTGTGGCTTGGAATTTACCCTCATCGTCAATGCCTTGCACTGCTGCTTATGTTCACAATAACATAGTTTGTGTGCCCTTCCCCATTTTAACAAATGCTGGATCCACCACTGACTGTGCATGTGAACAACACGAAAACAACATCTGGGCCGATGGGCTTCTGGGCCGACAGGCAACAAAGTATGCAGGTTATCATGAAGGATCTCAAAGCACTTGTATGCAGTATGTAAATACATGTAGCACACAGTGGTGCTCTGTGCAAACGAATGATGTGCTTGACTTGACAATGCAACGTTTAGACAAAAGACAGTCATTTTGTCCAAATGGTCTTTGCACTCTAGACTGACAATTCATCGTCCTTGATTGTCAGCATTACATCCTATGGTGGAAGTTACAAAAATTAACCCAAACTAGCACATGCACTCAAATTTCTTTTCCAACAAGTGCATACCACTGTAAATTAAGTTTGATTTAAGGATTGAAAAACAGGTGTTTTTGGCATGCTATGCCAAGGCAGTAAGGTCATGTGTGCATTCCCGAAGGAACATGTAGTGACTGCCATTTTCCTCCAGTGCACCCCCTCAAGTCATGCCCACATTACCCACATGTACATGTGCACGTGGGTTTTTGTTATTGCCTGAAATACCAGTAGTCAATTGTTTTTGCCTTTTTTCTAACATGCGCCCATACATGTACATTTGCAACCCTCGTACTGTCGCTTTTTGTTTGTCTAAAAGTTTTCCTTTGGTATTTGTTACCAGGAAGCAGGAGACTATTTTCAAGTACATGTACTGTAGCTACATGTATGGGATACCACATTACACGTACCATACATGTATGCAAGTATTTAATTTATATAGAGCAAGGAAACATGGGGTATCCAAGTACTTATACATGTACATTTACGGTACATGCAGCCACAAGGATGAGTTATGGAGGATGTAGAACTTTACAAAATTGCCTGCACGGACCAAATCATGATTTGCATGCTGTCAAAGTCTGTGCTTTACTTACTTAGAGCATTTCGTGGCACGTGGACTTCATGGATGCATGGTTTGTTAACGAGAAAGATGGCTGCTCCATGTACAGTACCATGCCAGCAGGACTGTCGTCGTATTTCTAGACAAAACTGGGCCCTCCAAATCAATCTATTTTCCGTGGAGTGTAGGCCTCGATTTTCAGAATGGTGATGGGCTGTATGACTGGTTTGAGGGGTGAGAAACACTTTCACAAGTCATTGGTAAAGCCACTAAAATTTGAAAGAAAATTTTAAAAAATGAGGAAAAATCTCATATGTCTTGAAGACAACGAGAAACTTGTGGGTATTTTTCCCGATTGTTTGAAGTGGGAATATTTATCACTTTCGTCCACCGTGTGTAACCTTGAGGTTCATGTACTTTAGGCAGTTACCAAGCAACCCAGCTACAGTCTACAGAGAGCAGCCAGTAATCAAAGCTAATGATTTTTGTGGAAGGCTACCTCCCCTTGTGGCGCTTGAGATGATCAAAGCTACATGTATTTGCAGTTATATGTAAATTGGGAAAAACACACAAACAGCAATTGCCTAGTCATTTAATACTTTAGGCTGTAGGATGCACCTGCCAGAAGAACTGGTCTGTGTACTCTGTTGTTTTAATCAGATCAGAATCTTCCACAATCCCCCCCTTTAGTTGAAGCATTCTACTAAACTGTATAAATGAATGTGGTACAGTGACACCAAAAAAAATGTAAATTGTCGTTCATCAAAATCAAATGTTGAAACCATGATAATAATGTTTGCAGGAGAGGCCACTTTCCACATACCTACATGTACAGTGTACTGTATGTATAGGTTAACAGTCGTCCCATTTATAAATGTTAATGGATGCGAGATGTATGAAATACTGTGGACACGAAAGTGCTAACAAATGTGCAAGTGCTGCTATTGGTGTGGACAGGAACATACAGTGTACTATGGTGTGCAGTATGTATTATACTCTGGTAAAATGGTACCATACCGGTACAGGTAAATAGGTATCCATACTCCTCGTAAGCCAGATCTTTGTGTATTTTGGCCTCGTGCCTCTGTTATTTCCCAGACTTTTTTTCTCAAAAGCAAAATCTTTATTTTGGAGTATACATTTTCAGTGTAAACGTACATTGTACCGGTACATGTACTGTACATGTACGATACATGTACATGTACATACAATACAGTATTGTTTAGTTGTACATGTACATAAAGGAGTAACAACGTTGAAAATGCATTAAACTTTGTTTACTTGCATGTGAAGGATATGTATTCATTGGTATGTACATGTATGTACTATATACTTGCATTCTTTACATTTCACAAAAAGTAAGTACAGGGCACACGGGTACATGTACAGTGCACATGTACATTTATCCGTATGTGTACATGTACAGTAGTTGCATGCATAAAAACATATATCATGTGTAAGAACAATATTTACAGTGCAGTTTCCTGTTGGGTACTGTATCTGTGATAAATCATTTCATTGTCTTTTGTCTCAGGGAAGCATGCATTCAGTGTAACTAATCACTAAGTCATAATTTGCCCTCACAGAAAAGTTCCGCAGATCTGGTTACTTGTACATGAATGAGTACCAAACGTTTGTAAACTCTGGATGAATTTTTTCCTTGAAATGTACAATGTGCATTTTAAATAGTGCATTTGCTGTCTTCCATTTGGTTTGTTCTTTCAACGTCACAGTCAGTTCTTTTTCCTACAAGTACATTGTACATTGTAGCTGCTTAAAGTACTATGGCTGGCAGTTGATCGGATCAGTGGACCCAATGCTGGTTCGGACCATTCATTAGGAGAGTTTTGGTGTCCGTAAACCAACGACAGATCACTGATCGTGATTTATATCCGCATGAAACAAACCAGGCCTTTAATGCTGGGAAGCAAATGTGACTTCCAAAAAGTAACTGGCCCTACCTGGTACAGCACTTGTGTCAGTTGAATAAAAAAAGGCCAACTCTGTGACGTTCAGCACCAGGTACCGGTACTGGTTGTTTTTTTACGTGTGCAGTTTTTGGCTTGTGGAGTTGAAAATGTACATGTACCTGTATGTAATAAGTACAGTTGGTTTATCTATTCATGGAAGAAAGTGAAAAACGGTGTGTTCACGGTGCTCTATATAGTCATCACAAAGTTTGGACTGCAGCTGACTTACCTGAGGGAAACAGTACAGAACTTCAGGGATTGCATGTTTCAAGCCTGCTGAGTCATTGCACTTAACACAACTGAAATTTTTCTCCAGAGAGTAAGCATTTCTATTCCTTTTGATCATTGTAACAATTTTGTAAAAAGCCACTTGTCGAGAAATACAACGATTGTGCATTTGAAGTTGCTTATGGCATATTCTTATGCAAAGTAAATCTAGTGGTTTGCTGCAACTGAAACTTCTCATGCAAGAACACCGTGAATTTGAACAGTCGAAAGTATTAAAGGAAATTATTTACATTAGCACAGCCAAGCACAATTAATTACAATGAAAATTAGCAAGCCAGCAAAAACATATTAATACGCAAAGAGGCAAATTATATTCGGCCGAGTATAATTACCTTAAGGAGCCAACACAACAGAGGAAGAAAATTAGGCCCCGCCCAGTCAGTGCCATGGCTAAAAGAGCACGGTCGTCAGGCCAAGCACCTCCACACTCCGCGCCAGAACAGCCCAGTTCAGACAGGTAGGTCAGTGTTTATCCCCGAGATTCGGCTTCCACATGGAGCCACGACACTCCAGGGTCCATGGTCCCTCAGCGGTGTCAGCCTTGGCCACGGTCCAGCAGTAAAGAGGCGAAAACGACAAGGAGGTGCTGACCCGACGCTGGCTATTTCGGAACGCCCATGCTAAAAGCATATAGGCACTGACTGAGAACGAAATCGATGACTACGGAGTCTTTTATAGGTTTTTTGGAACATGCGTAAATTCCACAAGTACCTTTTCAGGGAGACACGAAAGGATTTGGATCAAGTGGGATCGTAACACGACTTCGGGACCCGATGAATTGTGAGAGGTACTTTTTAATTTCGTGATTATGGTTTTAATATGTGTAAATATTATCACCTTTTGCCACATATAAATCTTTGTATAATAACCTCAGGTAATATCACTCCTCAGTAAATTCTATTGGCTCGGATTCTAACAGGGAGTTCATGTCCCTCAAAATTGCTAACATTCGAGACTTTAATTAATTAACTCCAATTAAGTTGAAAGGTTGACATGGTCATCATTGTTCCAGATATCAGCCATGACTTCTCTTATTATATCAAACATTGGAAAATAATTCACTGCTGTTCACTTCAGGAAAAATGAACCCCCAAAGTTGAACATTATCTAATGGTCTGCCTTATACATGTAAGTGGATGTTTATGAATTAATGTTTAAATTATGGTTTTGTGAGAGGTGATTGGAGAATGGGAAGTACATGTACAGTATGTTTGGGTTTTGGGTTCTTTTTGTTTTGTTGGTTTTGACCTAGAACATATGTGCATTGTACCCTTTCACCTTTAGATCAAGCTTTGTACCCTTTTTACCAGGTTATTACCCTGCTTCTCACTTGAGGTACCTGGTAAGACAAACATACAGTAAGATGTTTTTTATTATGTTTCAGCTGCTGGAATTCACTCCTGGGAGATGTGAAATGAATGTCCGTATTAATGTTGACAGACCTTTTTAACTAGCCTGGTCCCTGCAAGGTTCCCATTTTGGGTCCTACTGTGAAATGTATTTCCCCATCTGAGCCGTTATTGATTCGTCTTCCGTCACTCTCATTCCCCAAGCCAGCATACTCCCGTCTGGCTGTCACTAGCTTTAATTTTGTCCATTAGAGATTGAATGGTTGGTGGAGATGTGGAACACAGTACACGGAAATCGGGGTACAAGTGGCATGGATTTCAGATGTTGGACGCTTTCCTACCGGCACATGTTACATGGTACATGTTACATGCACACATTCACAGCGGCCGGACATGCATGTACATGGGACATACAGTGCATGTGTACTGTACCAGTACAAAATGTACATTTCCTGTAAATGTGTTGCAGCTTTTTATTCTCTTGGCTTGACCTGGATGTGGCATTTGCGGTGTTGATTACATGTACATGTAGATTGTGTTATGAGTAGTTAAGAATTACTGCAATACATGTATAGTGCATGTACTGTACATGTACATGTACAGTGTATGGGTACTGATACATGTACCTGTACAGTGTACATGAAAGAAACCCATGAACGTTCAGAAACTCATTCCCATCGGCGTGATTATCTGGTGTCATAATACATGTAGATCAGACTATGTTCTTTATTACAGTTAATGTATACTCTGCCTGTTGTGATTGTTGTCATCGAGTTTGCTATAATCATGCACTGTCACTGTTGTCAGTATTAATCATCTCACCAACATTGCCACCTTAATTATCATCGTGTTTTCAATGTTTGTACCAGTTGTAATGTAGCCACATCCCCTACTGGTATAGATGTAATCACTTTTCCTGTCAGTAGCCACACATAAATACATGTACATACACTCACCAATGGTACATGTATGTACATGTTCAGTTGTATTAAGAAATACCCGGGGCAGAAAAATGCTTTTCCTCTCCGTCCCACAATCAAATCACAGATGACTGAATTAATTGATAATGCTTTCACTACACAAACTTCTCACATATTGGCTACAGTACGTGTACATGAGGCAGCGCTGTAATTTAGATTTTAATCGAGACTGAGAACATGAAGGTGGTTTCCAGGCGTGATAGATGGGTACATTGTAATGGGATTTGCCCAAAGCAATCATATCCACATGTTAAACGCATTTCCTACATTGCCTCCATCAGCAGTTCTTAAGTTAATCTTCTCCTCACTCTCTTCCTCTGCCTCCTCTCTGTCATTGCCCATCTCATTTCTGTGTTCTCTCTCTCCCCCCTCCCCTCCCTTTGCAAGCCAATTATTTCCTCCGGGGTTGACTGCCATTATTTCACGACTCAGCGACTCGGGGGTTCATTGATTCATAGGGATGTATTAAAATCCTGAGCTTGGGTTTCTCTTGGGGGATGGTCCATAGAAATGTGGCGGTTAATGTGTGCAACTGTGCAGTGTTTGAGACCTCGTACACATTTATAGAAAAAAATGTTTTGTTAATGTACATGTATGTACTGGCATACATGTACCGGTATGTATAATTTGTATGATGTACAACACTCTACATGTGTCACAGTTTGTTACTGATATATACTATTTCTAGCCATCCCAGATTGAATGCAAACTTGTGGAATTTTGCATTTAATACAGTGGCTGTATTCATAATAATCAGTATCTTTTTTCAAGGAGTGTAGAGTACATGTGTACATGTACAAATATATGTGTAAATACAATTAAATTTACACTGTACCAGGGTATTTGTATGTGTGTACATGTACCAGTATTTGTTTATCATGTATTTTGTTGTGAAATTGTGAAATGATTTTTATGTGTATCATGTATTAAGGTCATGTACAGGTTTCTTTTCTGTTTATGCATTTGTATTGGGTTTTCTTTAAATTTCTTCAAAAACGATTTTTTTAAGAGGATTTTTTTTTACATATACTTCAGCAACAGCTCCTTGAATATTAACCATAAATTATGCAGGTATGAGATATGTCAGGATTTTTCTTGATTTCAGGACTTTTCAAACAATGTTTTTGAAATCTCGAATATCCACAGTTTACCACTTTGTACTGTTTACATATACATGAACATGTAAAAGTTGATAAAGAACACAAGAAATAGTACATCAAAGGGCGCCTTTGGGGCAACACAACATGTACACCAGACCCTACTCAAAACTTCTCATGACTTCTCATTGATTTTTAATTTCCCTTGAATCTCACCCTCGATTATGAGTTACTGGGTAAGGTTTGCCTTGGGTCCCTTGAGATCAAGAAGTAAGACAGAAACATGACTGTTGATGGATCTGAAAAGTACCCGTCAACCACAAAGTTCGTACATGTGCTTGAAGTGTCTTATTGTCATAAATTTTGCAAACAATTTCCTTCCCTCTACAGTGCAGTACTAGCAAAGGTCACAATTGCTGTGCAGTGTTGCCAGCCTTGTGCACCTAGTGTACCACCGTGGTTTTATTGATTGATAACGGGTAAGAAACCAGACAGCAGGTCATTTCAGATGCTGACAGACTGGTGGGCCTGTGGGGAGGTTATCTCTCTCTTTGTTTTTCCTTTTTTGTTCCTGTTTCATTTAGCTCAAAAAAACTTGAGATTGCTTGTGGTTTCATGTTTTGGTTTTAAGGTGCTTCAGTGGTGACATTCAAACAGACAGGAGAACTCATGGGAATGACATGACTTTGGAGGCATGTAACAGCTCCATGTTTAGTGCCTGTATGGTACATGTATGTAGCTGCAGGCTGTGGATTGTGAGATATTTTCGGTATCAGTCAGTGCAGGAGTGTTCTGTGAACTGTAGGACAGGTTATTTGTTGAGCGGCCATCCCACAGGGCAGGATGGAATCCCAACCAATTTCCATGCTCTGTGAAATGTGACACTTGGATACAGACACCAATGTGAGAGTCAGCCGTAGGGGTCCACACGAATGTGAGGGTACACGAAGAAGAACGTGCATGGAATTTATGTCTGGTGATGACGTCCATAAAATTTTGTGCCAAACAGCAGCCAGAGGTTGTAGGTCTTCCCTTTGACCAGTGCTGTTTGCTCTCCAGGTCTAAGAAAAACCCATGGGCTAAGGGAACTGGAGTACCAGTGTCAGTTCTGTTCTTTCGGATGGAGTTTTACCACTATATTCCTATTTCTTTTAATGCCCCCTTGCTTTCAACTTGTTTCTTAACAAACAAGGTTTGGAAACTACATGTACATGTACACTTCTTATTAAAAATATTAATGAAATGCTACATGGTGGGTAGTTATATGTATGTACCGGTAGGTCAAAAGATTCCGGTGAAATTGGCATGGACAATCAGCTGTACATACGTGTACCATACCTCTTGAATACTGAACACCAGAGCACAGCATTAAACTGTAATATGATAAGATGGAAGTGAATTCTCCATGCTGAATTCATGACTTCCCAGAGTGGGTTTTTCTTTTTATGTGAGAATATAGAGGATATCAAATTCAGCTGTCTGTGCAGCAAATAACACTAGTCAACACTTTTATCCCTTGCCCCTACAGATTTTCCATTCATACTCTTATTATTGCTACTCACTCAATCATAGTTACGTTAGACCCCCACATCCAATCAAGGAGAAAGGGCTAATAGGACCGACTACAGTGCTGCATTAAAGGGGCATGTCGCCTTTGATCGGGTGCTATGGAAACAGTTTTGATCAGGGGCGATGGGAAAAAGTGTTCCAGTTTGTAATTCCTTGATTTGTTGTGTGGTAGGGAGTCAGGGTTTTTTTTCCATGCACATGCAAGTACACACATGGTGCATTGTGGCATGAAATAGATATTTCAAATTTACTCAAAAAGGAGGAATTTTCAAGTGCCATTCATCGTCGCAAATTGAAATGTTTTATGTAAGGGACATACAGTCGGAATTTCAACCCAGGAAACTGAATTTGGTTGAAATGGCAGTGATTTAAAATTTTTTCCATGTTGTGTGGGAGTTTTGTACACAAGAACAAAGGAAATACCCTACAAGTATACATGTAAGGGTGTACAAGCGCACCCACATGGACAAGTACATGTGTGCTACATGTAATTTGCATGATTCAGATACATTTGTAGGCTGTGTTTAGATTGGGCTGTTCTGTTTCTGAGTCAATACGGTACATGTAAGTTTTCACAGCAATAAAAGAGTTGAGGGGCAGAATTCACCCCTCCCCCTTTATGTTTTCTTCAGTGTCGATGCATGCATTATTTGTTTGTGCAAAGCCTTTTGCAGTTTACAGTAATGCCTTGCTATCGATGTGACAGCAGTTTTAGGAAAATTGGACATACATGTACATGTACATCTCCCATTTACCAGTGCATAATGCTATGAATTAAAGATGACTAAATAAACCAAATCCTGTGTTGGATTAAATTGAAACTTCACAAATGTACATGTACCACATACTCATAATTAAATTAATTGATCTATAAACAAGGGTCACTTTGTGCCCATATTCTATGATTGTATTGGAGTGCAAAATGCATGAATTGTCTTTTTTAAGTAATATTTATATGAGTGAAGCTATTATTGTACATGTACATGTAGTTTTCATATAAACGTACATGTACATGTACATATTCAAAATTGTTTTACAAGTGCATTTTACATGTACAGGTGAGCACAAGACTAGCTCTCCAGTGAACATGCAGACAGTGCTGAAGTCTTTCGTAGAATGTAGGCCTACATGTAACAAGTGAAGATTTCGAAGAGTGGTGTCAGTATTGTAGTACATTGTACTAGTACGTGTACTCATACATTTAGGTTTGTGGACTGCCCATTTAAAAGGGAGCCTCAGTGGTATTTCTGTGTATTCTTGGTTCCAAGATCTTTTGTGCTTTTTTTATTTCCCATCCTTTATTCCCCTTCTTCAAAAGTATCAGTTTGGCCTACACATTTCTGGGAATGTCAATTTTAATGGATTCTGTGTTGTTTTCTATTCCGTATTGGGATTATGTTTTGTCTTCAAGTATCAATTTCTTCGGATTTCAAGTTGATTCTTGACCTGTTACTACAATACAGGATCTGGGTCACAGGTCCAGTCCTCCTATAAATTGTGCCCTCTGTGGATCACGTTTTTGTGAACATAGTGTGTACATGTACATGTATAGTATGTGCAGGCTACAAGTGTGAAGTAGTCACATCATGGGATGAGACTTCTGTAATTCATGTGTTTCTCTTGTTGCAGTCGGGTCAAGAGTGTGACAGCAAACTTCTTCGGCATCGGCGACAATGCCAACGAGGACCAGCGGCGCTGGCAGTCGCGGCGCTCGCGGCACCTGAGCCGGCGGCATGGCGGGGTCAAGCCTCATGTGGAGGATGACCTGATGGACCGAGAGGTCATGGCCATGGGCAACATGACACCCTTGCCTCACATCATTGACCCTCTGGGTAAGTAGACGAGGGGGCAGATCCAAAAGGGTGCACAAACAAGTCCCCTCCTATTGTTTTTACTTTTAGTGTGTTGTTTTTTCCATTCTTCATGACTGATTGTCAGATAGCATTAAAATAGAATCTTCATCTGAAGCCAGGCTTTCAGAGGACAAACAGGCTGACTGGGAGAAAAAGCTTCACCCATGTATGTACAGTACGCCCACGTACATGTACATGTATTTTGGGGTTTTAACAGGCACAAGTTCTTCCTGAATACTGAAAGCTGAACTATACCCAGACATGTGTTTGTTTGATCATCCCCCCTGCTCAGTTAATCTCAAGAGCCAGGGCTCACTTCAGCATCTGTTGGCAATTAGCTCAAATCTTTGCTTGATTCTGTCTGAATGTTACTCATGGATTCAAGCATATTGCCCACAAGTCTCTTGAGTACTTGAACAGACAACCTTCCCAGACTCTTTGGTTTTGTTTGTCCTGATATAATGTGACACCGATTAGGCGATATCCCCAAGTACAGAGATAATATTGAAACTGTAGTGGTAGAAAAGCAGCAATCCAGTCAAATGGCTGTTTTTTTCATCACAAATTTGTTGTGATTTTGCTGTCTCTTGGAGTGCAGACTGCACATGTTGGTACTGTAAAGTGTACTGCAGTGGAGCTCCAACAGTACAGTTAACAATGGACATACCAGTATACCTCCAAAGGGATCCATAAAGAAATAATTCTTGAGCTTGTTTGATTTTCAATCGGAGATCCGTGTCTTTCACCCAAAACTATCCCAGATCCTTTCAAGTCTGTCAAGTAATTTTTGGATGATGTTGCTGGATTTAGAAAAGTCCGGCCCAGCCTTCATTACTTTATTACATGTATGCGGGTATTGATACCCTTGAAAGTTAAGATTCAAAAATGTGTCATTGAGTAATTGTTTATTAAACTGTGGATTTGGGAAGACTCAGAAAGGTTTCTTTGCAGAAATTCATGTACCTACATATACGTACTAGTAAACGTAGACGGTTTTGGGTAAAGATTTTTGGAGTTACCAGAATGTTCCACCACTTACTGTACATGTAGATCTTGTCAAGTTGGATCTAAGATCATCTCAGTAGGATATTAAGCTCAGTACATGAATTCAGGCAAAACAAAGTGGTCTGACAAAATGTAGCACTGCGATCAGTTTTGTTCTGCCATTATCGGCTTGTTATAAAACGAGGTCCCATAAAAACAAATTCTTGCCGTTCAGATTTCATAAGCAAAATATAAGAGGGAAAAGTGCCTTCACCTTTTTATTTCCTTCGGATATTTCTCTAATTGCATCTCCTGTTGGTCCAACAAATACCCCAAGTGGTTAGAAAATGGCACATGTCCAACTGTTATTTCACTCTTCATGAACCCACACAAATAGCTCCCCTTGAAAAGGGAAACAATATAAATGGTCTTCACCCCGTATGTTTTAAGTAAATGAGCAGCTTCTGCATTCTGTTGTCAATCACAGCGAGGCCTAGGATGAGGACAGCGATGGACGAAACCGATGGTGCTCGCCAGCCACTGAACTCGGCCATGAGCAGCGCCACAGGAGGCAGCAGCGTGTTCACAAAGCAGGTGTCACACCGGCTGACCAGGCAGCGTAGCAAGAGGCAGTCAGTAGCCAAGATGGGATGGGAGGTCTTGAGGCAGTCTGTCAGGGTAACTTGGAGGGTTCTTTCTTCCTTGGATTGCTATGGCTTTGACATCATGGAAATGTTCGAGTGAAACTTTTGTCGAGTTGAAGTGTGTTCAACATTTCCTAATTGGCTGTGCAAATGTCGGATCTGACATCACAGAGTCACATCCGTGTTTGCTTTGTGATGAGCGTCGACCAGCTTTATAGGATGGTGACGAAAGAATATGGAGAGGAGGCTATTTCATTGAGCTTTTGAGCAGAAAACTTTGTTAAACACTTTTTGTGTCTGCAGTGAAAATCTCACAAAGATTAGTGTCAAGAAATGTGCCCGCACATATGATTGTGGCTGGTCACCTATTTTGTTTTTGTTTTGTCCTTTAGCGGGGATTAGCTTGTATTTCCTGTTCTAATCAAATTTTGTGCCTGGCCACCAATTAAAAGACACATACGCGCATGTACATTACATGACATGAAGCGGTAGCTTTCTTACGTGTTGCTTACAAGAAATGGAATGACAGTGCTGCGTTTGTGAAAGCACTACCAGCATTACTGCTTACATGAATAATACTCACAGCTGTTTTTTTTATGGACTTGTAATTCCTCATGAAAACTTTCATTGTTTTGCCAGAAAAGTACATGTAAACCTACATGTACATTGTAGATTATTCTTATTTTAAGTTTCTTAACCGTAGGATATTGTACAAATATGTACGCAGAGGGTGATCAGTCCAATGATCTGGCACTGTTACCATTTCTTGCCCGTCGTTTTAGCAACCCAAGACAGCTCCCAAGCAGAGTGTGAGCCAGGACTGCTTGGTGCAGCAGCGGCCGCCACTGCTTCACAGCCGCAGCTTCGCACCCGCAAGCTTGGTCATCGGCGATTATGAAGAGGAAGACGAGATGGACACAGTGCCATTCTTTTCACCAGGGGTGGTACGTGTTACATTGTTACACTATGCTGTATTTGAACGGTATCAAATTCACAATCATTGCCTGTGACCTTGTCAAACTTACATATAACTCCAGCCTTTGGTTTGTGTCGTTGCAGTCATCTCTTGCAGAGACTGATGCAGAAAATTTCTCATTGACCATGGATTTTAACTGTCAGATAAAAATTTGATTTCTGTTCAGGGTTCATCCATAGTTGTCAGCATTTTCACGAGTATACTATTCCCTTTTCCTCCAACCCCGGACCCCTCCAAAAGAGTACACAAACAAGTAATGACAGCCAGCTGTTATTTGTCACAATTTTCAAAGACATGCTGTTAATCCGTCAAAGGCCTCTTTTTAGTTAAATTTGCACCGGATGTTTCAGCATTTCATTGGAAATGATCTGCCATTAATAATACTTCTCTGAAATCAAGTTTTCAGTAACAGAAAGCCAAGGGCAAGTCCTGGGAAATTAAGAGTCAAGTAAGAGTACACAAAATTGTAAAACTAATAATATTGAGAGAAAGGCAATGTAAAAAACATACAAAAAGCTGCATGCACATAAAAAATCCAAATTTATTGCTATCCAAACAATTCTCCACCTTCCCTCCCCCAATTGGTTCTGGATCTGCCCTTGCAGAGGGCCAAATACATGTAGATTGAAGTTCACATCTCTTTTCAGGTTTTGAAGTGTTGTCCTCTCAATCTCTCAGGTCTCAGATGACCTTACTGATGACGTCTTCTTCAGTACAATGTCACCCAAACGTGAACGGCAGTCCCCTGTGAAGAAAACACAGCCTGCTGCTGCTGCTGCCGCTGCTGTGACCTGCGATCTGACAGACGAGGACCTGAAGCTCAAAGAGGCTGTCTCGCTGCCGACTGTCATGGAGGCCGAGACAGAATCAGAGGGAGCCACCAGTAAAAAACCAAGTGTGAAGGAAATAAAAGGTACTTTAGCTCAACCTTTCAAGTTAGTTCGAAATCCGGTAAGAATTTTTGAAGGACTTTGTGAGATTATGCTACATTAAACCAGCCTGAAGTTGAGATTAAAGGCTAAACTATCAAAAGCCATGAACTGGACAAAACCTGCAAGTCTTTCGAAAGTGATGAGTTTGTCTCCTGTATTTAACAGTTTCTTCTTGTTCACATCCTAGGTAAAATATCCGCCAGCCTGCCCCAGCTTCCAGTACCCGAAACCCCCGAGGAGCTACTGGCAGAAACTCCTATGCCAGAGCCAACCCCTGAACCCCTGCAGGAGCCCAGCCCCAATGAGCCCATTCAGCCTACTCCAGACACCCAGGAGGTTCCCGTGGTACTAAGAGGCAGGCCACTGCCATCACTGCCCCCAGAGCGTGTACCGTCTGCCGGAGAGCCTCTGGATGGGAGAGTGGCGGTGGCCATAGCACAGATGATGTGAGTAGAAGTGGCTCACAGATGTGAAGGTGGTGTGTGTTATCTTCCAATGAACCTGTCTCTTGCTGTGTCACAGTGACAGATTTTGCAGGCTGTGGCTGGCCATCAATACAAAAGCACTACAAGAAATCACAGTGTGACACAAATTTCACACAGCTACTGGTATCAAACAATTAACAAATGAATATAATTATACATGTACAGTAAACTCTTGATAACTTGTAGTCGGATAACTCGAAACTCCACTTATCTCGAAGACATTCTTGATTACCTCCAAAAGAATAGGCATTTATGTACAAAAATACCCCTATAACTCTAAATGCCCACACCACTACATCCACTTAACCACTCCGCGCCGGTGGCAGTTATCAATGTTGATGATGCTGGGGTGGGATAATTATAATTTTTTTCCGTTTTCAAAATTCTTAAAAAATTCCTGTCTTCATTTACTGGACACTTACTCCCACACGAAGGATTGTCTGGTTTCAACTCTAATCTGACAGACAACATCTATTGACGCTGGAGTATTTCAACCAGGCCTGCTGTCTTGTAAAAAGAGCCCAGATTGTGCGGTGTTACGTAATTTTCTTTTGTTCAAGAACCTGGCGCAGTGCGCTGCTTACCTCTTTCAATAGGGGCCAGATTAGCATGCAGTGGCACTGTGTGGCTCATCGCTGTGCTGCTAAATGCCCCAAACCGTGGTATACTGTTTCAAAATAAGGCTGGATTATCTCCACCATTGAGAGTGAAAAAATGTTAGTAATGCCTAGCAGCCTGTTTTTTTTGTTACGAGTACGGTCTTTTGTTACAAGGCCCAGTTCCCTTTGTCCGATTTCCGAGACCATGGCCACACGCATAAAGAATATGTGTCTGGCACCGGAAACCCCGCTGGCAAGTGGTTAACATAAAGTTTTTGAAGGGCCAATCCAAAAAGACTGCCGCCAAATTACTGACAAGGAGTTGAAAAAGAATGCGAAGACTTCAATTATGAGTCATTTCTCCAAACGGCATTTCTTCTTTTTGCGTGAGGACATGATCATGCTTACTGCCAGCACCATTGTAATTGACTTATCACGACCACAACCTAAACAAATCCCGGCTTTCAAGCAAGCCTGATTGCGATCACAGTCTAAATGTAGCCTGCGCGCACGTAGTCCAATCACTGATTCTTTACAGTGGCCATGTAACCTCGCTGAAGGAGGCTTTGTGCATGCAGCATCTAAAGCCTGGCTGCTGCCACCTGCCCAATTGCAACACTCACTCCCCACTCACATGCTGACTGACATGCATTCCCAGATTTTTTTTTTGAATTTTTTTTACGCTCGAACATTTTGAAATGCAAAATGGTGGACCCTCCAGCGATTTTTCAGGAAGGATCATGTGGCCAAAGGAAAGCCCTCCGCCTTGCCGGCCACGGCCGAGCAAGCAAGCACATGGCTGTGCGCTTCGAGCAGCAGTGTGTGCCAAACTGAAGAATTGCCACAAAAAAGTACAGTTTTGGTGATGTATGTTTTACCTATCAGTAGCATAAAAATGTTTAAGTAAGAAAAACATCTCAGCAAACTAATGATTTTTAGAAGAAGTTTATTCTTGGATATAAGGAAATAACCACTTATACTGTCTCCTAAACCCACCGCAGGGGTAAGTAAGGTTACTTGTGCAATGTGTATGTACTGTATGTGTGGGCAAGATTCAGGAACTTTCGTTCGGATAACTTGAACTTTATCCATTCCCCTGAGGTTCGAGTTATCAAGAGTTTACTGTATGTCATGTCAGCAAAATAAAGTCCTTATTGAAAAATTGCATTTAAAGTTCCTTATTGTAAAATATTGCTGTAAACATGAAATCGGGCCAGAAGATTGTTGAGCCAAACTGAATAAACCGTTTGGAACATCTTTGGTTTAGTTCAATATTGGAGCCAAACAACTAGTAAATGAAAATACCTTCATCCATAATTAGGAATTAGACAAATATGCATTTTGAGGCAAAACTTTTCTCAACCAAGGGCTTGCCCCAACTTCATGAAAGAGCTCACTCCGCTTATTAAGTAACACACGCAGACTGGGTGCAGCATTTTCTTTCTTTTATTAAATCTAGAATCTAGACAGTGCAGCCAGAATAGACCTTATTCAAGGGGAAGTTTGTTCCCTGATTCCATCACTTTCAATGAAAAAAAATCTCTTAAATGGGGTGGTGGCAAGCTATTTTTGTCTCAGAACCTCACTTTCAGGTTTGTAAGTGTGAGTGTAGCTTAAAAAAATTTAGATTAAATTAAATTATGTGTAAGAACTTTCATTTCGTCGCGGTTATTTTTACACTTAGGTTCCCAAAATAACAAGTTCTACCTCACGAATACAGTCTTTTGAGGCAGTCACTGGTGAAGATCTTGGTTATTTTGTCATACAGCCCAACAGGAATTGGCTGGCGGAAGAGAAAAACAGAGGACAAATTCCGCATGGCGCCCATCCTAGCGGAAGACGCACCGGATGCCATCATGCCGGCTATACGGCGAAATAAGATAGCTGAGAAGATCATGCAAGGGGCATTTGACAACTCGGACAGGAGGCAAATTGGAAAGGGTCTAGTGGGAAGGGTGCTGAACAGGAGCTACAAGTCCCGACGGATGGACAGTAACGTCCGGAAGCAGATTGAAGAGATTGAGGACCATAGGTAAAGAGTGAAAGTCCCCACCTGTTCACATTAGTGGATAGTCATGAAATAAACAGCATAAATTCTTTGGATGTATTTTTTGTTCATTTCCTGACCTGTGTGGTATTCATTGGCTTAAGCTCAGGTCTTAAGTTGACCATGTAACATACAACAGAAATCAAACAGGTCCCCAGTTTGGGCCATTCTCACAAACTTGACTTTTTATTGGTGGGGGAGGCACTGATAGTAGCCCCTTTGAATGAATAGGGAAGGAGAGAAAAATTATTTTTTAAAGAATTACATTTTTTTCATTTTGAATTCATTTTTTCAATCAGACCTTATTTCACATACTGGGTTACAACAGTTCAAATTGTCATCGTCATCGTTTCGATAGCGTTTTATGGATTTGCACCAATCGGCTTCAGCTATTCACAGAGGACTGAACTGGTAAGTTTAGACATACTCTATTATCAGTCATAAAGATCATAATAGTAATTCTTTTGAATGTACTCACTGTTGAATAAATCACATGAGTGTTAACAATAATACGGTAGGTCTTTGCTCTATTCCGTTCCCATCTTTCTTGAATCCTTTGAAGTAAAATTTCCCAACAGCCCTTCAATTTGTTAAATGATTTATGGGCAAGTAATTATTCTGGGGAGAGTTGTGTCTGGAGAACAAAGATGGTATAGCACCACATAGCGGCGCAAGATGGAGAACTCTGCCTAAAAGGTGTAATCACCATGGGCTCCATTTGAGCAAGCAATGCGCCTGTGCAGTACAACAGGCACGCACACCTGGTTCACCTGCGTCTGTGCATTAACGTGCACTGCACAGGCATATCACTTGCTCAAACAGCACCCATGCGATTACAACGTTTTACGCGCATTCACGCTGAAGTTCTCCATCTTACACCACTACAGGGTGCTATACGATCTTGACTTGAGACAAGATTACTGAGAGAAAAGCACTTACATGTACTTCCAAATCATTTTGTTATGTTGTCCTTTTGTCTAGTGCTTCACTTAAAGTTTGCTAATATTTCCTTAACATTCGGTATGAAGAGCACATTATTTAAAGTGGGACTTTGAGTCAGCATATTGTATGGTTATATTTAACCTTGATACTACTGCTGAAGTTACTGGAGTGTTGTTGTGTAGTTTTTATGCTCTCATTTGTGTCCTGTTTGTTGTCCACAGGTGCAGCAGTCAAACCTTGTGGTACAGACAGTGGGATACATGGAACCGGACAACTTCTGGATTGGGCCAAGACCGGTAAGCTTACGAGTATACACCGAATGGAGATTCCATTTGTGAGTGCGAACCCTTTCACTCTCTGGAGAAAAAATGTCTGAATAATATCCTTCTGCCAAGTACATGTACATGGCACATCATGTTTGCATTTGGCTTCTTGTGGGACCTGAAGCTCGCCCACAAAAACTGCTTCTACTCACCGCCTTAGTCTTTTTTAGTATTTTTTTTGGTGAAGAGTACATTTAATATGTGTCGTAGTAAGCCCAGTTTCCATTCAGACCAAATTATGGGGCTCTTCAAGAACGATTTTTCATGTGCCCCCAGTAATTTTTTCAGTGCATTTCTCCCCCCGTTTGTTGCGCAGGCCGATCTAATACATTTAGGTGCCAAGTTTTCACCGTGCATGCACAGAGACCGTCAGATCCACCAAACCATCGACGACGAAAGGCAAAAAGAAAGCACAACAGGTTGTTGTGTACGGACAGACAAATCTGGCTGTGTGCAGAGTCTCCAGGAAGACTGCCCAGTGAGTTTTACTGTCACTAAGTGTATTTTCCTATCACGAAGAAGTTGTACAAACTTTTCTAACCAAAATATCTTTAATTAAACTGTATATTGGGGTGTTTTGTATGTAATCAGGGGTGTGAGAATTCAGCTTTTTTTAAACTGACTTCAGCTTTTTTTGTTTGAATGTTGACCCTGGCTTTCGTTGTTTTTGTACACCTGGTCTATACAAAAGTATGGGAACTGTTTACATTTCAGCTATTGGCTAGCTATTTTCAGCTATAATTTTAAGTGGCCACTCACACCCCTGTGCAAGATAATGTAGTCCATGCTGGAAAAAACATGATTGATGTAAGCTTACTTAGTGTGTGAGTTTGTTTACATAGTGGTACTGTATGTGGACTTGAGAACATAAGTCAACATAATGTAGGGCCGAAAAGACTTTTATGTGGACTTGCGCAGATCCATACATTTTCTCCTCGGAATATAGCTCAGAGGTATGTAGGGGTCAGGACTACCTGTGGCAAAAGAAAGAGGAACAGTAAACGAAATTGCTATCAAAAATCTAGCGTAGAGGAGTGTTCGTGATGAGAGAACGATCAGTATTTACTCCAAATCAAAAGGAAAACAAAAGGAATGTCCACGTGAAATGTAAGAGAAGAAGTTATGTGTGCCTTTATGAATTGTATAGATATACAAGTATTAGTTTTATTACCATTTCTTTTTTGGTCTTGTTTAGACGCGGTTTTCAAATTTTATCAAGTGGCCAGATACAACAGATCCTGAAAATGACCGATCATCTGGGCCAGTTTGTGGACAAGATCCGAGGTAAATTTTGAATGTTATTACATTTGTGCCCTTCATTCCTGTTGCACATGTACATCCTCCTGGGAGAGAGAAAAATTATATCTGATCTTAACATTCTATTTTGATTTTCCATGTCACAGATCTTGTGTCAAACCAGCCTCCGTACCACCCTATGAGTGGGAGGATGACATCAGTAAATGGCCGGTAAGGCATTCCAGCTTCAGTTAAAATCATTTGTTTTTAATGCAGTTCTTGTAAATGCTCCTTTGTGTCCCGTTTAACCTGATTTTCCAGTTTTGTTGTGCCACTTTAAGGGCACTTTGTTGTCTTTTTAAATTTTACGCCAGTGCAAATTTGCATTGCTATAAGCAAAATTGCAATATGATCCAAGGCTTAAAACCTCAGTTTTACAGCTATCTCTGCTCGAAAATTATGCAGAATCGAAGATATTTTCCTCCTACCTTTGTTAACTTTGATAATTAGTTGTTTCAGGTTATGACAGTAGGCCAGGAAGCAAAGTTTTCTCACAGATTATTTTCAGTAAGCACTTTTTAGGTCCACGGTCTGAACAGAAAAGCCTCAAAATGAGTTGTTGATAAAAGCATGGAAAAATATTAATATTTTAAAAAAGTCATTTATAAATAATAGTATCCCAAAAGAAATGTCAGATTTCTGACATTAAAGAGGACTAGGGACAGCATTGACCTACTTCAAGGTACTCCTCCAACCCCCGTAAAGTCTTGCCAGACTCGACATCTTAAGTGGAATTTGTTATGCAAGAAGTGATGCAAAGCAAAGGAGCTTTTGTAACTTAAGAAATCAAAACAACTAATGAATATACATTCACATATACCTCAGGGGCTTTCTTGTAAGTCAGTTAAAAATGATACTGTTGTGTAGTTGTATGATACAAGCTGCACATTCTTTGGCCCGGAATTTGTCGTGTGGACCTGACTGTCACATTCTCTGTCTTTTATCACAGATATGTTGGGAAAGCTTGGAGATACCAGACAAGGAGCACACCACATGTGACGTGACTGGTAGGCCGTGCTGCATTGGTATCTATGGGACATGCATGATCGTTAGTAGGGACCAGTGCGACTTTGTCAATGGGTACTACCACGAAGAAGCAACACTGTGCTCACAGGTAGGTGTCCTTATTGTAAGAAAACTATAATCAAACATAATACCTAGTAACACACACCTGTGGTTTTTGTCTGCATTTTCTTGCCATCTCAACTGACACAAAATATTTGAAAGAATAAAATTCAGATGAATTTGCTAATTACTGCTCACATTGACAAATCAAATATGGCATCTTCTGGAATCAGCCTGTGGTAGTGGTTTAAACACTCAGGCATGCAACTCTTCTTTAGATCAGCTGGATTTATATTTTCCAGGGGCATGCTGTCTGCTCCCGGTGGTAACATAGCAACGGTGGCACTTTGGTGGGAACTTTCAATGTGCATGTACAGTTATATGTGGTTTTAGTGCAGGGTGCACTGACCACATTCAACCAATTTATGCTGGTCTCTGTGTGTGTGCATCGGGTACTCAATTTGCCGATGAGGCAGTGTTTCAAATCAGGGCAGGTTAAGGGCTCAAAAGCACTATTAAGTATATTGTGTTACTCTGTTTCTGACAATGTAGTTACCAAAGAGAGCGCTCCATTTACAGGTCTTCCAGTAATACTCGGCAGAAAGAGAAAACTGAGAGGGTGAAAGAAATATCTAAAGCACACCTAAAGAGGGGAACCGTATTGCTTGACATTGCTGAGAAATGATAATTAGTCATTGACTAGAATTACTTTAAGGCCAGATAAAGATCCGTCGATCCATGAATTGATCCTTGAACTGTCTATGTGTTCACAGTGCTGTGGATATATTCATAATTGGGGGAAATGAATCATGTTAACCCCCAAAACGGTCTCTTTTTTTTTACATCTGCTGAACAACAGGGAAAATTCTGGTTATTTCACCTCACAGATTTTGATCTTAGTGTCATGCTTCTGAGATTGTTATCTTGCATTGCGAGGGAAAATGACAGCTAACAGTAAACATGTATTTGTGAAAGTTTTGTGATAGAGATATTACATGAACTACCTGTACTTACATGTGTAGGTTACAATTTATATATCTGATATCATAGCATTGAAAATATTTTGATGGAGAGTTACTGAACTAAGTATTTCCCTGTTTCTACCTTGTTTGTCCAGGTTAACTGCTTGGATGCTGTGTGCGGGCTGGTGAATTTTGCCAATCCCGAATACCCTGATCAGATCTATCGGATCTTTCTCTCACTGTTCCTTCATGCTGGGTGAGTCCAGAGATCAGTCCCCTAGGGCTGAGTCAATTCGAATAATTCACTATTTGAATATTTGACCTTCAATTCGATCAAATATCCGAATATTCAATCGTGTGGACCAGCAGATTATTGATGCTCAAACCATGTGCAAAATCAGATGCGATAACGCACACAATTGTACATTATAATCAGCAAGATTTAAGAGATGAACAGTGCTTCTTTCCCTGTTGAAAATTTCTATTCCTTTTAAATTGTTTAATGAATAATTTACTTTTTGAATCATTGTAAGATTTCTGTCGCTTTTCATTTGAATCTATCTGAAACAAGCCTCCATAGTGTAATTTTTCTCATTGACAGCAAAAGAAAATTTTCCCTTCCTTTTCTTGAATTTTACATTCAAACATTCAAATTTGAAACTAATATTTGAATATTCGATAATTGATCGATATTCGGCACAGGCCCACAGTCCCCCACCATCAGTAAATCTGTGCTCCAAGACTATCCAGCCACGATGATTGGTTCCATAGCCTTAAGTCTTTGGAAAAGAATTTACTTGGCCACTGGCTCTCATTAATTTGACGTAAATATGAAACGGGAGCTTGGAGTGCGAGTCTCCAGAAGTGTCCACTAAGATTAAGGTATACATGAAATTGAAGTGACACCATTTCGTAGCTGGAAAACAAGAATGCAAATATGACATTGAAGAGTGTCCGTAATGAAATGGAATTTGAAGTGTGTTCTTATATCCACTTGTCTCCGGGGTTTCCGGAACCAAGCACCTTGGGTTTGTATGCATAGCCGGGGTTTGTATGCATAGCCGGGGTTTGTATGCATAGCCGGGGTTTGTATGCATAGCCGGGGTTTGTATGCAGAGCTGGGTCATGTAACAAAAGACCGCACTCGGAACAAAAGACAAAGCTGCTGGGATTTGCCATCATTTTTCAGTCCTGGCTGAAATACTCGGGCATCAGTTGAGGTTGCTAGTCAGATTAGAGTAGCCACCATACAGTCAGACAGTCATTCATGTGGGGGTGTACATCTTGTTAATGAAGTTATGAATTTTTGAAGAATTTTGAAAGTGGAAAATCCCCCTGGAGCTCATCCCACTTATGCAAATTCCACCTGGCAGGAAGTGGTGAAAGTTAAAACATACGCACTGAGGTGCATTCGCCTATAAACCACTGTTGACTTTTAAATTAGTTTTTAAATCATTTAGAATGCAAAAGCTATCAATTTTTTTGAGTACACCTGCTAAACTGATTTTTGACATTGTCCATTTCAGAATCTTCCACTGTATTTTAAGTGTCATCATGCAAATGACAATCCTGCGAGACTTGGAGAAACTAGCAGGTTTCTTTCGCATCTCTGTCATCTACATATTCAGTGGCATCGGGGGCAATATAACCAGTGCAATATTTATTCCTTACAGAGCAGAGGTAAGCATATTCTTCTGCCAGATTTTTTTCCCATGGATAAGTTTTTGAACTTACGCCTTTCTTCCTAGCACATGCTGCCACAAACAAACAGTTCTGTACAGAATGTCTCCCCGAGAGTCTTCTAATGATGAACAGAGCATACTCTCTAAAACGTTGTCTCCCCTGGTTCTGTTCTGAGCTGCACCCACAAAAGGTATTTACATGGCACTACCACAAGTCCTTCATCATGCAAACCTTCAAGTCGTATAAATTATTTACACAAAATAAACAAATCCAAAAGCCATCATGGAGCCAGCCGTGTTATTTGATATATGCCTTGTTATAGCACCATTCCTTTGTGTGTGTTTTTGTGTGTTTTTTTAATTTTTTCATTTCTTATCTCGTTAGGTTAGTAATTGAAGTCAGCGTCCTAGTAGGCACAAGCTAGTTCCTGATTTTAGACCATTTACTGGACCTTTGAAATAGGTCGAAAGAAGCCCCTTTTGGAAGCAAATCTAGTTTGAAATAGGTCAAAAAAATTCTGAATTTCTTTACTCTGTGCTGTTAGTCCATATTTGTTCTGAAAGTATGAGCAGTCTCTCCCATCGCTTGGATTCATGCATGCCACAGGCTAAACGTGACAACCAGAATGAGAAACCATCACTGCACTGGGGTACACGTTCAACCCAACAGAGCTTGGACTTGCAAACTGCTCATACACATCACATTTACAAACATCCTATCACGTTTAGTGCCATGGCAGTGGTGGAATCTTCTCAGTCTGTTTACAGGCTCTTGTACAGTACCTGAATAAATTCACTTTCTTTTTATCGATGGATCATTCATGTGTCCTAAATTATTCAGTTTAATCAAAGCAGACCAATGAATATACTGTTGTACTGCACATGTAGGAGGCACAGTCACGACCCTTCACACAATTATAAAAACACAAGATTTTGGGTGATACATTTTCAAAATGCAGTTCTTTCCCATCTCAGATTAGGATATTTCTGAGCTTACAATGATTATACTAAACAGAAAGAAACAAATTATATAGGGTGTCAAATGATTGCAGCAAAAGTTAAGAAACTTAGGAATAATTATTTAAAGCATGAACAGAATTTGAATGTGAATAGTTTAGGTCCTAGTTGTATACATCAGACTGACAAAGTAAAACAGCTACTGTTCCACAAAGTTTACATAGGATTTATTCAGGCATTGTATAAAACAAATAATGAATATTTCACACTTGTGCAATGGAAAGATTAATTTTACGAGGTGAAGTTTGTAACTGTCTCAATCTGTCACCTCATTCAGTTATTCTTACCATTGCGCCCATGAACATTCATTATTTGTGCATGTACATGTATAATGTTCCATCCAATCGCAGACTGGACCTGCGGGCGCCCAGTTTGGTCTCCTGGCCTGTCTGGTAGTGGAGGTCCTGCAGAGCTGGCAGATCCTCAAGTCGCCCTTCAAGGCCCTGGCCAAACTCCTCTTCATCATCGCCCTCCTCTTTGTCCTGGGCCTCCTGCCCTGGATCGACAACTATGCCCACTTGGGGGGCTTCATCTGTGGTACCTTCCTCTCCTTCATCTTCCTGCCCTACATCTACTTTGGGGAGTTTGACCGCAACCGAAAGCGTGTCCAGATCCTGGTTAGTATCTTTCTCCTGCTGGCCTATTACTGCCTGGTTTTCACCGTCTTCTACCTCCGCCTCTTGAAGGACTGCTCCTGGTGTCAGTTCTTCAACTGCGTGCCCCTGACGGATGACTTCTGCAACGACATGGACCTCAGGCTGGACAAGATTCCCGTTTTATGAAGAAACCACAGGCTTCAGTTGTCATCATCTAGGAACAGTGACGTTTGTTTTGAGCAAGACAACAGATGAAGCTCTACATTTAATCTGATGCTTTGGTGTAGTATGCTCTTAATATTCAGCTACTACAACCATGTGGATTCCGAATGGAAGAATATAATTTGTGTAAATGAATGAATGGATCTGCACTCTTCTGATGTCATCTCCTGAAAACTTGGACCCAGGACAAACCAGCAATGTTGTGATCCACAGATCACAGGCCTCTTGTAAATATATGTGGCATTAAACGCAAGAGGGCACCATTTTTAACTTGAAGTAATGTAGCCCATTGGATGAACCTTTATTTGCAACATGTATACTGGTCTCTTGGGTGTTTATGATTGCATTTTAGTTTTTTCATTTTGTGTCTAATGTGTTTAATTTTTGTTTTTGCTGTTTGCTCCTACAAGCAGTAGGAAGAACCTGTCTTGGCCATCTGTGCACCACCAGAAACATTTTCTGGTGATGTAAATGTCAAGGAATAGACCTGAAGCACAATGATGTCATGCTTTGTTTACATGCATGCTTTCCCATATGTGCTAAGTGGATCTTATCACACCTCGCTATCATAGAAAGTACATACGTCTGTCGACAAAGAGTGAAGTCAGTAAGTTGTTGGTCTATTGAAAAAAAATTAAGACCAGTTAACCCATCGAGCAATTTCTTGGTCTTAAATTGAAGAAAATGAGCAGGATAATCAGATTTTACTGTTGCAGTGTATAATTCCAGTTTGATGGATGAGCGTCATTTGCGAATAAAAGAAATTTAAGTTTTACTTTGGATGTAGTAGAGTTCCATGGTGCCGTGAAATCGCTGCAAGAGGGATCTTTCCGCCCCATTCTAGGTGTTGTACCAAATTCATCAATTTGGTTGTGCGCCCAGATTTAAAAAGGGCTCACAAGTTTGCATCGCCACTCATTCAGAGCAACCTCTTAGTTTGCCACAAACTTTAAAGAAGTAAACGTCTGTGCAACAAGTTTTGCTTTTCCCCATTTTCTCCACCTGTACATTTCCTCTTTCTGTCTCTCATAGCGTGCAAGACTATTCACAAAATTAGATTGCCGCCTAACAGTGCTTACATGTTCGCAATGATAATTATCCAACTGGTGCAGCATTGTCCACTGCCTTGATAGTTTTGGTTAAAATGCCATAGAAATCACATTTCAAATGACTCAGATATCACTGCTGCTCATATTTTTATTTGTAAAAGTGTGTGGAACAGATGCTTTTCCGGGAAAACGCATTGTGCCGTTGCATCAGCCATTGCTGATGAAAAACAAAAAACTCTGTACGACTTCCAACAAGTAATCCCACACCAGATTGCCTGCAGATTAGTTTTTGACAGCTCTTTAGCACCCACATGTTGCACACGTGCAAGCCCTGGACAGCATTGAGAAATTGGACAGTTTGTACAGCTACCGAATCGGTATCAAGTTATTGCATGTAGGTACAAGAACTGGGAGATTTAGACTCCAGCACCAATCAAATTCGGAATCTGAACCCCCTTATTGCACATCGAATTGAATCCAGCTGCTGCTCAATCCAGATGTAAATCTCCTTTTTCGTAAAGCCCCATTCATTGTGAGCCATCCTACTATAAAAACAAGCACTGCCAACACTCTTAACTTGAATCTAGGAGATGTTTCGTCCTCTAGAGAAATGTTTGAAGAAAAAACATACTGACATGGGGACTAACACTGCACTGCCACTTTCTCCTACCATCACCCGACCCTCTTCCTCCATTTAGCACACGATTGGGGTCAAGCAGAAGTTGCAGGGTACTTTACTTTCCAAAGCGGTTTACGTTGGTGATGATGAATACCAACAATTTTGATGCAGTGAAGACTTTGTGAGTTATTTTTTTAAAATAAATATACATGTACTGTTATTTACATTTCTGTGAGACAGTCACAATTCCAAACTCTCCTAATGTGTACTGTTTAATTACTTGTTGCCAAGGAGTGAAGAATTTCAACTGAGTTTCAGGACTGATTTGTTCCAAGCCATTTGTTTCATTTTCCCCCCTCATTTTTAGGATCAGTGGAAAATATGGGGTAGCACTTTATAGACTAACTTCACACAAGATACTGCTTAAGCTTTCGTAGCAACAACTACTTCATCAGATATATTTTTAGAAAGTTGTTTTTCCTTGGACTACATGTATTCATTTATTAGTTATCCAACGAAAACCGGACGAATTGCCCGTAGACCACTGTGAAACAGCGACATCAATAAAGCAGCTGGTAAAACAAAGCACCATCTCCAGTCTACTAGATTTATTATCACAACTGGTTTTTATTGCACAGTGAGAACAACTTAATACACATTAACATTTACATTCCTCTTTTCTCGTACAATGGTATGATTGTATATATACATGTATTTTCAAGTTATGTATAAAAATCCTTATTTGAAAAATCAAGGTTTTATACATATATACATCATTAAAGATACCATGTACATTTTATTCTAATTTATAAGTTACATCCAGTTTAAGATTGCCATATTATGTCAAAACGACCGATTTTATGAAATACTGTAAGCTTTGTTTCTGTGTGTTAGACCGCTAAACTTCAAATGTGCCATTTTACAAATTCAAAATTTGAAAGACGATTTGTACACTTAAAAGTAATTGTCTACTTAAAAAATCGTGACTTGTACAGTTACAACAAACTACATTTGTTGGTCATAAGCACTTCATTATTGTGTCCCATAGTGCTTGCCTAGTTGTCTTTCCAGACATTGAACTTTACGATGGAGAAATTGAAATAAACTGAAATAAAAGAGCAAAGTTTCATTTTGTTTCATTTACCAGCTTAACATTACCCTTAAGAAATACTTTGACGGTAATGTGGAATTAGTTTCAACGAAAGGTTTGACTTTGGTCCAGAAGAAAAACAATTTTACCTGCTAATTTTTGTTATTATCGTAAACAAAACTAAGGTCACACACAGTATCGAACTACTTTAAACAGACACAAATTGCAGCAAGGTGTACATTTTTACTATTAAACGAAAAGGCACGTACCGGTAGTTTGCAAATTCAAGTTCACGAAGAGTGCAAAAGGCAGTGTTCCTATACATGTACATGTATCTGCGCGCTCGCAATAACCGGATATCTTATATTATTTCGTTTTCATAGTTGAACCGTTCTTGAAGTTCTGTTTTAAGAATGACGCCGGAAGTCAGTGTCATCATCAGACTAATATCGAGGGAAAAAATGTCAATTTCCTATCGTCTATGTTGCCCTGACAAAAACCGACTGAGAAACTATAGTTTGATATTCAAAAGAGACAGGTAATTTGCTTTAATGTGTGCATGAGTTGGTTCGAGACCTCGAGTTTTTATTCATTTTTCAATAAATACAGAAACCCGAAGAAAATATCTGGGGTTTATTTTTGAGACACCGATTATTATTATTATTATTGCTGAAATTATTCGAAAGATTCAGAATTAGCACTAAGCTCATAAAAAAAAATCAAGTGGTCTCACCAAAGTGCTTGAATTTGAGTTCTAATGGGGTTTAGAGGAGTTTGTCGATCTGTGCACGTAGCGCAGTCAACGGTTTGGTGCTGCCGTCAGCCCGGGAAGCCAATGAGAACCTTCCTTCTGAAATCATGGGGAATCCGTGTTGTCTCCTCATCTCTGTCTGGTCAGAGAGAGCCGAATGGCAATCATCGTCGTCGAAAAACACGTCGTCGTGATCCGCACTCTCCCGAATATTGCCGAGGCGTCCCGACACCGTGTTTCTCCGGATGTGTGGCTTTGGTCGTCGTACTGTTGGGAGCAAAGGAATCAGCATTGCATACATTTAATTGTCAGCAATAATCACAATCTTACTCTGCATGATTTACTTTTTGTTTGAATTTGTTTGGTCTTTTGTGTTTGGTTTGGTTTTGATTGGTTTGGGTTGGTTTGGTTTGGTGCAGTGTTTTTTATTTGATGATACACTGTTTAGGATACCTCTCAGAATTAACACGAGAATTATTTGGACTAGAATTTTTTCTTACCTGCAGAGCCTGGTCTTCTGTTTATTGGTGGCAATCCGTCATGCATGCTTTCTGAGCCAGAATCTTGAGATGACCGTCTCCTCTTCGGCGAAAAGTCGGCCAGGGAAAGAGAGGCCAGATCAAAGATGTCGTCGTCGCTGAAAGACTGCGACCGCCGTCTGGTGTCCAGGTCGAGAAGTCCATCCTCGCAATAGGACGACTCAGAGCCATAACAGGAGTCGAACTCCGTCTCGGTGATAGACGTGCACATCCTGCACAGCCCGCTGCCGCGACGCCACTCCGTGACGTTCCCTGGCGATTCGGTAATCGCCGGCAGATGGGTGTGTGGAACAGGAGACCCATGGCTCGGCTTGGCCCAGTCGAACGCACTCAGGAAGTTGGAGTCTGCTACGGTGGTAGATGCCTTGCCTTGCTTGACGAGGATGGTAGCGCAAACATCGAAGCCCAGACTGAGGGTCTGCATGAGCGGAGTAACCCCGTTAAAGTCAGCCACGTCGACGCTCATACCACGCTCAATCAGAGAATCTACCATCAACTTGACTGACGCAGCGCTGCCAGACGTGGCTGCATGAAATAAGGCCGTGCGTCCGCTGACGTCGTTGTGATTCAAGTCCAAGTTGGGATCACTGTACTGCAGTAACAAATCCACCTCCCTGTCCTTGCCTTGCATACACGCCCACGAAAGGGCATTCCGCCCGGTAGCATCGGCGGTGGAGACGGCGGCACCTTTGTTCAACAGCGTCTTGACGATTTTATGGCGGCTCTTTGGGTCATCCACAAAGACGGCATGGATGAGTGGTGTCTTGCCGCACTCGTCTCTCTCATCGGGGTTCGCTCCTGCCTCCAACATCATCCCGACTTGCCGAGGACGGCCAGCCGAGATTGCACGCACCAAGGCATGGTGACTTGATTTGCACTCTTGCGGGAACATGGTGTTTGGATCAACGAAGTTGTTGAACAACTGAATTATGAAAAGGACAGGCACACGACCGACTTGTTTCACCGTGGGACTACAGAGCTAGTACACAGCGATCGAGTGCTAATGTGTCGCTCTAGAAAACCCAACGGCTCTAACAGCTTCACGCTTGCTCCCGCTGTGGCAAAGTTGATCAAATGACACTGCGATAACCAATTCCTGCTTCTTTTATATCATTCCCACATCATTGCAGAGTAGCTGCTCACCACATGTCAACCCAGATACTTTCGTCAGCATTTCATTCATTGGGAATCCTCGCCGTCAACTGACCTCGTGTTGCTGTGTGCCAGGCGTCGTACCTTACGAAACGGCGTGTTTACTGGGCATGGTTTCAGTTACTTTTCTACGTCACGTAGCGGTCTCGTGACGGGAGTTGTGTTTTTGTATTTCAGTGGCTTATGCACTGCGCGAGTAATCTCTTTCATCAATTTTAATAAACTACTGAGGGACGGGCGTATGGTAGTGTCCTGATTTTTTCTACAGTTTTTGTTGGCAGTGTCGAATTGGTGCCTGGATCTTAATCAAAATGAATGTGGGTCGCATAAATGCGATATTTGGTTTACCCAAACAGCTTTTGTTGTTCTTTCATCTGAAAAGTAACTGGACCCATGTTTTTATGGTATCAGATTTTGTTTGTTTCTTCTTGACCCTAGTCACATTTTCTTTTCCCTCAATCCAAGAAATGGAGATTGCCTACCAATCTTACACGCTAACCTTCGATCCGTAAGTTCAGATTTTTGCTCTTTTCAGCTTGGTTGCAATCGATCTTTTTTACCTTATGTCGGGAGAGAACTTTTGGAGTCAATGATTTAAAATTTGCTTTAGTGTCACGGGGGTGACTTGCGTTGCACCGTGTTTCGTGTCGCTTTCTTTGTTTCAGTATTTTCGCAAGACACCCGTTCCTCTCGTAGATGTCAAGCTCCGTGCACGCACCACTATGGGATGTACACATTCTGGTTGGGTTTAACTTCGTTGTCGAGGAGCAGTTCTTCAGTACTAAACCTGTTTAGATCCACTTAGTCTTTAGCAAATGTAGATTCGGGGAGCGATGGGGGCCATTTTTTTAAAAGTGAATTTTAGTCAGTTTCACCTCCCTTTCTAGATCTTCCAAAAGCGTGTAAAAAGCAAACAAATTCGCCTTCCCCAAAATTTGGTCCTGGATCCGCCCCTTCTTCTTTGGAGTGCATTTTGCGGCTTGTCAATTTTATCAGTATTAAGTGTAATGAGAGAAGAATCAATGTCAAACAATTTTTGACAGAAACTACTCGAAAATCTTTCACATCGTTGAAACTGGGTATGTGTTAGTTTAAGCAATTGAGATTTACCTAATGAGAACAGTGATTAAATCGCTCTTTCAACCAGCACGAAGGCGATTATATAGAGATAATTCATGGTCCCCGGATATCAGCACATATCGCAGCTGATAACTAGGTCACTAGGAGGGCCCACGTGACCCAGTTTTAAACTGAACGGTAAATAATTTTCTTGTTTCCATACGTTCACGCGCACAAAGTGAGATTCACAACGGGTTAGTCTTTGTTTAGTCCCTTGTATTCTTGTATGTCTTGCTCAGGGAGACTTTTTAAGATGGTATAGGCTTATGTCAGTCCACATTGAGCAAACAAAAATAAAAATTTGCCTGTAATCGAAGGCATGCTTCTTCAGCTGTAGTTCGACGTCCTTTGTGCAGCCTTTTTGGGAGTGCTAGAATTTCCTATACTGTCTTACAAAGAGGATCCTTTTTAATCGTTATTTTGTCACGAAACAAAACACTGTAAATTTGGTTTTCGGGCAAGCCATATTCGGAACATAATACATTCAGAAAACGAGCCCCTCGCCACATATTTGGCTTTTATTTACACTCTGCGTTGCATGCAAACTCAAAAGTGATTTTCCATAGTCCTGGCCTTTCCAACGTCACAGCGGTATATAGTTTTGCCAGACAGTTAAATGTAACTAATTTATGGCTGGCCATCAGTGTAAAAAGAGAAGAAATCACAATCTTTTGTCTCTTCTACCCTAACGGAGCAAATGGAAAATAGGCTTGCTAGCTAATAAGGTGAAGTTCCTGCACACACTAGTACTGGATGCCCATACAAAATGGTGGTCTTTTTCTTTTCTTTTTTTAATATTTAGGGCCTACAGGAATCAGGTTGCTGCAAGGCATAAAAGCAGTAGAAAGGAATGGATCACGAAGTATGGCTGGGACTCCCTGTGGAACATTTATTTTCATTAATTTTACGGTTGTATTCTGAGCACAAGTGTATAACTTAGTGGACCACCACTGACCATCCTACACTGGTCTTGGGTTTGTCTTGTGGGAATTTCATGTTAACTTTGTTTTGTCGTTTTCTCGACACGCTAGAGATACGGAAGCGACTTCATACTAGCCCGCACTTCCTAGAGATACACGGGGGAAGAAATCCGGTCTCATCTTCATGTAAACATGGACCTGTGCATGCGTAATCCTACTGTTCATTGTGGAAACAAACACGGGCAAAACAGTTATTCAGTTCAGTACGGAGTCAAAACTCAGCACTACACCTATTTTACTTGGGAGTTAGTGATTTTGCTCCCGTCATCGAAAGTTGAATCTCTTTTGACGTTCGAGTCATAGTTGTAGATTATTTTTCTGCTTGTGGCGTCATTAGGCGATCTTGTTTGTCGCACGTTTTCTTTTGTCTGGCAATTTTAACTAAAAGACTATTCAAATGACGTGACGTCATGACCATATTATGCCAGGTGCAGTTGGTCAACTTTTTCTGTAGAACTGGGCGGGAGCAGTGCAAATAAATGAAGTATCCAAAGGACACTCTTTTATCATAATGCGCTTTGTCCCACGGACGCTTAGAAAAATCTGAGTCCTCGAGACAGTCTTACGCGTTGCCATGTTGTGAGCTCATCGCCTCCACTCATTTTGTAACGACGGAGAACTCTTTCATAGAATACTCTATTTATAACGGCGTCCATCGACAGCGACAACAATGAGTTAAATTTGGCACAGATTTGGGAGCGGGACGGCGATGGAAGTGATAACAGTGACAAGTGAAATAGTATCTGCTTCAACCGCTTCCATGTGTTGAATTTATTAACATTATCATTGGTATAATTATACACAGCCGCTGGTATTTGTGGCAACTTGGCGCGTATTTATTAATTTTTTTGTGTTCTTCTTTTAAGGTCAGCCATTGCTCTTCAAATGTCATTCGAGTAGATGATAATGAAAAATAGTGTGTTGGTCGACTCGATCGTTGCGGTTCGCGGTCAGCCAACAAAAAGAAATCAATGAAGTGTATGTAATCTTGAATCGCAATAGGTGTTTGTTTTGAGTAAATGTCTGAAATGGTCTCTAAATCGATCCTTTATCGACTCCAGTGTTCCATTTTTAGAGGAGTCAGTTTTCCAAAAATAAGTTCCAATTTTAGTATAAAAAAAGTTTTTAGTAGCATAGTATATTATTGATCAAAAGTGCTTAATTTGGATAAAAATCGAGGTTGTGTCGATGTTTCGTTTTAAATTGTAGGTTGGGAATGAAATATCCACCTGTAACCTTTAAGTGTTTGTCAACCATTTTTGAATTCATAAAGATTTTGGTTTTAATGAAAATTCGTGCTTTTGTGTAGCGGAGTATAGAAACAACTCTTCTGTATGATGTCCTATATAATGGATGCTGTAACATTTAATACGAATTATCAGTAAAAATATTTTTAAATCGGAGCTTTGATAACATCCAAACTTTCAAATTTAAAACTGAATTCGTAAAAACACTACATTTAACAATTAGTGTGAATGTTCCAGGCTCTTTTTTGTATTTGACAAATAAATAAATCGTAATGTCACACGTTGTGCGAAGAGAAGATCATCAACTTGGGCGGTTTTGGTACGCATGAGTCACACAGGAAACTAGTGGTATGATTTTGGAATTCCCTCAAATCACAGCAATAAAATGGCTTCTGTTATTGATCACGATGGAAGCACTATTGAGAAGTCGTGCCACTGCATCCATACAAAGATAGAGTGGAAGTTGCGTTACGTAAATAGGGTGATTTGATTATCAGACATAGTTACTAATTGTTAGCAGCTTTCAGGGTGGTGTCAAATTAAAACTGAAAACGCTTTAGGTGTTTAGACACGACTGACAGGTGAAAATGTGATTTACTAAATTCACACATGATACAACATTCGTCCATTACTAGCCTACGTACCAGAAGTCCAGAGAAGGCTAACAAATTAAATGACGTGAACATAACGTCATCATTCGATTTATCGCTGAGTTTTCAATATTTGTTGTTATTCCATCACTGCATTTTTCACTTCAGGTTAAAGTGGCGTGTTTTTAGCGGACGAATTGTTTTAGATGACGTTTGGGTTATGTAAAGGCAACGCCATTATCGCGTGACATTAGCTTGGAGGTCCTATTTCGATTCTGTCTAAAGAATGCACACCAAACAGATTTAAGGCAAATACAATATACGAGTTTTGGCAGAGGTAAGTTATAGGTTAATTTAAAACAGTACCACCGTTAAGTCGATGCAAGTGTCACTTGACATCTTAAATGTACTTGCCCACTTTCATGAGAACATAAAACAAGCAATTGTTTATATGAACTGCTTATGTAAATACACATTCTGTGGACGGTTTGATGAAAGTTAAACACCAGTGCATGACTGCAGGGTCTAACTATAACACCTTCAGTGGCCAAGCTTTTAAATATATGCGTAGCGTATAGTGTGTATTTGACAATGCCCTACGGCTTGTGTTTGTCCAGACCATGCGCGCGCAGAGGAAGTTGACTATTTGAAAGTATAGACAAAAGAATGCGGAGTACTGAGACTATGGTAAGTCGAGGTATATGAGTTTTTTCGAGTACGAGTAATTTTATGATAAGAGCACATTTTCGATGTGTCCAGTTTGAGTACGGTCAGTTCGAGTACGAGTACTTTGACCATGGAGGAATTCGAGTGCAAGTATGAGTACTCCAAAAATGGTACTCAAGTACTGATTACACGTACTACGTCAACGATTAATTCCCCGATAACAAGAAAACTAAGCAAAAGCTTGCTTCAGAGATAGTACGTAACTGTTTGACAACTCTTTTGAAATATAAAATTTCCTTTAATAATTAATGACTTTTGAGACAGTTGGTGACGGCAAACATTCTGGTACTTTCCTATTGTTTACATCAAGTTTGAGCTCTAATGCACACGTACTCAAAATAAAACAAAAGAAAAGGGATCAGGAAGATCCGAAACTGATGTATTTTAAATGAGTATTATTGTCTAGAATTAAAGAGTCTGTACGTTGCGTTTTAACAACCTTTGAAAATGTACGTTTTGACTCAATTAACAATTCTAGTTTTTAGTTTGTTGTTGGTTGTTATGCTAATAAAAAGTTCCGTATTCAATTGCAAAATTGATATTATAGGGTAGAAAAACATGACTGCACACAAAACAACTGCTGGCATTTTTAAAAATATTTTGCTGACCTAACTTTCCTTATCTTGTCAACGCGTGACCCTTTTCCAGAAACTGTTTAAGAGCAAATTTTGGATTTAAAATTTGAACAAAAACGATAATGAGCATTGCCTTTCCCTATTGACATAAGCGCCGTCAGTTGTCCAAAAAGTAGAGAATTCTTAAAATGTTGAACCTGATTTTTTCACTTGATTTCAATCGTGACTTAAACCGATTTATTTTAATCAGACAATCCACCTCTAACAAGAAAGCTTGTCATTTTGTACCTGTTTGTACATTGAGAAATAACGTTTCCACTCGATATTTTTGCTTGTCTGTGCATGTAGTCTTAGCGTATGCTACACGTAAGCTTTGTTTTATATATGTAAACTAATAATTATGTAGCCAAAACACAGCAAGAGTTTCCTATTTTTGGACAGTTTTTATGAAAAAAATAACCCTCAATAATTTCTTAACGTTATCACAATCTTATCAAGCGTATCCCTTAAGGGTTTCCAACGAGTTTAATTAAATTCAGAGGATGCCTCGAGCTCTTCACGACACAAAAATAAACCCAGATGCCATTAAGCGCAATTAAGTGTGAAAACGAAATGTATACATTTTTCTTTTCCCATGGGAAATTTTTACATTTATATTTTCTCCTCATAGGCAATGAAAGAAATTCCTTGATTCAAGTGTCGATTTAACTTTTTATCTCCACCTCCCTTCACAATACAGGACATATTTATTGAAATATAAGAAATTTCCGCCCCTTTTTGAATTTATAAATTCAAAAAGAAAAAAATCAGTGTTCTTTCAGAAATGCTTGTGGCGCATTCTGAAAGCGCCGTGTTTAGAGGTTTGAGATGATTTGGATCCCGGTATGGACACCCTTTTAAATCTGCAGTTTATATATTCAAACTCAAGGGTCAAGTACAAATGATCAATGTTTAAGAAATGTCTGTGGCACACTTTAGAAGTGCCTTATTTGGAGGTTAAGATAATTGGTTCGAATCCTGATACAGAAACCTTTTAGAATTCCAACTGATAAATTTAAATACAGGAGTTACGTATTGTTAAGAAAGCACCTGTTTTAGAGATGTTTGTGGCTCTGTGAGAAAGTGTCGTGCTGCAATGTAGGGGGTGCAGGGTGCGAATCCCGGTAGAGACGCCATTTTAAATTTCAATTTGAAGTTAAACTAAGGCTTAAGTTTAAAAAAACCAAGTGTTCTACAGAGATGTTTGTGACTCTGTGGGAAAGTGTTGTGCTCCAAAGTAAGGGGTGCAGGGTTCAAATCCCAGTAGAGATGCCTTTTTAAATTTCAATCTGAAAATGTAAATGTAAACCTAAGGGTTAAGTTTTTAAAAAGGTGGTGTTCTTCAGAAATGTTTGTGGCTCTGCGGGAAAGTGTCGTGTTCCGAACTAAGGGGAGCAGGGTTCGAATCTGGGAGGAGATGTCTTTTTCAATTTGAAGTTCTAATTGTAAACTTAAGGGTTAAGTTCAAAAAAAAAGGTAATGTTCTTCAGAGACGTTTGTGGCTCTGAGGGAAAGTGTCGTGCTCCAAAGTAAGGGGAGCAGGGTTCGAATCCCGGTAGAGACGCCTTTTTAAATTTCGATTTGAAGTTGGAAATGTAAACCTAAGGGTTAAGTTAAAAAAAAAGTAGTGTTCTTCAGAGATGTTTGTGGCTCTGCAGGAAAGTGTCGTGCTCCGATCTAAGGGGAGCAGGGTTCGAATCCGGGTAGAGACGTCTTTTTAAATTTCAATTTGAAGTTCTAATTGTAAACTTAAGGGTTAAGTTTAAAAAAAAAGTAATGTTCTTCAGAGACGTTTGTGGCTCTGAGGGAAAGTGTCGTGCTCCAAAGTAAGGGGAGCAGGGTTCGAATCCCGGTAGAGACGTCTTTTTAAATTTCAATTTGAAGTTCTAATTGTAAACTTAAGGGTTAAGTTTTAAAAAAAAGTAATGTTCTCCAGAGATGTTTGTGGCGCTGAGGGAAAGTGTCGTGCTCTGAACTAGGGGGAGCAGGGTTCGAATCCCGGTAGAGACGCCTTTTTAAATTTCGATTTGAAGTTGGAAATGTAAACCTAAGGGTTAAGTTAAAAAAAAAGTATTGTTCTTCAGAGATGTTTGTGGCTCTGCAAGAAAGTGTCGTGCTCCGAACTAAGGGGAGCAGGGTTCGAATCCGGGTAGAGACGTCTTTTTAAATTTCAATTTGAAGTTCTACTCATAAACCTAAGGGTTAAGTTAAAAAAAAAAAAGTGGTGTCCTTCAGAGATGTTTGTGGCTCTAAGGGAAAGTGTCGTGCTTCAAAGTAAGGGGAGCAGGGTTCGAATCCCGGTAGAGACGTCTTTTTAAATTTCAATTTGAAGTTGGAAATGTAAACCTAAGGGTTAAGTTTTAAAAAAAAGGAAGGTTCTCCAGAGATGTTTGTGGCTCTGAGGGAAAGTGTCGTGCTCCGAACTAGGGGACCAGGGTTCGAATCCCGGTAGAGATGCTTTTTAAATTTCAATTTGAAGTTGGAAATGTGATCCTAAGGGTTAAGTTTAAAAAAAAAAGTAGTGTTTATAAGAGATGTTTGTGGCTCTGTGGCAAAGTGTTGTGCTCCAAACCAGGGGTTGCAGGGTTCGAATCCCGGTAGAGACACCTTTTTAACTTCAAAAGTACTGAACAAACCGTAAGGTTAAGAAAGAGAAATGCGAAAAACAGATTGGGGACCCAAATAGCAAGTGGTTAAGAGCACTGCTTGGGAACCAGAGGACCCGGGTTCAAATCCCGGTTAAGGGCGGAGTGGTATGGTGGACATGAAGG
>NW_019091365.1:1256151-1280573 GCF_001949145.1 Acanthaster planci
ACCCAGGGGAAAGAAGATTTCTTATATATATATATCCTATCATCCTAAACAGATAAACACATAAGAGGCATCACGTTTATCCAGCAAATTCAACAGAAGTTTATTACAACCTTGACGAAGAATGCAAGTAACATTTCATGGGTAATATTCTACTTGGGGAGGTGTACTAGTGGAAACTGTTACCATTATTGATGGAAATAGTGTTGTGCCCTTATTACCCTTGCAATCTGATTTTCTTAAAGGTACTCTGTGCTGAATAACTTAGTTTTCTACAATAATTATGTAAACCAGAAGAATTACAATCTACAGTACATCTATAAAGAACAATTCTAAAGGGCATTACTAATTAAATAATGTTTTCGAACTTTTGACATTGGTACACAGGGATCACATTGCTCCTTGTGGTAACTGAATTATAATGCACGATGTTGGTGTAACTCTTTAAAAGAACCTTTTAGAGCATTCTTAGTTTTTGACTTATTTCATAAAAACCGTAGATGAAATTTGTTGGAGAATCTGTTTTGCAAAAACATTTATATTTTGTAGCACCCATTTTAACCCCAAACAAATAGCCGAGAACACAGCTACACTAAACCGGTGCTTATGAAACTTATCGTAAGTCTCCGAGCTATTCCAAGAAATTTGTCAATGGAATATGCTCAAAACTTTATATGGATTTTGTGGAATACAACTAAAAATCCATGTTAAAATCTCCGGGGCTCGTTAGAAGTTGTCATGTGCTGTATTCCTGGATATCCGTTTGGGAAAACTGTTGCAAAAATGTTTGAACATTGATTTGATTATTACCATAATTGAATGAAGTGGTGTTGTCTTAAACCTGTAACCTGCAACCAGAAAGTCTTAAAGGTGATGTGAATAACTTTTAAAGACCGTCTAAAGTATTTTAAACCACGAGTTACAAAATAAAATACATGTATGAATAAATTCTGAAGAGCTCTTATAAAAACATGCCCCAACTGCATGGAAAGTCCCATTTCAATTCCTCCAAATTTTGCTGGGTTGAATTGTGGAATCTGATTTCAAAGTTGCAAGCACTACATGTGTGCATTTCATTTTGCTTGCATCAACACCATAATTCATTCTTTGTGGCAATTTCATCTCATATACATCTACTGTAGTTGATATTGTGCAGCTGGAACCTTGAGCAGAATTGTGTCAGTTTAGCACACTTGTCATATCAATCATAAGGCATGATGTAGAAGGCAGAAAGATTCAAGGATGACAGTACTTTTTTTTCAAAATACAATATAAATATAAGTTTTCCCGGCCAAATTCGTCATCTTCCTAGTCAAATTTGTTATTGTTCATTCATATTCCAACGAATTTATTGAGCTGGTTACTCCCAAGTTTCTTTTTCATACAGCATATGTCTTCGAATTCGTTTACAGACGTCGATTAGTGTACTGTACCAAATTCATTTTAAAACAAATTTCATTCAATTGAAAAGTGCACAGCCGTCATCCGATTTCGTGCTGGATGACTGGAATGGAAAATTCCTCCCGAACTTTTCTTTCAGGTCGTCTATGGGCAATCATGTTTGCATTTTGAGCCGTACAAACTGCAAAACTTTAAGGTAAGAGGAGTATACACACTTTCCATAAATGTGCATGTATACCAAGATTTTTTTGATTCTCCGAAAAAATGGCTTACTTTCTCTTTTTCGGTCAGTTTTAAGCAACATTTTTGCCTTTATATATTAATTTATAGTCATCCTTTTAGGAATTTCCCCCTATTTGTCCATTTGAGTGATATAAAGAATTTTACATCACATTTATATCGAGATCTCTACCTGTGAACCGACCGTTCCCTTTCATTCAATGTTTTGCAGAAATTAGTTACAAAGAAAAAAGAATAACATTACACGAATCTCACAAATGCTTGCCGATTCAGGAAATTGAAAGCCAAAACACATACTGCAGGAGTGTCCACACAAATTTGAATGCTTTTTGCACATTTTTCCAAATTGAATGCCAGGCTTCCACTTTTTGAACAAGACTGTGCAATCGCATGCTCTTAGAATGAAACTGAATGATCAGTTTTGCTCCTTGAATTGTGATCTAGATCATCAATTTCGTGCTAATTTGAATGAAACTGTTCTCAATTCATATGCAAAGATGATGAATTTGGCCGGGAAAACCTATACAATAAAGTGGTGCAAAATTCAAATTGGATTCTACAATTAATAATGAAATATTGTTCAATCGAATTTTTAGGAGATTAACAGGAAGGGTAAAAGTGTAGGCAACATGCGTAAGAAGCTTTTTACAAGTTTTACAATTACTGCACACAGATCTCCTTAACTCATGAATTTTATTGTAAGGAAGTGCAATATGCAATATAAGAAACCAATGAAATGTTCATATTCCAAGACATGGTGTGCCCATCCAAATGTGTTCCAAGTCTCGATGTACAGTGGAATGCTGCTATACCCAACACCACTATACCGAACATTTGGATGTACCGAACATCGTCCTTGGCTCCCAATAATTTATGCACAGAACCTACCAACCGCTATTCAGTTGCCGTTTGTAATTTCCGAAAGTCAACATGATAAAACAGTCAGTGTTTTTATATTGGAAAGTGACAAGTGGCCATTATTTCCCAGAGGATTAAAAGGGAAAGCCACTAGTTGTCAAGGTATTGAATGGACACTGGTTTTGCAACTCCGCATGATCGGGTGCGGAAGAAAACCGCACATACGCGCACGGTGGCACTGCACTAACAATAGTCTAAAGAGGACGCCGCTCATGCACAAATCAACCGAGATTCGCCACAGCATGCATCAGAGATTGATCCTGCACGATAGCTTCATGACTTTTATGATAAACTTGATATCAATTTTTTGACTCAAGATTAAATAAAAAACAAAAATAATTGACAGATACATTTCTAGAAACCTTAAATTTGAATGCAACAGCAAAACATCGCGAAAACAGCAAACCATAGTATCACAAGAGGGTGCACTTCAGTTAGACAAGAGAGGGCGCTATTCAACATGGCAATGAAAGGTTCTGCAGTTAAATTTGCTATACTGAACGACCACTGTACCAAACATCTAGCGTGGACCCCGTCGTGTTCGTTATAGCGGCGTTCAACTGTACATGTACGTAATATGCTCCCCTTAAAACAGTGTTGGGTGCAGCAACCTTCCTTTCTCTTCAACTCAGCTTCAAAGGTAGATTTAGACAGAATACTTTACAATATTTTGACAAGTTTACAATTACTTCAACAGTTACTCAGGTAAAATAACCTTGAATAGCTTTCTTAAACAATTCTCCAGATTGTGATTGATTTATACCCTTTAGACAGTGCATAAAATTGAATGTTATGCAATATAACAGAAACCAGTTACATGTATATTACAGGTCCATATACATGATCTGATGGAAATGCAGCAATGGAAAAAGCAACAAGCATTCTCTTTCAACTCAGCTCACCTCACAGGCCTTAAGTTAACTGATCCATTGGGAACACAGTGTAGAGGTCATACCTTTCCATATCATGAGTAAACGTTGGAATGATGCAGTCCACTTTCATCTTAATTCCTTTGGACATGCGATCCAGCTCTGAGCACCTTGGCAGTATCCGACAGGGTTTGTAGAAACAGTTTCTTGATTTCCACCCTGAAAGTTTAAGGAGTACATGTACATTGTTGATTTACATGGCTGCTACAAATAATAACACCTGTAGGAAAATAAATTGTCTAAGTACAAGAAGTTGAGCAATGAAGAGTAGGTATGTGAAGATCTTGATTCGGAGTACACGGAAGCGCCCCTTCATTGTAATTTGAGTATAAAAATAAAGCAAGAGACTAAAACCTCAACAGATCTCTAATACAAAGTGCTATGAACTGTAGTAATTAATTATCTGCTCCAAGAGATCAAATTGTTCGACAAATTAGAAGCCCTGTGCATACACTGTACATGTATTTATACATGCAATGTACAAGTACACACGTACAGTCCTATGTACATGTACATTTAAAAACAAATTCACCCACGTAGTGCAAAAACATGTCATTCACAACATGACAGCAGCTGAACCCTAAGAGAGGCAGGCAGTGAGTCAGAATCGTCCATGACATTTTTCCTCATATCATCATACTTTTATTTTCACGTGGCTGAACTACACAGGATCTTAAAGCAGCAGTGGGTCCCAGAGATATAATGCTCATGGACACACCCTGGTGTCATGTCGACCAGTCAATCAATTGTCACTCAACAGACATCAAAACCCCCAGCTATGGGTAAACAGCAGGGCAGAGTGAGCCCTTGGCCAGCAGTCCGTCAAAGGGAGTAACCCTGACAGAAAAGCAATGAAGGAAGCCCCTTCAAGGCAGATAGCTGGTGAGCTCGACTACCCATTAACAACTGTAGCCAACATGGTGCTCACATCCCTTTGGATCCCACTAGCAAGGCTGAGAGGGGTGTTGATGCTTGGGCAACTCAGGACCTCCTTATACACTGCCCAGGTTTGTGCCCTGGAGAGGTCACTCAAAGGTCGCTGTTCCAGTGACAACACACCAGAGAAGGCAGCAGTTACAAGTCGAGAGTGAATTGGCATAAGCTCTGAAGCTATGCGTTTTTAGCAATGGTGGGGGAAGCATTGTACATGTACATGCAATTCCACTGGTCAGCTTCTGTCCGCCACAAGCTGGGCAACCCCAAGCCAGTAAGATGCTGACCCACCACAATCTGCCTGCTCCAGTGGGTGCTTGGAGCTCAGGCCAAACCCAAAGAGCAGATTGCAATCACCACACCACACGAAGGAAATCGCCAATCTTGCGACTGGCAAGCTGGAATGTTAGGACAATCAACTGTGTCTATCACAACTTCTGCATTACCAACACCCTTTTCTCTATAAAGCCCATCCACAGTGTATCCTGGCAGAATCCTACACCTTGCCACTGGCATTAACTGGATCTCATCATCACCTGCAGGTCATCATTGAGCTGCGTCCTCAGTAAATGCAGTGGAGAGATGGGTTGAGCATTATCAAAAGCGGTATTCAAGGAAGAACACCATTACGCAAGATGCCATCTAGAACACCAACCCCTCCAGAAGTCATCAAGCTGGCCAGTAAACAGAGTGCCCTTTTCAACCACCTCAATGACTTTCTGTTTCAGTGCTAAGAAGAAGGAGCTCTATGTCAGGTCGTATGGGGTACCAATTTCATCACTCTTTAAAAAACAAGCGTTTCAAGACCAATTGCAATAAATACCAGGGTATACATGTTTCTCTCCTCAGTATCGTGAGCAAGACCGTCTTGGGCAGACTACGTCTGGTGGAGCAAGTCTATCCAGAGGCCCAGTGTGGATTCAGAGCAAAGAGATCCACCACTGACATGACCTTCTCTGAGGCAGTTGCCGAAGTGTCGAGAACAAAGGCAGCACTCTACATCTCCTTCATCAACCTGACCATGGCTTTTGATTTTGTCAGCAGGAAAGGTCTCTCCACCATCCTGGCCTTCCTAAACTTCTTAGCCCGATTTTGTCTTTCCATGAGAATACGAAAGGCACCATACAGTATGGCTGCTCAACCTCTGACTCATTTCCTTAACCCAGTCAGAGAATGGAATCTATCTCAACATGAGAAGTGACACTGGCCTCTTCAACCTCGCCCACCTGAGGGCAAATACCAAATGCAAACAGTGCTTCTCCGGAAACTGCTCTTTGCAGACAATGCAGCACTGAATAGCACACACACAGGAGCGTCTACAATGATTTATAAACTTCATGTATGTCACGCACACTTGCAAGGAGTTCAGTCTTAAGACCAACACTATGGGGCAAGATGTCAATTCCACTCCCAACTTCTCCACTGGTGACTACACACAAAGGGTCATGGAAGATTTTATCTACCAATTAGGTTCAATTATCTCAAACCAACCTCTCTCTGGGCTCTGAGCTGAACTCCCACATAGGCAAAGTATCAGCAGCCACTGCCCGCCTTGCTGAGGTGGGGACAACTCCATGCTCACCACCAACATGAAAGTGCAGGTGTACCAGGCCTGTGTCCTTTGCACCCGTCTTTACAGTAGCAGGGGATGGACTTTATACTCCCCTTCAAGAGCACAGACTCAACACCTTCACCCTACTCAGCCAAACAGCAAGGTCCTGAAGGTCGTAGGCACACCAACCATGTTTGCACTGCTGTTGCAGAGTCACCTTCATTGGCTTTGCCATGTCAGCCACATGGTGGATGGCCACATTCCAAAGGATGTACATTATTGTACAGGGAACTTCTGGACCTGCTGGTAGACCAGTGCTCCACTATAAAGACGTCTGCAAGCAAGACCTCTGGGCCAGCAACATCAAACCACAAGACTGGGAAGCCCTTGCCACCAATCAAGTCAATGGCTGGTGAGCAACAGTGACAGGCTAGGAGGGAGGCGAAAAGGAGACACAGGTGCCAGCAAGCTGGTTCAGCCCCTATGGATCCAGGCACAGGCTTCATCTGCAGCACGTGCAACTGAGCCTACCGCTGGAGGGTTGGCCTAGTCAGCCACAGCGGGCGCTGCAAGTCAACCACTGACTTACCAACTCAGACGCAACTCCAATGTCTTCCACAACTGACAGGCCCCAACTGGTCAGCTTTGCAAATTGAAGGGGTTAGAGGTATTACCTCTGCATCATGAGTCAAGTTATGAATTATACTTTCACGACAAGGGTGACATAATTTTATGTACGGTGTACATGTACGTATACACAGTACTGTACATTACACTGATTTTAAGGCTTAAAGATGCTGGAATCACCCAGTAATTCTCCTGGAGTTATTTTAACCTGTTTGTCTTGAATTAAAAGAATTCCACAGCAACCAATTGCTGGATATTTTGGATAAATACATGAAGTTGACTTACCAGTACATGTACTTGTGTTCCCATCCAAGATTTTGCCTTTGACAAGAAACTCATGTTCAGGCCGCAACAGAGAGCAGCAACTGATCTGACTTGACGGGCCTACACAGAGAAACAAAAGAAATGGACAGTCTTTTATTGGGGATGTAAATATGGGCTCAATGCACCAAAGTCAACAAAACTTGCTTCATATAATAGCATTTACAAGACCATGACTCCATTGGTTTAAAAATAGGGAAAATAGTAAGCTTTGCAGTCGAGAAGTAAATGTATTTTGCATTTTCAATGACAGTCAAAATCTTTCTACACTGTGTAATAGCTTTTGGGTTGATGTGGCCTTTTTTCACACAAGTGTGTTTGTGGTCCCATTCCATTATAAAGCAGGGAAAAGAATTTCAAATCTTAAAAAAAAACTTTAGTTCCCCACCACAAGGTACCCGAGTTTTATTTAATGTTAAAAACTGCAGGTAATGTTTGGTTTGTTGGTTGCTTCTAAGTATTTTCAAATGATAAAATTCCCATAAATATGGAGCTGTGCCTGGAAACCTAAACGGATGCATTTCTGACATAAAATTATGTTACTTCTCAGAATAGTCTAGTGCTGGCTGAGTAGTGAATTTGGCTAATCGATTAATCACACATGAACTAAGAACTTCTAAATTACCTCCCTAAACTTCTCAATGATATAGCCCACAGACATTGTTGTTCAGCCTTCATTCATTGTTTGCGCATGTAAGGCTATATGAATAATTCATCCCGAACTGACTGACGAATATAAGCCAATGATTGCAGCCACAGTCACTTTGGCACTGGCTAAACTGGGCAGGCATCTGACACACTTTTTAAGATTGGGGCTGCATTGTGCAGCCACGTGGTTGGGTTTCGGCACCTGTCCAATAGGGACTATGCTACAGCAGGACTGTGGATAATCAAAGGGCATTGGGTCTGAACTTTTGAGGTCTGCCGGTGCAGAAACATTTGGGAAATTGAAATTCTCATTTTTGTAAAATGTGTTTCTTGACAAGTGTTTGAGTTCAATCATATTATGGTGGATAGAAAGGAGCAACAATTAAAATTATGCAGAATGAGGTAAACAATACTGGAAAAACAGAATTTTACACAGAGAAAAATTGTTTAATTGAACAAGAAGTATGAGGGCCCAGGCATTACTCATCAGACCCACCACGCTAATTATTATTTCAAATCCTTCGCTGAGTGTGAAAAAAAATTATGAAAAAGAGAATCTTCCAATTTTTTTGTGTATTCCTAGCCTTTGTTTGCACTTTCATTGGGGCAGTAAGGCTGTTCTACATTTACTTTTTTCAGTCACAAAGTTCAAAACTCCAAGACACAGAATAACCAGCATCAAGAAACAGGGATCTGTGTGTAATTTGAAACATCCAGATTGTTCGGAATTAATTTACAATCCCATGAACTACCAGTAGTACTACCTTTCAACATGACACAGAAGCCTTGCATACTTGCCGTTGCAACTCTTGCTACATTTTTGGACTTAAAGGTTAACAGCTTATTCCTTTTAGAGTTATGTTCATTGAACTGAACTGCCCAGTCGACCACAAGCCTGTCAGTGCAGGCTGGCAAAATAAAACAGGTGTGCCCTGGATTGTGTAAAGTGGCTTGTCACTACTCACACAGTGTACAGTGTGGTAGTGTGTGTAACTAATTGGTACTCGATAACAATCACTACTCGCACACACAGTAATTCCACAGCTACTAATCAGGCTGGCACGATTAATTGAATAGTTGCAAATGAGTAGTACAACGAGTAGAAGGAACAAATCAAGATTAATCAATTAACTGAAACAATCACCCAGCGATGGTAAATACTAGTAACATGTACAATTTACTTGCGGAAGAGTTTCCTGTTTGTACAATCTACTGAGTGTAGACAAAAACTGAAAATTCTGTTTTTTTGTAAGTTTTTTTTTTATTTTGGATGTTGTGGACAAAGTTAATTGCAATAATGTTTGATAACATAGAAAAAAGGTCAAACAAGACATGTTAAAAGTGATTGGTAAAATTTAATCTCAGGCCACATTATCAAATGGCAGGCCATGACAAAGAGGGATGAACATCGCAATGAAAACATGTTATCCCAATTTCCACAGAATGCAGGATTGAAAGAAGAATGTAAAGCAAGATCTTAGTGTCACAATGAGCTATACAGTTATAAATAATTATGAGGTGATAAGGCAATATTCCCCACCCTAGATGAGAAGTGTCCGAGGTTATAGTTATTTCCGGGTTCATCTTGGGGAAGGGAACTCCGAGAGAGAGGTGCTCCTTCACTAATCACCACTGAAGATGGGGGCGGATGAGGTCTGATATGGGGACTTGGAGATTGATTGAGCCCCATTTTGGCCTGTAGAGCGCTAGGAGATGAAATTGTATTAGACACATGTACAACCTGCAGAGTGGAATGAGATCCACCATTTTAGCCATCAAGCCAAGGAGACGGAGCCAGGCACGAGCTGGAGCAGAATGCTTGGTAGAAAAGACTTTCATGCAGTCAAGAAGATTGTTGATGGGTTCGGTCGTCAGTGAATTTATGCCTTGTTGAAGGTTGATAGATGCCCCTAGATACATTGGGTATTGCGTTGTCGCAAGTAAGACGGGTAGAAATCTCCGCTTCGTTGAACAATCTGCCGACGATCAGCCAGTCATCCTGCTTTCCTGCTTTCGAAGGTGAGCAGCAACAATCTTTGCAACCCTCAAGAACACTCTCAGTGAAGTGGAGAGGCCAAAGGGGAGAGCTGTGAATTCGAAGAGGTTCCCATTGTATAGGAAGCGTAGGTGTTCATAGCTTCTTGGGCAAATCGGAATGTGGAGGTAAGCATCTTTCAAGCCTATGGAAGAGGCCCAGCATGGAACCTGTAGAGATTGGGTGACTGTCCAAAGGGTCTCCATGCAGAATTTCTTCGAGCGGATAAAGCAGTTCAAAGTTTTGAGGTTGATAATAGGTCACCAGCTGCTGAATTCCTTCTTTGGAGTGAGGAACAATGTTAAAATGAAGCCCTTGTTCGCTTAAGATTTGGGAACCGGGCAGATAGCATGTTTCCAAAGGAGAGAGTCTATCTCCGACGCCAGTGCCTGTCGTTTGTTTTTGTCAGTAGGAACTGAAGTAAGACGGAGGACAGGTACAGACGGAGGGGTGCTCGTGAATTCAAGGGCGTATCCGTAACGAATGGTCATGAGCACCCAGCTGTCCAATGTGACTTTCTCCCAAGACCCAGCAGAGTTGACGTTGCCCACCGACGGGTCTGAGATTGGCAGGCAGAGGCAAATCTGAAAAGTCGGCGATGCCCACCCCCAGGAGGTCGGGGGTTGATGCCTCTAACCTAGCGGGCTGGCGTTTGAAGGAAGCATGTGAAGAGGCCTCAGCCGTAGATTGATTAGAAGGCAGGCCTAATATATGGATCATATCCTTCTGAAGAAGACGGAACCGTGCCTCAGGAGGGTTAAGGTTTGATGCAGAGGAGATATCCTTATCTTCAGAGAACATACCCCATTCCATCCAGAGCTGGTCCGAGGAAGGAGGAACGTCATCATGTCTTGTTGGGTGGCCAGTGGCCGGAGTAGGAGGTGAGCTGTATTCTGCACCAGAACCTGGATAAGTCGAAGGGATGAAACCATCATATGAAGATCGGATCACCAATGAATGCAGGTTCCAATGCAGATGTGGATGCGGATGCAGATGTGGATGCGGATCCAGATGCGAATCCAGATGTGGATCACATTGCGCCGGCAAAGGGTCCAGATCCGGGGCCATCGCTCGGGAGCAGGATTGGGCTCTAGACGGCTGGCTATAGAAGAGAGCTTCTCCGAAAGCATGAGGACTGCTGCCATGATGGCGCCCGAAGCGCCTTCCTTCTGTGAGAAGTGAGACTTCTTACACTTAGACCCCGTAGAGGATGAAAAATGTTAGCATTTCTTGCGTACGGGAGAATTGGTTGTAGAGCCAGTGGTCGATGCCTGTTGAGCTGGGGCATCGGAGGCCTACCCAGACTGCAGTAAAGATACAGCAGGAGAGGGCTGGTTAACTGCAGAGGTAGAAGCAGTCTTCCCAGAAAGGCCCAGAAGGTAGCTGGAAGACGGGGTGACATACAGGGTCAAAAGCCCCAACGGCACAGGAGGCCGGAGGGCTCTGTTGTCCCGGGCGCGGGTCATGGTGAGCCCTCGTGGCCCGGTATTGTCTCTGCAGGTACCGCACCGGGGAGCAGCGTTGTGTTGTCCCATGGAGCTTCAGCTTCTTTGTCATGGCAAGGTTCCCGGTTGAAAGGGCATCTGAAGACAATGGCACCAGGGGTGATGCGACCAGTGTAGCTAGCGTTGGCAGCGTGGGGCCACTCCGGTAGGTAGACTTGTGAGCCATGCCGATGTCGGGTGTTGCCCACGGCAGCTTGTTGTCGACCCGCATTACCCGTTCAGAATGCTTAGGAACTGGGACGCAAAAGTGTTACGCCCAGACCCAGCAAACGGGGGAAATTTCAAACCTGAGTGCAGCGCCACGCTGCACTATCGTTGGCTGCGATGCTTCGGTGTTAGGTTAGGGAACTGAGCATACCGATATCACACACACTGCAGCTCAGGCCCTTGAAGCGTGGACTAACTTAGAACTGAACCAAAGATGGTATTGCCAGCAGGCACTAGCTGAGGGATCCGAAGTTTAGCAAAATGCCACTCGATCCTCCGGAGACCAACTCCTGTTGGTCTATAGCGGAATGTGGGGTCGTGGAATTCGGAACACTTGTACTTCCTCGCAAACCCTAACAAACCTAGGGTCCCCCATTGACCCTATAAATATACCAAGGAAAGAAGGGAAACGTTCTAAAACTCAATTGGGCAAATTTAAAATTCAAATGAACCACAAATTGTAAAAATATATTAAAACAGCTTTATAATTTTCAAAATCCAAGACTCTACCTTTACAAATTAAAATTTCAAAATTTTTGAGCCGTTTTGTTTGAACGAGACTATTCGGAGGTCACGGATCACGCATAATATGCATGCATGAATGCTCATACAAGATCGCGTGTGGTTGATCCCTTCAGCCTGGGAACCATCAACAGCCACGGCTTTGTGTGAGGATTAGCGCATACCACACATACATTCTGTTCATCATGCAGCTGCGGTTTCAATGTGGGCCTGCTGCTGGACAAGGCTATGCATACTGGGCACACCACAGCCCAGCAGTCACGGTCGAAAAATTCCCGGCGTGAAGGGGGTTAAACCTTGCGATGTGTGTGTGTGCATGTGGGGGCTCAGACCAAGCACTTGGCTGGTCTAATGACAAAAGCGTTATTTTGGATGCAACTTAATTAAGACTAAAATTAAAACTGGAAAAATCCTGGAAGCACGGATGGAAGTGACCCCGGCATTAATCACTAATCCTTTTAAGTGCTGTAGTTTGTTTGACTTTTTGAAGGTCTCAGAAATCAAACAACGCTTGTGACAGAAGTGATTTTCAATGGTTGATTTTTGTGGATCTCGATTTGCGGTCGTTGTGTACAGGCTGTAGGGGTGGTTGCTGGTCACGTTGTGCAGTGGGTCGTTCTACACAGTATGTAAATAGTTTTTACATAAGGGATTTGAAGACAAGTGGACGTTATACACAGGTGGTCGCGGGGGGGGGTTGCTGTATTAAAGAGTAATGATCCATACAAAAAAAGGAACACGTTATATGTAAATGTAAACCAAGGTCTGAGTAGCTACATGTATGACAATCTAATGGTAAGAATCTCAAACATAAGACTCACCTGTCCTTATGGTGCCATACAATGAGCAGATATTCAGATCATGCAGATCATGCAGGTCAGGCAAGTGTCCACAGGGTACTGTTTCCGGTGCAAACCATCAAACACAGGTACCTTTTCTCAACATGCAATGAAATGAAAGCCTTGCTGTTGTTAGCCATTGGAGTTTCCATGTACCAGTAGGTGCCCTCAGATGACCTCAATGATGAGAAGACCACCAAGAGAACACACCTGTGACCTGGGCGTAGACAGAAGACAAATTTTTGTAAGTTTTACCATTTCATCAAGGGACCTCGGTGGAGTTTGAAAGCACCCCATGTGTATATGTATGCAGAATCATATAAAGATACAGTAAAGTGTACGTGTATGAAACACTAGGGTAAGCATTCATAACCACAGAGTTATAAAGCAAGCATTCCTGGGTGTACTTTATATTTTTCTGGGAGAGTCTGATAGGTTGTGAGCATGATGCCACAGCGCACAGAACATAAACCTGGCCTGTACCAAGTGCACAGCTTCAGTCCTAAAAACCTCCAATGAGGCTCCAAGGAAAGAGTCTCATTTGTTATTACTGGTCCATTCCCAATCAGAGAGATACAGATAAGAAACTTTTTCATCATCATCATCACAGATTACTTTACAGAGTGAACTGAAGCTTTTTCCATGTAGGATACCACAAAGCCGATGTCTTTGGCAAGATTATTCACCACTGCAGCATCACTATACCACTAGGGTTGTTAATATGAGCACCACAAGTTTTGATAAATGTGTGAAATTCATAACAATGATAAGACGAGTATACGTCTTCACTGTCCCGAGAGTGACAACCATGTTGAATACTGGGACCTTCACATACCACTGGTGAAGATGGCATATCAGGCATCAGGGCACAGCACCAACCAAACAGGTGCCTAACCTAGTCACTCTTGGCAGATGAATAGAGCTACCAGTCGACTTGTTCCTAAGGTGTCCAGAGAAGTCCCAAGGGTACCAGTGAATATGCCCTGCCAACGAAAAAAGAATGTGAGAGGACCATGAAAAGGCACAAAATCATCCCCCCAAAAGCGGTAAAACACTAGAGCTACTACAAGTACATGTAAGTATCAGGTGAACTGGGGTGCTCTTAACCTGGGAAATGCTGATGCTGACCACAGAATAAAGAAATGTCAGGCTGGGTCTCAAACTCCAGCAAAGGTGGGAAGGGCCATACTGCACTGGGTAACAGAACTGACAAGAGATGTCAATGTCAGGATCCGACAAGAACCATGCCATAAGTCCAAAGTGGTGCATGGGGACCACCTTAAACACCACAGACACACACTTAACAATTCCTTGTGGAGATCAAAGAGGCAAACATCACAGCAACCTCATGCCTTAGAGGGTTGAGGACTAAGAACTAATCTCAATGCTTCTACAGCCTGATTGTCCTGACTCAGGATAGGAAGCAGGGGAGGCCACTTAGGATTCTGCAGACAGATCTCAGCATGGTGATCACTGGTAGGGATGGCATCAAGAAACCAATGCACCAGAAAGCCGAAGAGGTTATAGATGATCCACGAGATGGTATACCGTACATAAATCGTACATGTACACTATACATCCAAAGTTTCAATAACAGGTAGTACAATTGGGACAAAAATGAGGTCTTGGCCTCCTTGGACATCACGTTATGACAACCATACATGCAACGATATAATGCATCGTCACTTGCCAAGAACAAAGGTAGATTAGAGTGAGAGGACATTTTATTTTCTGAGCGGATTTTTTTCCCCAATATTTTATATGTGACTTGTTTTTTATGAGCTAAAACAGACAACAATGTGCACAGTATATTACTTACCTCATCAGCATTTTATTTTCATTTTGACTCTGGAGCTGAACTGCCGCTGTTTTCATTTTCATATTTGACATGGAACTTGTTTCCTCTAAGCTAAAGGAGAAAACTATGTGCAAAAAATGTCATACCGCTGTCTCATGAGAATTTCATTTAAAACCGGAAACTGGAGCTGAACATTTATATTTCACATTTGCTTTTTTTTTGTGGTTGTGCTACTGTATTTTAACGAGCTCAATCTTGCCAAGAATAGAAGCCTCTTGGTTAAGTGAGATGACTGAAACCATTGCCTCTAAGTTGTTGATTCACACTTCGAATAATAACAAGGCCATGCACTCTGAAGTATATATGTACATGCATGCACATCACTTCTAAGGGAAAAAGGGGGGGGAACACTGCATCATCGCACCACTTTTGGACCAAGCTCCTGACCAGAAACCAGAGTCTTTTGGGGGGGCCTTATACCAAATACATGCACCTGAAGGTGAAATGGCTATTAATTATGCCAAAGAGAGAGTATTTCATAAATAAAAAAATGCAATGTTATGTTTTCCTAATTTTATTTTATCAGTTGAAATAATTTTTGTGTCTAAAATCTGGATGAACATCAAAGCATGCCAGTTAAAAAAGGGACTAATGCAGTGTGAAATTTTAAAAAATCACACTGCATTTCACAATTTCATTTGAAATTTGAAAATATGAAATTCAGAACAATTTTGACATGAAAAATACAGCCTTACACTGATATGTAAATGTACATGTTATACAGTACAACATGAGTCTCAGATAGTCAGGACTGCTGACATGAGTGGTGACTGGCTAGCTTGGGTAACAACAGCCCTAACTAATGTTCATACATGTACATGTAGCTCTGGAAATTCCCAGTTTCTATATTTCATAAGTATTAGAGCTAGAGTTACTCATTCAAACCTGCACGGCTGATAACATACCTAAACTTACTGCACCACTTAATTTCTGCTCAATTTCTTCTAGTGTTGGTCCAGCTTGCTTTTGTCCCTCAACGGTGGTTGCTGGATCAGTACATTTTGGGCATAGTTTCTGTCAACACACATCAGAAAGTGGGGAATTTAGTCACAATCTTTTTCCACATGGGCCCAGGCCAGTCCATAACCCTTGAGAGCCAAATGAAGAAAGAGAGCACCAACCACATGGTGCATGAGCTTCATTAATGGAAGGGACATGTCGCTCGTGATTGTGCACATATCGGTACTCAAGGCAGTGTCTTCTTTTTCTACATGGGCCCATTCTCGTAAGGCACATACATAATACATGTATGTACATATATGTACATGTAGCCCTTGAAACCCAGATGAAGAAAAAGTGTGCTACCATTAATGGAAGAGATGTGTTGCTCATGATCGTGCACATAAACATGGCACCATATCAGCTGCTGTTGATGTAAAGATTGCTCTGAAAAAATAACTGAATTTTGTCTTCTTGTTTTCTCTAGAGATAAACTCCAGTTAGAAGTTTCACTCCAACAAGTACCCACTGCATCAACTTCAGTGCTCTTCAAAAACCTGAATAAGAGCACACATGTACAGTACATGTACATTTTGGTTTTTTTAACATTAGCTTGGTTTTTTGACACCCTTCACATTATAACCCTGGCAAAGAGTCTCAACAATGGCTCTAACAAGGATGACGTAATCTTGAAAGGGAATGACTCCATGCCTCCTCCCTCAAAAAACTTCCAATGTTTATTGAAAAAGACACAGTTGTTTTAAACACATTTTGTATAGCAGACTTAGAAACTTTCAGAAACACTCCTGCCAGGTTGTTGATCATATTCCATTATGACAATGGTGCTAGCATCAATTCAAAAGGGTTCTTCACTGCCCCTGATGACATCAGTGGCCAATACAGAATGCAAGGGCTTGGCTCCAAGACGATCAGCATACTTTTGCTAAGAAAAAGCTTAACTGAATGTACATGTAATGAGAATTTTGTACAATTATGCGCACTAGTAATGCAATACTGCACCAGTCGCTGTTGGTTGTCAGTGAATTGCAACACTTCAGTTTTTTCATAAACGTATCATACACTGCACAGTGCATGGAGAGACCATTCAAACTACATAATATATGCATAATTTAAAATGCGTAGACATGTTTCTGCCATCAACTGCTATGCATTATTAGTCGATTGGATGTAAAATCTCAAACTGTATTCCCTTTTTCAAAACTATTTCCGATATCCACAATTGGAAAAATAGGTGATTGGCTAATGGCGGAATTGTTTGGCAAACTGTACAATAAGATCAACAGATTGTGCAAAGATTGAGTGCTTCTGCAGACTGACTTACATGTAGGCTATCACATCAAACATACATGTACCAGTACATGTATGCGTGAAATAAAAACATCATCGACCTCAATGTACACAGGAATAACTCTGAATCTTTTAGTTCAACACATAATTTTCATTTCTCTATCAATGTCATGTTGTACATGTAAATGCCAAAATACGGGCGAGTGAATGTCTCAAAGTGTCCGTCAACAGAAAGGTATCTGATTGTAAGGTTTCACAGGAGGTCTGAAGGAATGCCAGGCACCGAACTTTGATTACAGCTCCGCTGGAAGGGGCCATGGGTCCATGCATGTTTCGTTCATTCGTTTTCGATTTGAAACAAAATACGAGGAATAAGATGACAATCTCAGTTTTTAATTGTTTTTCTGTTGAAAACGAAAAAACTAAGGTAGTGTGGCATTTTATTCCCACAAGCCAGCCTAGGTCTGGCCATGTCTGGGCAAACTATTTCCAACTCTGAGGAAAGTCACCTGACCCAAACTGAAACTACATGTATCTGCCTTGGCCCTTGAATTTGACAAGCAATCTAAGTTCCAGGGGCTAGGAGTCGTTTTGACGGAAATATACCACCGATTGGTAATTGATATGGTGACCCAGTCGACTGACACAACAATGTGCATACACAAGGTATTACTGGCAAGATCGACTTAACTTGTTTAATATACTTTTCTTTAGCTAACTGAAATTTACTTATTTTATACAAAAGCTACAAAAGAATAACACAAAATATTATACAAAAGAACACTTACATAATCCGCACTCCCTAAAGTGCCACCAATAATCCGCACTCTGCAACCTATTACCTGTATCCGCAATCCGCACGCCACAATCCTTACTCCTCACTCAGGTGACTGCACCCAGGTGCTAATTAATTAACCCAAACTAACGAATGGGTAACTCAGGGCATCTGCTAACACTCTGGCTGTCCAGTCTTTCACCGCCTACCTCGACGGTGACGGACAATCATCGACTACCCTACCCACAACTCTACCTACACAGTATTGTTCTATCCATGATCCTTTCTAACTGATACTATTTAACAGTACACATTAAGTCAACTACTGCGAATACGTTACAGTTACTTAGTTTAGGTGACCAACTGCTCAGATTGCGTAACCAGTACCTGCTCGCAGACTCGCAGCAGTTGCGCACACAAAAAGAGCAGTCCACACAACACTGTTCACTCACCAAACCAGGCATCCAGACTGACTACACTGTGGCAAGGGCCAGTTGAGATTAGAGCGAACAATGGGGGCGCCCTCTGGTGGCGGGAGTGTACGGGGAGTGGTGGTCCTTTTGGAATATCACCAACGCTCATCCAGTGCCGGCGAGGGGGCGCCCAGCGGCATTCAGTTGAGGTATATTACACCGGGGGAGGTGCCCAAGCGCCCTTTAGCAATGGCGACGAGACGGGGGTTGGTCTGTACGGAACACAGCCGTGGTGGAGCTGCCGGCGCAAGTGAGTGGCACCGCACACGAGTCTGTGACAGTGATCCCGATCAAGGGCACCGCACACGAGTTTGTGGGGCCGACCCCGAACCGAGGCGCCGCACATGACTCTGTGAGGTTGAACCTGAGAGGCAGCACTGCACACGAGTCTATGGGGATAAACCCGAGCAGAGGCACCGCACATGAGTCTATGGGGTGAACAGGAATGGGGGTACTGCACACGAGTCTATGGGGTGAACCCGAACAAGGGCATCGCACACGCGTCTATAGCGGTGATGCCGAACAAGAGCACCACACACGAGTCTGTGGGGCCGACCCTGAACCGGAGCACCGCACATGATTCTGTGAGGTTGAACCCGAGTGATAGCACTGCACACGAGTCTATGGGGGTGAACCCGCATGGGGGAATTGCACACGAGTCTATGGGGGTGAACCCGAGTGGGGCCACCGCACACAGTCTATGAGGCCAATCCCGAGCAGGGGTACAGTACACAAACCTGTGAGGCCGACTTCAAGCCAGGGATAGTGGGCGCAACCCGTGCCAGCCTCCCAAAAGTTGTGCCCGCGCTAAAGACCTGCGGTATGGCATAGGGGACTGAGAGAAAATAGCGTTTGGGACCCAGAGCGGCCTGTACCCGTTTACGACGATGCCATTTGGGCTCTGCAACGCCCTGGAATGGGTGTTGAGGGGGCTGCAGTGGCAGGTGGCAGTAGTGTACTTGGATGACGTCATTGTCTGGGGGCGTACGTTCGAGGAGCACTACCAGAGGTTGGCTACGGTGTTGGAGCGGTTCCAGAGCACGGGGCCGAGGCTCAAGCCTAAGAAGTGCAACCTCTTCCGGACAGGGGTGTCCTTTTTGGGTCACCTAGTGTCTGCTGAGGGGGGTGAGAACCAACCCCGACAAGGTCACCGTCATTAGGAGTTGGCCGACACCCACGAATGTGACGCAGGTCTGGAGCTTCCTGGGCCTCGCATCCTACTATCGCCGCAGCATAGCCCACTTTGCGAAGATCACCCACCCATTGCATGGTCTCACCAACAACTGTCAGAAGGACTTCACCTGGACAGATTCCTGCCAGGAGGCCTTCGAACAGCTTCAGGACGCTTTGGCGACAGCCCCGGTGCTGAGGTACCCACATCCCAAGTACTGGTACATCCTGGATACCGACGCCAGCAACTGCACCATAGGGGCAGTCCTGTCCCAGGATAGGGGCAGTCCTGTCCCAGGATGGCGGCCGGGAAGAGCAGGTGGTTGCCTACGGCAGCCGCGTACTAACAATGTCTGAATGCAATTATTGCACTAACCGGAAAGAGCTGCTGGCTGTGGTCCACTTTGTGCAGTACTTCATCACTGCTTGGGCAGCGGTTTCTGCTTAGGACAGACCACGGGTCGCTGAGATGGTTGTTCAATTTTCGGGAGCCAGAAGGGCAGACAGCCCCATTGGTTGCAGAGACTAGGGTGTTTCGATTTTGATATCGAGCACCAAGCAGGGCGCAAGCCCTTCAATGCTGATGCGGTCTCCCGAGTCCCAAGCGGGCAATGTGGACTTTCGAAAGAGGCTGGGCACGAGTGCTTCACGGCAGGGACACTATCCCCCGCAGCCGAGCTGGCACCCAAAGTTGGTGCCATTCAGAGCGTGGACCAAGAGGACACATCAGACTTGGACGAGCTCCCACAGGTTTGGAGCCCCGACCACCTTCAGGAAGAACAACGTCAAGACCCGGAGCTGGCCCACATTTGGAAGTGGCTGGAACAAGGGTCACACAGGCCCAAGTGGAAGGAAGTCTCGGCCCTCGGTGCCGGTGCGAAGTCATGGTGGGCCAGGTGGGAGACGCTGCGGGTACAACAGGGCATCCTCAAAATGAGGTTGGAGCGACCACCCGGCGGCCCCCCGACCTGGAAGGTTGCCGTTCCGCGGACCAGGATGCAAGAGTTCCTGCGGCTGGCCTACGACCAACGTACTGCCGGGCACCTGGGGATCACCCGGACCATCGCCAAGCTGCGACAGGCTCCCGTCTTTTGGAGAGGAATGCGGCGGGCAGCCAAGGAGCGGTGCAAGAAGTGCCACTTATGTGGGTCCCGGAAGCCCCCGCTGCGTCTAGGGAGGGCCCACCTGCAGAGGTATGTCTCCGGCACACCCATGGAGCGCATCGCCATAGATCTCATAGAAGGCTGCCGAGAACGAGGTCAGGGAACTCGGCATTCATGGTGGTCGCCGACTATTTTACCATATGGCTCGAGGCTTTTCCCATCCCACACCAGACAGCAGAGATGGTGGCCCAGACACTGGTGGAGCAGGTCATCATCCCTTTCAGCACACCATTGGAGATCTTCACCGACCAGAGACGGGAGTTCGAGGCTGGCTTGTTCTAGGGGCTCTGCCGGCTCCTTGGCATCCAGAAGACGCGGACAACACCATTCCATCCTCAGTCAGATGGAATGGTGGAATGCTTCAACTGGACGTTTAAGACCATGCTGAGCATGTCCTTGGCTGCGAAACAGAAAGACTGGGATGAACACCTTCCGTATGTCATGATGGCATACCGCTCCTCCCAGCACAACAACACCAAACTCACCCCAAACATGCTCATGCTTGGCCGTGAGGTGGCGCTTCTGTTGGACGTGGTGGTGGGCTTGCCGGAAGGACAAGCTGGTGACGTCATTGGTCGCAACAACATGGCCCCCCATCAATTTCTCCAACTGCTTAGTCATGTCGGCTACACCCTTTATGGCTTGTTCGACAGACCGCATCCTTTCCTTTGTGCCTCTACCTAATAAGGAAGTTCTCAGTCTCAAGCGCCGCCTGCAATGCCTCAGACAAATTCTTCGGCCTTGCTTGGAAGATTCCCTCTCGGACGTACTGATCAGCTACAGCGTCTATGAAATCATTTTTCTCCAATGGCTCTCTCACCTCTTCGGGAATTTCCGGATACGCCTTGACTGCTAACTCATGCACTGCCTGACACAACTCTTGCAAAGACCCCTTCGGCTTCTGCCGACGATGACGTAACTTGACTAGAAAATTCTCAGCCTGCTGGCAAGGCCCAAGAGAAATTGATGGGGACCATGTTGTTGCGACCAGTGACGTCACCAGCTACGTCAGACCAACGCGTGCCGGGTAGCCCGCCTCCTCTGCACAAGCCGAAGGCTGAATTGAATTGTCATAATTGTGGTGTAAAGGGACACTTTGCTACACAGCCGAAAAGAAAGCATCCCTGAAACCTGGGCAACGAGGATCAGCCAACCAGAGGGTCGGCTGAAAGGCTGAGGAATGCAGAGGACCCACAAAAGAAGGGCAACAGAGTTTGAAGAGGAAGAATGAGAGCGAGGTTGGAGTCAGTACGGTAATGACTCCGGCAATGGGGCCACACCATGGCTTATTTGTCAAGGGGTCGTTCAGATCAACCGAGTTTCGCATATTAATCAATACTGGCACTACCGACACGTTGATTAATATGACAGTATATCACCAGCTACTGAAGGAACAGAGGCCGACTCTGCAAGAGTGTGATACCAGGGTCCAGCAGGTGGATGGTACCCCATTGAAAGTACATGGGACTTCATGGTTAGATTTACGAATTGGGAAGACCGTGCACCCCGTTAAAGCCGCCTTTGCAGATATTGGAACACCAGCCATGTTGGGAATGGACTGGTTGTTGTCTACAGGGGGCAGTCTGGATTTCGGAAGACTGGAGTTATGTGTCAATGGTGAACAAATTAAGTGTACAAGTGCTGCCGGTGCGCCATTTGTCGGCAGAGCAGTAGTGACAAGGACTACGGAGATACCGGCTGGGCATGAGACCATTGTGCCCGGAACGGTTGTTTGTCAGTATGAGGAGTTGACTGGAGGTATCATCACAAAACCAAGTGAGTCAGGTGGCCGCATTGCAGAAAAAGGCCTAGTAATGGCCAAGTCTGTGGTTGATGTACCAGCTTAAGTGGTGCCCATTCGAGTACTGAAGCCAAATAAGGAGAAACGTGTCCTGCGTGCGGGAACGGTAGCTGCAACAGTAACACCAGTGGAGGTGGAGACTCCGCCCAGAGCAGACAAAATTATGGGACACAAGGAGGCACTACCCAATCATTTGACCGAATTATACAACCGACCAACCATTTGACCGAGTTATACGACCAAAGTCGAAGGAATTTGGCCCCACATGATCATGCGAAATTGAGAGGGTGTTTGATGGAGTTTCAAGATGTGTTTTAAAGGGTGACGACGATATAGACAGAACTGATATAGTTAAGCACAGCATCGACACTGATGGCGCTAGACCAGTAAGACTAAAGCCTAGGAGGCATCCTGTGGTTAACCAATAAGAGATCACTCGCTAAGTGGAAGACTTGAAGAGGCGTGGCTTGATTGAACCCTCAGATAGTCAGTGGGCGGCTAACGTTGTGTTAGAAAAGAAAAAAGACAGGACGAAACGGTTGTGCATCGACTATAGAGGACTGAATGCGGTGACAATAAAGGATGCCTATCCTGTGCCAAGAATTGATGAGACGTTCAATGCGTCAGAGGGCGCTCGATGGTTTCAACCCTTGACCTTGCCTCAGGGTACTGGCAGGTTGCCTTGGACAAGGATGCACAGCAGAGATCAAGTTTTGTGGTATGGAATGGGCTATATCATTGGAAGGTGATGCCGTTCGAACGACTGATGGAGAAAGTGTTGTCAGGGCTGCAGTGGGAAATCTTATTGGTGTATCTTGATGACGTCATTATCTTTGGCAGAACAGTAGAAGAGGCGTTGGGATGACTCCGAACAGTCTTTGAATGATTAAGGAGTGCTGGGCCTAAGTTAAAGCCAAGCAAGTGTAACCTGTTTCAGAGGTCAGTAACCTACTTTGGCCACATTGTGTAGGCTGAGGGCTTAGCAATGGATCCAGCTAAGGTTAAGGCAGTCGCTGATTGGCCGGTCCCGAAGAACATAAAGAAGGTGAGGAGTTTCTTGGGCCTTGCCTCGTATTACCGCAGGTTCATCAAGGACTTGGCTAGCATCGCCAGCCCACTGCATACATTGACGTCAAAGTCAAAAGAATTCATTTGAGATGAGCACTGTGACAAGGCATTTCACTGGCTGGAACAGTGTTTTCTAGGGGCCCCGGTATTGGCTACCCATTACCAAGTAGCGAGTACATCTTGGATACGGATGCGAGTTCAGAGGGCATTGGGGCCGTACTGTCAGTGTCAAGAAAGTTGTGGCTTTTGCAAGCCGGAAGTTGAGCAAAGCTGAGAGAAACTACTGCGTCACTCAAAGAGAGCTGCTCGCTGTGGTTACGTATTTTGAAATACTTCTGCCAGTACCTTTATGGTCAAAAGGTCAAAGTACGGACGGACCATTCTTCTCTGGTATGGATAAGGAACTCGAAGAACCTGGAAGGACAACTGGCACAATGGTTGGAGGTTGTGTCAGAGTATGACGTCACAATCCAGCACCGTCCGCGTGCCAAGCATCAGAATGCTGATAGTCTGTCTAGACGACCTTGTAAACAGTGCGATCATTGTAATGCACAAGATGATTCTGATGGTGACAATGCCGTTATTGATGCTACTCTTATTGTGGAAGAAGATAAACAAAAGTCAACCTCGAGCCCAGGAGATGAGAAACATGCCCGAGTTGCTATGGTGAAACCTGCTGTAAGGCAACAAGTCAAAATAGAAACGGTTCATGAAGTGGGAAACGATAGACAAACGATAAGCTCCTTACCCGCTTCAAAATAAAGCGGGCAACGATACGGGGTCTGTAGCAAAATGGCTTGCGGTTCGATGAACACTGCTCCAGGGTGATTCTTTGTAACAATAGGGAGCTTTAGGGATTACATTCATTGTGGCTGGTGGATGAGTCATTGAGCTGTTCACCAACAGCTGGGACCCCAGCCCATTGATATTTCAACATTGTTTAGGGTGTTTGGGAAACGGGTTTCTACTACCGTTTACATGGATATTACAGATTTTTTTTTTCTTCAGTTTGCCATACTGCCCCCAAATACCAACATTATTCGACTTTTCTTACTTTAGTTTTTAGATTGATTTTGAAGTCCTGTGATTGTTGCATCTATAATGTTTAAGAAAGTATGCTTCGGTTTTATACATGCATGCAGTCCTCAGCTGCCTATTCTCTCGCTCTGTAATATTGCGTGTGGAAGACAACG
>NW_019091365.1:1282022-1345556 GCF_001949145.1 Acanthaster planci
ACAGCCTCCACAGTCGGCACCAGTTTGTCGTATTTCTGGTAGTACGCTTTTCTGCCATGCTTTTTTGGTAAGGCATCGCGTGCTTCAAATGGAACTTCGTCAAACAGTCACTTCCTTGATGCTGGACACTTTGCAGCTTGATCAGGACTGAGCAGCTCCGGTCTAATCCGAGAGATGCTGATTTCTCCACGGACAGGGCTAAATGTATGATCACATCGCATTGGACTCAAACTGTACTCCATCTTTTTGGCTGGTTTTACAAACTAAATCATTTTCATGTGGGTCAAACACTGTGTGATTAAAAAACAAGAAGTTGGCATCGTTTGTCCAGTGGCCACGCTTCACGTCATTCACCCTTTCAGCAAGCTCACTGATGCTTGAACAGTAATCCAATAATCGCACTTGTGCACATACGTTTCGGGATGCATGCACATTCATGCAATCAAGCCCTCCATACATGAAGTCCCTGAACTTTACAACCACTGTACTTTTTAGGAGTGTGACATTGATCAGTGGAAAATGGAAAGCAGCTGCCAAAAGAAACGTAAGTACACATAAGTTGTTTGTTCTTGAAATTGTGTTCCAAATGATTTTGGTGTATAAACCTTAAACCCTTTGGAGAAGATTGACAACTGGAATCCGTACACTGTCGACTATGGAGCGTCAAAAGTGGACCGCCTCATTTTCTGCTAGTAGATGTTCAGTTTTTTTTTAAGTTGCGCCACACATTTTCATAATTTTCATAGCAGAAATTCGGATTTTACTTTGCCGACAGGGTGGTCCAAAAGTGGACAAGTTAAAAATGGAAACGACCGTAGCGCTCCCTCCGCTCAGAATAGAACGGTCAACTTCGCAAAACCCGAACATCTACGGTACTATCAGAAAATGAGAAAATGGTGGAAATTTGAAGTTTTTAGTTGTCCACTTTTGACGCGCTACAAAGAATCCTAAATCAGCCTAGTGCGTATAATAATCATCTAAAGATTTAGGATTCAAAATAAACTTGGTAATAATGGACCAAAGATACTTGACAGCACCGAAAAGCAATATAAAGAATTTTGACTAAATGGGAAAGATCATAGAGAAATCAAAAATTCAAAAAAAGTCAGTTTCCAATTTTCAAGGCCCCGATTTTCAAAGTCATAAGAATATAATGTTTTCAAGGTTATAACTGTGTTTGCTGGACAGTATTTTTGCACTGAAAATTTAAACTTTTTTTTTTTAATTTTTATCAGGGGCGAACGGATTTGACAGCGAAGACTCCGATGATGACAACGTTGCTCTGGCTGGAATTCAAAAATGAATGCAGTCAGCAAACCAAGACAAAGTCAAGTATGTGTTTCATGGCATGAGTCATCAGGACCAAATCCTGGAGCTCATCCTTGATTTACTTGGAGACATCCAATCCAAACTGGCAGCGGTGGAAAAGAGACAGGAGCATATGGAGCAAAAACAAGACTGTCTCCGCGAATTAGTCAAGCTGGTCCTGGTCAGGGAAAGGAGAGAGAAAGCTGCCGACCCACACTCCCTCACAGAAGATACACCGCGGGGCGATCGCCAACAACCACTGTCTGAAAATCGCCCACGTGTATTGTTCGACTCGCCTGCCGTATCCACTGGAGACGCATCTCCCACACCGGTACCCGTACGTTCCATGGCTGCAACCGAGACACCTCAAGATGACAGCCGGGATCCCAACGAGTCGGAGAAATCCGTCTCATCACCAGCAACTTTGATGCCTCGCACTGTGACCAGTCCGGAAAATGACACCTATCTCCTTGGCTGGAATGAGGGTATGGTTCGCGCGGTTGACGACTACAAGGTCATCCTGAAAGAGGTGCAGCAACGAAAACGATGCACGGACAATGACAGAGGAAGGCTCATGTGCATCAACCTACTATACGAGAGATCCCAAAGAAAGAACTGGCTGCCCAAAATGTGACTGGAAATTCCAGAGACGAAAATAATAAAAGATGTAAGATCCCTCAAATAAACCGTAGCTTCGTACATAGTATTTTCAGTCAAGCAAAGATGCAGTTTCCAGGATTCACTGACTGGTACACGGACAGTGGATGTAAAACAGTTGAGGCACTCAATGAATGTTGCAAGAGGGCTAGATACGAAGTGATTATTCGAAAAACATAGTTTGCCAAGTGTACTTGTAAACCATTTACTCCAAACATCTGTCCATATTACTCAAAAAGATAACTCATGCTTTCGTGTTCAAACGTGAATTCCGGTTGGCTTTAATAGTGTTTGTTTTGTAGTAAAAATAACATTGTTCAAACTCCAAGACAAGATGTATACATGTACATGTGATCTAAATTCACTTTATTTGAATTCATTCCAAACTAGTGAATAGGATGGTGCAAAACTACATTGTAATTCAAGTCTCTTTATCCTTGTGGCTTATCAAAAGGTCCCAGTATATAATTCCCACATTAGACAGTCGTACTTTTTAAGTCTCTTTATTTCATTACTCTAACTTTATTCATAGCTTCCGTAGAAGATTTTAATCAAGTAAGATGAAGGGTTTATTCACGTTTTAACAGCATTGCCTTTATCCTTAGTTTTATTATGAAAAACCTCCGTACATTTAGAGGCATTTGGATGAAAATTAATTCACCAGTTGTAATGGAAAGGAGTGGAAAATAAACGTTATTCCGAGTTTTACAATGGAAAACTAGTGTTGTTAAAGTTTCAATGAAAATGTTTCAAGTCCAAGTCAACGGGTAACTGAAAACCAATCTTCAAACAAGAAATGGATTTTAAGTAAAACAAAAATCGGGAAAACGGGTAAAAAGCAAAAAACAATGTCATGCAAATTGAGCAATTCGATCAAGAAGATGATTGTGCCGATGGTAAAAAGTAAAAGTGTATGTGTAAATAAAGATAAGAAACAGTTGATGCTGTTGGCTGATGAAAATACCTTCGGTGATGTAAGACAGTTTTCTTCTCCATTTTGTCTATTGTCTATTCCAATCTTTAACCAACGTATAATGTGGAAATCACTGCCTGACAGTGCTAGATGTGGGGAAAGAAACCAACAGATTTTCATTCAATGGCATGAGAACTGATGCACGTAAGCCCGCAGACTCCAATGGAGTTAGTCTTTTGTTGAAAGAGATTAGTTGCTTCGGCTGTCTGAATAAGCTGTGCTAAGCCTGTGGAGGAACTGGCTCAATTTACACAACAAAGCCGATGCACAATAACCATTCATGGTAAGCTGGGAGTCAGGGCTTTTATACCAAGGTGGGGGAGATGGTAGTATGCATCAAACGGGGTTGCCGCATAGCCAACTCTCTTTCGGGAAACGCTGCCTTGCAACCATTACCCACTTGCAGTTGAATCGGGCAATGGTTTGAAAGGGGATTAAGGGCAACCATTTCCCGCTTGGTCAACTGTTTCTATTTTGACTCGGGGCCTAAGCAGCTATGACTTAGAAACGCCTAAATGGCGGATAAATCAATGAAGTGGCTAATAATTGCCAAGAATGAGGGAAAGGAGTGCCCTCCTTGGGATAAAGTAGCCCACAGGTCCCCGCCAGGTAAGACTTACTGGTCTTACTGGGACCAGTTGTCAGTAAGAGACGGTGTGTTATACCAACGGTGGGAGTCTAATTATGGTAGTTCAGTTCAATGGAGGTTGTTGGTTCCAGAGATGTTCAGACATGAGTTCGTAGAAGAACTGCATAGTGGAAAGTTGAGAGGCCATCTTGGCCTGAAGAAAACCCTGGCCTGTGTGAAGCAGTGATACTTCTGGTCAGGTATGAGTGCGATATAAGAGCATACATCCGGAAATGTGATCAATGTGCAAGGAAGAAGCCGTCCCCAATGAAACGGAGGGCGCCCTTGGAATAGTATAATGTTAGAGGAACTATAGATAGAGTGGCATTAGGCTTGGTCGGTCCTCTCTCAAGGGCAGAAGATAGGAACCAGTGGATCGTGGTAGTTGGAGACTACACCATAAGATGGATGGAGGCATATGCGCTCCCGGATGCAAAGGCAGAAACAGTTGCCTCGAAGTTTTTCAGAGAATTGGTTTGTTGATTTGGAGTGCCGAGGGAGGTCCATTCAGATCAAGAGACCAATTTCGAATCGGAGGTATTTCAGGAAATGTGTCGGCTACTGGGAATAAGTAAGTCAAGAACAACAGCATACAGTCCTAAATCAGACAGGCTCATAGAAAGGTTCTATAAGACTCTTGTCATCATGGATTCTCTGATGATCGACCCGCCCAAAGGTCAACACGATTGGGACCAATACCTCCCATTCACAACCAGTGCATACAGATGTACGACACAGGAGAGCCTGGGGAAATGATGATGTTAGGCCGAGAAGTCACCCTCCAGATTGATCTAGCGATTGAGCAACCGGCTCCAAGTGATGACGTGGCAAAAAGTGTCTATGCACAAAGTTTGAGGGACCAGATGAGGAATGCTCACGAGAGGGCGCATAAATGCCTGGGAAAGGCTAGAACGGGAGACAATGTTGAAAAAAGGAGGCGATACCCCAAACAAGAGCATAAGCTACCAATAAGATACCGGTAACATCTGCACCATTATGAATTTATGAATAAGGAATAACTAATTAATTGCTTCCTCTGGTATATTGCAGACGTTGAGTCAAGCATCAATAAGGTAGCATAGCCAAGATAGAAATGGAAGTCGGAGCAAACATTGAGTTCTCATGTACCAGGTGCCCGAAGAAGTTTACTCACTTAAGAGGGCTACTCCAGCACAAGAAAATCCATGGGCCCCCCTGTATCTGTACTGCCGCAGATGTAACTACAAGGACTTGCGGCGGGATAACCTTAGACGCCACCACAAGACCACCCACTAAGAGCATCTTCCCGATCTACATGACATAAAGCCAGGGCAGAGCCAGGAAGAAAGTCAGGAGGCAGACCGGGCGGAGCCAGCAAAAGAAGAAAGGAGACTGGTAACAGAAAAGGCTGCCAGTCCCACTGGAAGAAGCAGCCCTGATCCCAAGATCAGCATACCTTGGGAGAAGTTCAGGAAAAATCCCAGACCCTTGTCACCACTTAGGGCATCCCCAGACCGGAAGGAGCAGCAGACAGAAGAAGGTCATCCGAGCACACTCCCTCTGGAAATCGATACTCCTCCAGAGGGTGCCCTGAGCAACAAGGAGGCAGTAGCAACTCCTCCTTCCCCCTTGCCAAAGAAGATGCCATTCACTTGAAGAAGCCAGTCAACCAAGGACGCAAAGAGGTTTGAGCTACGGAGGCCTAGGATCCCCAAGACGGCAACCATCGTGGAGGAGATACACACCAGGACCTTTGTGGACAACATTGATATACATCGCAAAGTCAGGCAGCAAAAATATTACCAAGACATCTTAGTGGATTGTTCTCTTGTACTCCCAAAGTAATTTTACCATATGGGTCGAGGCTTTTCCCGTCCCAGACCAGACACCGGAGGGATATTTTATTTCCAATTAAAACATTTATTTTTGCACAATGAATCAAAATTGCATTAAAAGAATTATACTACCAAAGCTGAAGATAACCTCGTTATGTAAATGAAGGATCAAAGGTTGTTGACCCTACACTTTTGGTAAGCATCTAATTGAAAGAATTACACAATGCTGTTTATGTAAACAATTGTTCTTGTTCGACAGGTTCATCAGACACAGTTAAATAAAATTGTTCGGCTTAATTTAAATGAGGGCATTTAGGCCTGTCAGGAGGCTGTGTGACGTGACAGAGAGCGCTAGTCACTAGGCGCGGTGCAAAGTTATAGATGGCGCTCTGCCCAGTAACAGAGGCAGATGTTAGGCACGCATAGCTGTGTGTTAAACGAGCGTGGCGCATAGGCTCCGCCTTGTGCGTAGTGCGATAGGGCAGCGAAAGTCACTGGTTGGTCACGTGAGTGCGTGCGCAGGCGTGGTCACAGCAGCACGAAGGCTATAAAAGGCGCGCACAGGCAAGGTTCAGTCGTCCTGATAAAGGGCTGATCCTGAGGTAAGGGTCGAGAGTCCTGTGCAAGGGTTAAAGTCACCAAGCCTAGTGTGACTGTGCCTAAGTCCCGAGTGGTGCGTGTCGTTGAGGGGCTCGGTAGGTTGAGGGGCAGATTGCTATCTGGTGACATGAGTTGCGTGTAGTGCAGCCCTGACAATAAGCCCCGTAGATTTGCTAAAGTCCCTGATTCGGCACTGGATGCCCACAGTTAATTATGGTTTTCGCTGCTCTGGGCGACGTCCAGTCACGTATAATCACACAGTCTCCTTGTCAATAAGCCACTTCAGAGTTCCAACTGCGCATGCATAAATTGAACTTCACGACCTGGGTCGAGAGACAAACAAAAGCGCTTTGCATCATATACAACGTACGCTATGTGAACGACTCTGCATATGTGGACATGCACGCAACTTATTGCATGTACATGTAGTTCAGCAGGTTGTCTGCATCAGTCACATCTAATGTTTGCTTTTTTGTTAATTTACCGAAAACTGCAAGCTTTTCCTGCTACTTTTGGATCGAGCGGCGTTACTATGCAAAGTCGTTGCCAACTCAACTACACAAATGTATGTAACGTAATGGGTTCATCAACTGCCCGGCACAGGGAAGGTACTGTTGATAGCTCACCGTACAATTGAAAAGTCGAGTCAAACTTTACGCAATTTTTACTTTTTAATTCATTGGAATTCTTATTTTTCGTCTAATTTTCTAAAAATGAAAAAATTCTTTATTAGAAAAGCAACTTTTACAATGGTTCTGACTGAAAATGGATTTTTCGTATGGTTACATTTTATTTGTCTCGATCCTAAACCGATCCAAATGTAAAAGTTTAGATTTTGAAAAAATTGAAGTATATCCAAAACACAAAGTTGACTTCTGACTATATTTCACTCGAATTTGAGGATTTTTTTAGCTTCAGTCTTATTGAATAATTTTTGCGATCCGGAACTAGGAAAATGACTGTACCAAACCTATACGAACAAGAGACCGAAGGAGTTTTGTCTTATGAGGTTGAAGCGCTGTTGATGTACATGTACACTTGCATGACTGTATTTGTAACTTTCAAACCCTGTCGGCCTACATGACTTTTGTGCGGAATTAATAGTGCTTACTGTTTGAGTCAAAGAGTATTTTTGTCAAATAAAACAATATGAATGAAAATTACTTTATGTCGGAATCGAAGACGAAACGAGAGCGGACTGTGTGATATTCCAGCGGTACTGGGACTCCACACGGCGTGCAGTAAGTAGCGATCACGCACAAATTGTGCGGTTGATCGGCCTCTTTTTATAACCAAAGCACTAAATGTGCTCTACAAACCCAAAGAGTCAGAGAACCACTTTAGTTTTTTATACCAAGAAATATGCTATTTCAAAATTATTTTTTACTTAAAGCAACATGAATTTCCTCAGTGACTCAGTGGAACTGTGGATGAGGAATTGAACAAAAAAGCAGGAAGGATGTTTTCTGTATGCACAAAAGCATTTCAAATCTAAGTATTCTTTCATTGGAAAAAAGGGAAATGTTGACAGGTGCAAGTCATAATACAGTCGGCCAATCAAATGTCACTTGTCGAAGTACTTATACATTAAAATCTCGACAATTTGAACCTCGGGGAATGCAGTTCTCCTGAAAAAGTATTTATTAAACTAAACCCCTTCATCGTGGTACCTTCGTGTGGCAAAAATTTCGTATCGTTACAGTCATTTTACCACTTCATGGCGGGGCATTTTTCAATGTTGATGATGCTGGGCCAGCATGACTATCATTTTTTCCATTTTCCAAAATCCTTCCAAAATTCATCATTTCATTTAACGGTCGTTTATAGGCGCACGAAGTAATCTTCAGGCACTACTCTAAGTTTCACAGGTGACCTTCATTGACGGCCGAGTATTTCAGCCAGGCTTGCAGCCTTGTAAACAGAGCCCAGATTGTGCGGTGTTGTATAACTGTCTTTTGTTCACGAACGTGGCTCATCAGTGCACTGCTGACCTCTTTTCAATAGGGGCCAGATTAGCATGCAGCGGTGCTGTGTGGCTCATCGCTGCGGTGGTGGAGCGCTTTTGTCCCTGGTGGTAATCCGCTTGCTCTCAATGCCCCAAACCCTGGTATACGGTTTCAAAACAAGGCTGGATTATCACACTTTTGTGAGTAAAAAATGTCGGTAATGCCCAGCAGCCTGGTCTTTAGTTCGGAGTACGGTCTTTTGTTACAGGACCCTGTTTCTTTTGTCCGAGTTCGGAGACCCCAGCCACACATATATACCATACGTCTCCGATTCCGGAGTCCCCGGCAGGAAGTGGTTAAGGGGGATGCGTTTCACATAAGATTTGCATTTAATGAAATTGGACAAGAGAGGGCGCAATGTCATTGGTACTTCTGCATTTGGACGTCTCCTTGAACATGGAATTTTACTTTTGATAAGCAGAGTGGATTGTAACGGAGCCCATAAAGGGACTAAGGGAAATAAATGTTTGGATCTCTTTTCTTTTTGTCTTTTGTCACTGTAAATGGGTTGAGAACAATACTTTTGCTTGCATGGGGTCGGCACAAATTGTCATTGTAGGCAGAGTCTCGCAATGTCCGTGCACGTAATGACCAAATATTTCTCCATAGTAATGAACACAAATTGTTTGGGACTGGGAGAATATGGTTGTTGCATCCAGGTATCGTTATGACTGAGCTCGTTATAATGAGAGCTGACTGTAGAAGTAAGCATAACAGTAATGCTCCAGCTCACCTTGCAAAGCATGTGCAATATGCATGTACATTTGTACATAAAGGATTCTCCCATTTTGTTTCTCAATGCATACCCACACATCATGCGGTAATTCATCATTCACAGCAATTGAAGGTCTGCATTGGGCTTTAAAAGGACATAACAGAATTCTTAACAATAGGATGATACAGAATTTTAAAGAGGAAACTTGATACAATCTAGCTGAATGCCTTACCCTTTTGTAATCACAAAGGAGTCTTTCCCCAAGGCTCGTCTTATCCACATCAGTGTCGTGCCAGGCAAGGAAGTCACTGATATCTGAGATCATGGCAATGGCCACCTCGGACTCTCCCAACCACCCAAAAAGGTCACACAGTGGATCAGGCAACTGCACTCCCTCTAAAGTGAGCAAAATGTTGTACTCTTTCACCCTGATTGTGTGGCGCTCATCATTAGAAGGCTGAACTGGAGCCTTCATAGTCCAACGAGCAAAGGCCAATGCAACAAGTTCCGCCTTTATGCCAGTTACAGGCAGACCTCTTTTTTGAAGATATCCCTGAAGTTCTCTCTTGTCCAAAAGTTAAATTTTTCTACATTCATTGTCTTTCCGTGTACTGCATCGTGAGTGGTTTCCATCATCATTTTCCCTCCAGTTCAGGAGCAGGTGTCTGTGATTTAAAGAATAAAAATTTGTTACTGTTAGTCTACGGTTACATATAGCCAGCCACTTCAAACTTGTAGTATGAAGTAGAATGAAGTTTCAATAATTATACATTCAGACCTTAACCCTAACCCGCCTCAATCCTCCAAAATTCCCCAGGTGGTTTTGGAGGATTTTGGCCAGTCATGCGTGCGTCTGGGAGGGCAATGTTCGCCCATAGTTATTGTGCCAGCAAAATCTAGACATGCGTATTTGAATGGAGGGAGGTGGCAAAAATTTTACATACATGTAAGTGTTGTGCGTAAGTCGAGCAAAAACGGCCGGATTTCGACAGATTTTGAAGTTGGAATATCACTAAAGCCCCAAAGTTTTCCTTTGAAAAGTTAGTAGGTGGTGAAAAGGTGTTTTGGCGAGTCTTTGGAATTGTTGGGAACGGTTGTCACTTTACTATATGTAATGTCGTGGAGCGTTAGTATGACCAATCCTGTCCAAAATCGAAGAACAGGAATACATGTACTAACGCTCCACTCAGTAGAGCTAGGTTAAATGCTACAAAATACACTCGTGCTCAGTAGTTCCATAAAGGTTAGCTATTATTATACGGTCTTTAGGGGAAGAAAGCACAAACGGAGGTTTTCTCTGGTACAATTGCAGGGCACTTTTCAAAATGCCATAGTGTACAGAACCATCAAAAAGATGAACCCAGTGAGGCCTACGGAGTAGTGCCTTACTCTTCAGCAAGTAGGCCTTAATTGATTAAGCGTTTAGTGACCAGGGCGGCCGTTAACACCCAATACCCAAGCGAGCGCATCGCAGCTGCAGATGGCCAGCATGTTCTCCCCTTTCCCACCAGCACGCTGTGTTTGACAACGCAGTTCAATGATAAAGCTTTAAAATGAGGTACCAGTTTACAAATGCTGTTTTGTAAAGTTATGAAGTTTTTCCCATTCGAAACCAGAGAGTCATCTTTTCATGAAATACTAATTCAGATTGCTTACATGCAGACTCGTTTGTACAGCATCATGTACATTACACATACAGTAAATCATGTATATGTACAGCGTGTGATGCATGTTGATTCGACAGTACCAAGTGAGATGGCCGCAGGCGTGTTGATGCCACCTCAATTCTTCGAGAAATTGTAGAATCTGGCCAAAAATCGGACGATTCAGATGATGATTCTGATATCGAGGTGTCTACAAAGGTTTGTTTGGTAATTTTTGTTTTGATTGATGATAAAACTACAGCAGTCAATTTGGTTGGTAACGTTCAGCCCATGGTTCAGCAGACGTGACACAGGTCATCAGGCTGATGCATGAAATTTCTTCCTTTTTGTTTCCCGTTTCGGGCACTTATTTTCCTTCATTGTTTTTTACAGATACATGTAGGTATAGATTTTGCCCATATACATGTATGGGGGGCTACATTTTTATAAATGAAAAATAAAGTTCGGAAGAAATGATGAAAACGACCGAATGACATGCATGAACCGATGAACAAATCAGCTGATTGTTTCCAAAATGGCAGCCCCCATGACCCACATGAGCAAATCTTCAAAATGTTGCATGAGTAAGTATTTAGTCTGTGAATTTAACTTTGTTTTTCTCAGAAAGATATGTACATAAAATAACAAGTGATTCCATGCAGCCTTTCAATTTCATTTTTTTCAGCCCAGACAAATCAAAAACATCCTTTTTAGCTCTGCCACATTTGTGCATGGTTGTCATTCCCATTAGTTTTGTTTGTGCACTGCCAATTTTCAACAGACTGAGGCCTATTTTTTTTAGAAGTACGTTTATAGCTATGATTTATTTTCTTGTAGGGCTCTGCATCCGAAGATGCTGGTATAGATTCTGAGGAATCTGTGGGTAGTGCTCCAATTTCCGGTGACAGTGATGCTGCACAATCTGAAGCCCATTCCACTGTCACCCCAAGGCGGAAAAGACACAAGCCTGGCGAACAGAGTAATTGGAGTGAGACGATCCCTTCGAGAGAAATCCCAGTTTACAAGGGTTCATCTCGGCGAAGATTTCTTCACAAACCTTCCAGACTCAACAAATCAGTATGTTGTTTTCAGGTGCCCACCTGCACATCCAAACAAAGCTGATCGATTGGCGACTTCAGACAAAGCATGGTACCCAACAACTGTCAATGAAATGAAAGCACATATTGGCATAAACGTGTCGATGGGTATTGCTCAGCTTCCAGGGGGCACAGATTATTAGAATACTGACAGTGTTCTGCAAAATCATTATGCTGTGCAACAGTTCTCACGAAACAGATTTGAACAGTTGAGTCGCTACCTCCATCTCAGTGATTCCAATGCAGATGATAACACAGACAAATTGCACAAAATTCGTACAATAATAGTATCCTTCGGAGAGAACTTTTGTCAGAATTTCACTCCTGGAGCACAACTGTCAGTGGATGTGGCCATGATTCAGTTTGATGGAAGGCTAGCATGGAAACAATACATGCCAAAGAAGCCAGTGAAAAGGGGCATCAAACTGTGGTGTCTTTGCAACTCGTTAACTGGCTACTGTTCTGCTTTCTATGTGTACACAGGAAAACACACCGATCGAAGTGGAGATGGCCTTCGATTTAATGTTGTAACAAAGTTAACGCAAAAGTTCCAAGATACCAACCGCCATGTGCATGCAGACAATTTCTTTTGTTCGGTAAGGCTACTGGAGAATCTTTTGCAGAATGGCTCATTTTACCGCAGTACTGTTTGCCAAAATAGCAAAAATCTTCCAAAGCAGGTCATCCAAGCAAAATTGAAGAAAGGTGAAAGAAACAAATGATTAACCCACATGGAATTCTTGTTGGCAAATGGAAGGACAAACAAGATGCGAGGATGATAGCAAGTAACAGTGATGGGGGAGATGTGTCGAAATCTAGAATGAAGAACAAAACTGAAGTAAATCATGTTCCAAGTATGGTTGTTATGTACATGTACATGTATAATAAATGCATGGGAGGGGAAGATTACAATGATCAGTTACGTGCTTATTATAATGTTGGTCGATCTGGCAAAAAATGGTGGAAATATATCATGTGGGGTTTGCTCAACATTGCTACTGTCAATGCACACATACTGCATTCACTCTCCCATATGCCATTGCCAGCTGACAAACAGAAGTATTCCCTGAAGCCTTCAAACTAGCACTCATACATCAGATGGTTCATATAACTTCTCTTCTCGGAAAAGGTCTGTCTCAGGGACATTGACAGATACCCAAGTTATATTATTATTATTAAAGGTTTATTAAAAATCACATCGCAACTACATAGTTGAATGGAGTGATTAGTTAAAAGGAAGAATCAAACACTTGGACATGTAACATTAAAAACACTACAAGACGTCAATTGTTAAAAAACATACATTTCAAAGAGGCCCAAAAATACAAGAAGAGAGGATAAAATTAAAATTTAAAAATAGAATTAAAATAAGTTAAACATTTGATCATTTAACAATTGAACATAAAACGGAATTGGACTGTTGAGATACCGTTTTGTGACCCATTTAGGGGTAGTCAGTTTATTTGAATTCCTAAGATCCAAATTGTGTTGATTTCCTCCTGGTTGCTGGCAGCCACTGACGGTATTGATTGGAGCGATAGGGTAAGCTGGCAAATGTATGACATAATGAAATCCTATGAGATTGGAGGGTTGGAATATTGCACAATTTTAAGGCATCATCATAACTGGTATAATCACTACCAAATGCAACCGAATCCGGAGTGCACGTTTCTGGATTCTCTCCAACGAGGCGCACTGCTCATCATTAAGGCCTGGGTGCTAAACAGACACTGCATATTCAGCTACAAGGCGTACGTACATGTAACCAATATAAACAGTAACAAGATCTGCAGTTGTAAGACCAAACTTTTTGAGTACTTTCAACGTATAAAGTCGACTATTGGCCCGTTTCAGCATGTCATTTACATGGATGTCCCATTTAAGGTCGGGGCAGATATGCACACCCAGGATTTTGACACTGTCTGTCTCGTGAAGAGGTTCATTGCACAAAGATAATGGTTCCATATGAGGCTTGGTTTTCATAAAAGAGATGTTCATAACCATGCATTTTGTAGGATTTAAGCGCACGTGGTTATTGTTTGACCATTTTTCAAGCTCATTCAATTCTTGTTGCATAATATTATTGACACTGTCTTTACTTGTCATTTCAACAAGGGTCATATCATCCACATGTTTAAACGTATATTATTAGAAATGGCTGCATCATTAACCATCCCTAGAAAACCTATAGGGTCAAATTTTGTTCCCTGAGGGACCCCTGCTTTGAGGGGTTTGAAGTCTGAAAAAGTACCTCTATATTTGATACACTGAACACTATTTGATAAAAAACTGCAAGGCCAGGGAATTATGCAGGGTCTTGCTCCCATTGACAATAGTTGGTTAATAACAATGTTGTGGTCCACAGGATCAAATGCTTTACTGTAATCCATAACCACAAGCGTAGATACATGTATGCCTCCTAGTTTTTCGGCATGCTTGGTTGGCATATCTACTAAAAGAACGAGATAATGACTAGTAGACCTGCCGGGGCGATTACCATATTGATTCAAATCGAGGCTGGATTGAATGTCCTCAAATAACCATTTAACAATATAACCTTCAGCAAGTTTGGCAAAATGGTCTGTCAGTGAAATAGGACGCAATTTCTGCCAATTGGCTGGTTTCATCTTGGGAAGAGGAAAAACTATAGCACGTTTCCATTGGACTGGTACAAAACCTTGTTGATATGATGCATTAATTATTTCAGTGAAAGGCTTAGAAAGTTTATAAGCAAATTCGCGAACAAGTCTTGCTGGAACATTATCTGGACCTCTTGCTTTGTTGAGTTTTAACTTTACGTAGATCTCTGTAATCTTCCATGAGTACACTGTAGGACACTGTACAAATATGACAACAAATTGGATATATCCAGTTCAGGCAAGCCACTTGCAACATTTATGAATTGCTTGTTGATAATTTGGCAAATGCACGATGATCTGTGCTATCAATATCTTGAGGTGAGTTTATAACTATATGACATCCAGTCATTATACGAATGCCATGATACCATCCAGCTGAATCTTGATTTTTAAGCCTTCGGATGCACGTGTTATAATACTCCACCTTGGATGCCTTTATCATAGCGATGATCTGATTACGAAGCCATTTTCGTTGGTCCTCTTGTCCCCTATGGAAAGCTTCTTGCCGCTTCCTAATGAGGGATTTAATTTTTGATGTCATCCATGGTTTGTCACTAACATGAAGCCTTGCTTTTAGGGTAGGGAAGTGCAGGTCTATTGCAGCACCAAGAGAGTGATAAAATGAGTCACATTTATATTGCGCTGTTGTTGCAGAATACATCCCATTCCAAGTTTCTCCGGTAATCCACTGCCTGAACCCTCAAATAGATGATTCATAATGGTGTTCGGCTGGTGATGTAGAGCAGTTGGTTTTCATAAAACCGTTGAATAATCACAGCATCCTATTGGTGAACAAATTACTGGGGTGTCATAATGTCTTTGAATATTAGGGACTATTTTGTCCAAAACAGCACCTTGATGTGTTGGAAGTTTGACTACTTGTTTTAGATTATTACCCATGCACATCTGTGATAAGTCAAGGTGATTGAAATCTCCCAAAAGCATCACACCAACATCGGGATATATAGTATGGATGTTATCATAAGTAAACAAAATGTGATTAATCAGAACAACACCATGGAGATTATTCGGTGGAGAGTACACTGCAGCATAATAAATAATGGAAATTCCCTTGGGAGACGCTCTGGTCGACTTTTTAGCCCAGATAACTTTGAGGTTTTCTGGAACAACAATGTCAGTCATTAGTGCCTTTAGATAATGTTTTGAATACAAAACTACACCTCCCCCTGGACGGTTGTAACGGTTCTTGCAAAATAAATCATAACCGTTAATCTCATAAAGTTCAGCTGGCCTTTCATGTGAGAACCATGTTTCTGAAAAGAACGCTGTGATATCCTCTGTGCACAGTCTTGAATGGAGCAGCAGCCTCACAATCAATGATGTTGCCAATAACGGATAAAACATTCCGGTGGTAGAATATAATGGATACAACCATTAAAAAATGCAGCTTTGGGATTTGCATGGTTGTTTCAGTTTGTGACTACGATATTGTTGCCACATGCGAAGTTATACAGATGCACAAGGCTCTTAAATACAGCAATTGCCCAGCAAATACAGGAGTCCCCGTGGTTTCAATTTTTATAGCAGTTAAAACGGCACAATTTCACAACAAACTTACCAAGAAAGCTCACCAAAACAATCAGCAAATGGGGATCACCCAAACAGTAGCTTTAAAGTACAAGATGACAGTTCAATGAGAAGATAAACACCAATAAAAACGAATGTGAGACGATAAAAATGTTCGGCTGCACATCAAAACAGCGCCCTCCTTCCTTGTGGGAATTTAGCTGCGAGACATCCTCCCTGGACATTCACTTGTACATCTGGAAGGACCAAAAAAGGCATGCCGAGCCTGCTCCATGAAGGCCCGCAGAGCACCATCAGGTCGTTGTGTTGAAACCAACTATGCATGCTCCTTTAACCTGCCAGGTTTATCTCTGCAAGAAAGGGGCTCGCTTTCAGGAATTCCACGGATTTCTCCACCATGAATGCTAGCTTTGCATGAGATATGGTATGTTACACAATCTGTCCAAATGTAAACAATGTAATCCGTTTCCCATGGTCATTCTAGTTAGGACTTCCATTGACACAGATGGTACTGTATACACGTTTGATGATTTCTCCCCTAAACATTATTTCATAAAACTAACCACTAACACAAAATAAAACACCAATGAACACACTTCTGGGTTCTGTCAGTGTATTTGGGCACCGGTGAACTACAAGTACTAATTACTTTTTAACAGCTCAATTATAACTGCACTAATATATAAACCCAACTCTGTCAGAAGGCAACCGGTATACCGCCAGCTACAAAAAACTCACCTACACCTTTTTTTTTTTAGTGAGGAAGAGAAACATAGATCTGAACTGATACAGTATAGCTCCGTCACAGACACACTATGCCTTTTTTAATACCACTAAATCTTAACATAAGCAACAGCACGAAAGCTCACCTCAGTTTGTATTTACAATCATGTCACATGAACTATAAAGTGAGCATACAGAATGAACTACCGGAATAAGCATCCACCGGTGGTATACGCACTTATTACAATGCCAGGGCTTCAGAAACTGATAACAGGCTAGAAGCAGAGTCTTGAACGTAACCGTCCTTGGCAGTTTCTGATTTCCATTTGCCGTGACGCTTAAATAAGCTATCAGGTGCTCCAGCATTAGCTGCAACTGTAGCGCCTCCCACCCTTAGGCTATGAACTCCGAAATGAGAAACAACATCTACAAAATGTTTAATCACATCTAAAATCCCCTCCCTCACTCAGGTGTACGACATCAGCTGATTAACTTCTCTAAGCTTGTAACCTTTTATCTTTGATAGAATTCGGAAAATGTACAGGTCTGGGTCGTCTATTGCAGCATGAGAAATGTAAGATTTAAGCATTGCTACAGGGCAGTTACACGAGTTGGTGCTGCTAATGACAACCGATCTGCCATTTCTGTATACATTAGTTTTACTGGTTGGTATAAACAAGTTCAGTCCATCGGGAGTCAACTCAATATGCCCAAGCTTTATCTGGGAAAGTTCCTTAAAGCATACTTAAAGTTTACTATGTTAGTAAACACATGATGACAGTTCTCAAGTTCAGTAGATTAGCTATCGTATGACCATTTTTTCCAACATACGTATGTACCACTTGTTTGAGAATGTCTGTTGTTATAGGTTCTTTTTCATTTACTGGCTTTGCAAGAGATCTTTGGACCCCCTCTGCTGTGAGTGAAACTATTGAAGATGAAGAAATATCATTAACACCAGCTAATTTATGTGCCCAAGAGATCGCTGCTACTGCTTTGATGATGGGGCAGGAGAATTGGAGCATTTGCTCAAATGAACCAAATAAAGAGCAAAATCAAATGGATTAGCAGGGCAAGATTCTTTGCCATGTTTAGATGCCCAATCCTCCCATCTTTTAAATGAACCCGAATATGCACTAACAGTGATCTGGCCCTTGCACTTAGCATGACTGTTGGTAACTTTGACGCGAGCTCCTGCAATTCTGTATTGCTTCTGTATTCTGTATTGCTACATTACCTGTAATGTAGCCAGGTGTGTAGAATAGATATAAATAAACGTATTATTGTTGTTAAACTTTTGAATAAATTCAGCAATGCAATATGCTCAACGCTTAAGATTTAATCTTATTGCCAGTATCTTACTTCGGATAATATTTTGTAAAAACTCTTCATTACCACCTCTCCCAGGGATAAATAGTCCCGGGTATGGGGGGATCTCATAAATATCCTCCACTGCTCTAATTGGATTACAACCATCTGTAAAGAACAGGGGCCAAAATGGTGCCGAAAACCAACAAGGGCAAATCAAGGATCCAACAGCTTTAGTATCTGCTATATGAAAGAGCACTCAAGGGATTAGTGAAATTGAAGGAACGAGCCAATTGTTTTCTCTGCTCCAAGTCTAGGGTAAAAGCATCTATATTCTTACGACTGGGGTTCCAAAATCTCGAATTAAAGCGCTGTAACTTGGTGTTGTAAAAAGAGGCAAATCTGTCAATAGAGTGGGGACCCCATAAAGCATCGAAATAATGAAAAACCTCATTTGAAAAGCTCCAGTCGTCATCGTCTATGATCCAACTGAGCCTGTCCGCGGTTTCATTCTTTGATTGTTGTTCTCGGAAAAAAGAGATGGAGACTGGCTAATATAAGGAATGACATAACCAAATTTTATGGTATTGATAATGAAATCAGGTGCAGAAATATTTTCCCGAAATTGGATATGATTAACCAATCTACCTGCAACCCTGATGGTGGAGATTCCATTGTTTTCCTTGTATTCACAAAAATCTTCCGTTATTGAAAGTCAATCAGGTATGCTTGATTATCGGAATTACTCACAGTGGTCGACTTAACATGATTTTGTAGCAGAGGGGGTGGAGGCTGCACTGGCTGCTCTACGTTTAGGACATGTGGCCTTCCAGTGGGCGTAACTGCCGCATATGAAGCATGATCCGTCTGCGTAAGGTCTGCCGTAGGTTTGACCAAAGGGAAGGACTTGACTAGGTTGACGAAAAGACTGACTACCACCATCATTACTATCAACCACTGACCCTTGGTCACGCTTGAACTTCTTTGCCTGCTCTGATGCAGCCATCTTCTTCTGCTTGACTTTACGCCCAGCTCTGTTTTCGGCCCTGGTGATCTTATTGTCGTCGTTCTCGTCATCGGCAACCTCGTGGGCCTCGTACTCTGAAACAGTAACCCATCCATATGGGCTGGTGTCAGCGATGCGAATTAACTTCTGTCTGCTATCAATCAGATTGGACACCTCCTGTAAGGTAGGCCTCACTGTGAACCCTTCACCAATTTCCTCCAAGGCACGGGAGATTAAAACTGTAATCTCTCTCTACGAAAAAACATACCAATTTTATTAACAAATGCAATGTTACCCCGGTGCCACTACTGACGTGAATGAAAGATCACGCCACTAGTCCTATTAGGGAAACCCACCTATGTTACGTAACACCCAAACTGAATAAGCCACAGAAAATCACCCAACGCAAAGAAAGTAAATATGTTCTAATTCACACCTGGTCATTAATTCAAACTAACATATTTTCATTTCTTCCCCAAACATCATTTCATAAAACTAACCACTAATACAAAATAAAACACCAATGAACACACTTTTGGGTCCTGTCAGTGTATTTGAGCACCTATGGGTCACCACGCCCCACTCAAATTTTTTACACCCAATGTGAAGGTTAAAGCAGAGCCATGCTGGCGAAGAAGATTTTCAGAACATCCTTGAAATAAACAGGAAAACTTGAGGATAACTTAGCTTGATACTTGCTGGTTGAACTGAAACTGCAACTGGTTTCCTTCCCTGCGCCATTTCGTTTTCGTTGAGTCCTTAATCTTCTCCACCAGAGAATTTGTAGCCTTGTTGTGTAGCTCTAGGAACTCAGATCTCGTATTTCTTAATTTTTCATCGAATGAGGATGCAAAAACTGCTAAAATTTCTTGTAAGTCTGCTTTAGTTGCTGGAGCAGGAGTGACGGATCCTGGGTTGCATCCTCGTGTAACATATTGGCAAAAAGTGCAATGTTACCCCGGTGCCGCTACTGACGTCAATGAGAGATCATGCCACTAGTTCTAAGCAAACCCACCTACATGTATGTTACGTAAAACCCAAACTGAATAAGCCATAGAAAATAAATTAACCCTGACACTCCTCAGTCCTCCAACAGGTGAAGGATTGAGGAGGGTTAGGGTTAAGGCACCGCGAAGAAATTAAATATGTTCTAATTCACACTTGGTCATTCAAAGGAACATATTTTCATTTTTACTGGATTAGTTTCATGAATATGTACAACTGAAGTGGGCAAATAAAACAGATGTATACATGTATGTGTGTACTCCATAGCTATGTCAACAGTTATACTGAGGTGACCTCACAGAAAAACAAAATGTGCAAACTGAAAAATATAACTAGCCTGACATATTTTCAATAGAATTGTTCGTGGTGAAAGGTCAAATTGGATATTGAAATTTTTGAAATTGGATAATGAAACACTAGGTCAATGTGAGGTCAAAGGTCATGGATATGGGGTCAAGTGATGATCAAACTTGTAGTTTATTTTGCATTTGTTTGACCCAACATTACCAAAGGAAAGTACATGTGTATGTCTAAAACCCCTAAAATTGGAAAACACCTAAACACTTTATCAAACCATATTTTGAGGACCAAGGTCACAAGAGGTCAAAACACAGGTCAAGTTATAACAGAAAAATCAGTATTAATGTTTACTTTGTTGATTTTCCAATTAAAAATTATATATTGAACAATTTTTTCCATAAAAATTCAGAATTTACTTGAAAACCAAGAAAATAATTCAAAATAGGTTAATTTGAAAGGTCAAAGGTCATGATAGAGGTCATCTCATTGCCACAGAAAATGTACCACATTTTCCGTAGTGTACTACATGTACTACCCTGGCCTTTCTGAAATTGTTATTTCTGAAATAAAAGTGGTGTTTATAGACTAATCCAATTAGACGCCGTAACTGCGATGGCACTACACTCACACGCACATTCTTCAGCTTGACATGCCATTGGCAAATCACGACACCGTCAAAAGTGTCATGCCTATTGGTACAGTCGAAGAGGCATGTAACGCACGCGAACCACCTGTCCACGAGCGTTGTGCCACCACAGTATTGGCTTCTAATTCTGGTGGTTAAATTACACTATAGAAAAAAAAGTGATATATCAATGTGAATAAAAATGTTGAAAACACCATGAAACTTGTACCTTTGGGCGTTGTGGAAAGCATGGTCTCTAAGGGTTAACCCTAACCCCCTAGGGTGTATGTAAAATAGTATTAAAATTGGAGGATTTGGGAGTGTTAGGGTTAAGCCATGACAGGCCATGCTAGTCACGCTTGCTGGAGTACTACTACTAGTACTACTACTACTACTACTACTACTACTACTAGTACTAGTACTAGGCCTCGTGACAATCTGACAATGAGTGACTCGGAGCGAAGTTCAGCCAGTATGCTCAGCCTACAGCCACTCCAGCCCACTCCCACTTGTCACAAGAGTTACTAGTTGGTTAGAAATTACTGTAAAATCTTACCATTCGCTTCTCGATAGATTGTCGACACCAGGCTGCTTTTTTGCGAGATATGATAGTGCAGCGGCGTGGCCAGCCGCGGCCCATGCATCCAGCGCGCGCCCGCGCTTTATCGAAGTCTAGTCTGGAGTGTAACTACTGCCCGCTGCAATAATGGACTATGCGCTACTATATGCGGGTGACGTCGAGGAACCAGGCATGCTAAACAAACTTGGCCGTTTTCCAATACTCGACGTCGTCTCTGACATGGCTTTATGTGTTTTGTTTTTACCACCTGACTTTGAAGTTTTAGCCCAACAGTAAGTCTAAGTGTATCACAGTTACATCAAATACATTGCAAAAGAGCAAACGTATACAACACTTCAATTAAAATTGAGTGTTTCAGGCCTGGAATAAGGGATCAATTTTGGTGATTAGTCGCCGCAACATAGACGAAGTCGAGACTTTGAAAACGGCCACTTGTGTCTGGCACAAACCCAACATTGTCTGGAGCCAGCGGGTCTACGTCTTCACTTCATTGGAAATACACGGAGACGCCCTGACAACAGACGTAGCCATAGCCTTGTTGGCAAACGCTCGAAGTTCAACTTTTGCACTACATGTACATGTACAAGGTGTAGTCCACTAATTAAAGCCCAATTGAAAACAGTGTAAAATCAGCATAGTTTGGAGTCCAATAACGTGCGTACCAACATCCCTGAGGTATCTGAAACACATGTTGAATTATTGTATGGTCCCTTATCTGTCACCTTCTGTTCAATTTTCTCTAGGTTAACCGATTACATTTTGAATTATTCCCACAAAACAAAATTACCCCCCAAAGAAGTGATTTTTCTTCCGAAGTCTGCTTGCAGCCATTTTTCAAGTGACAACCCTCAACTTTCGCCGGCACATAAAATTAGGACCATTTTTCAAAGGTAGGCCTACTTTTTAGGCCTTCTGCTCTCAGGTGAAAGTCCAAAGACCCAGGGAGTTGATTCTGGCAAAGATTTTCACAATCTCACCACTTGGGGGCCATACAATCTCCTTTTTCAAAAGATACTGCAGGGGCACTTTTAATGCTAATGAGCTGGCCAGAAATTCTCACTCGAATTAGTGGACTGCACCCTACATTATGGACGTTTGACAATAGTGGGCCTCCAAGAGCTGGCAACCAATCACAATACGCAAAATATGTCGATCCAATGTGCATTTGGAAAGGGTCGACAGACTTAGCGCATTGTGATTGGTCAACGCGTTGCAAACTCTTGGAGGCGCAACATTGTGAATCGCCTGTATTTTTGGCATGCGACCGCGCAATCTTGGCTGCCGCGCGCACGTTTCAGGGGGAGGGGGCGTTGCCAAGGGGAGGGGGACGCCCTCCCCCTGGCGGGAAGCTGCCCCCCATAAGTAAAAGGTATAAGAATAAAAAATATGTTTGTGTTTACATTAAACACCACGCACGCAAGATGAAGAAAAAATGATATTGCACAGAATCTGTTCTTTGAATTTGAGCAGCGGATCTATCTGAAAAGTGTGACAGCATGTGTGCAGTTTATAATAACAGTACCGGTACTCTACAGAAATAGCTCTAATTTGTTCTATGTTGTTCTAGCTCATGGACCCACTGTGGCCCCCCCAAATAATGCTTGAAGTTGGTGACAGGTCTAGGAACAGTATACGAATTTTGGCAATGGCAAGTTCATTGGCAAACATTTTTCAACCTGAAATTACTTAGTCAAATCTTTTACTCTCTGTCTTTTTCGGGGGGGCGATATTTACGTGAATTCAAACTGACAAATTTTGCTGGAGTTCAACAGGTACACACCATCTGTATGTTACTAAGTCTAAAAAGAGTGCGACGCGTTAGGGGCGGAAGGGGTGCCTCTGGATTTAGGTTTTTCTTTCTTCCTCCGTCTTATGCATGTCATTTCAGATGAAATACTGTGTTGCACCTACAGGGATGTCTAGGCCCGCCAAAAGACCAAAGTAAACAAAATTATAGAGCCTGTGTCATATAAACAGTGGCGTTACTTGTGCTGGGAAAGGACTGGGTTGTCGGGGGATAACTTGCCCTGCCATGGAACTTCGACACAATATGATGACAAACAAGATTACTCAAAATTGCGTATTTATTGCTTTTTAGAAACAGCGTTCTTCTTTTTTGGAGTGCCATTCAACATTTTAGTTGCAAAGTCCAAAAATTCCTCAAAATCATCGTCAGTTTTTTTCTCAACACGGAAACGTTGGCAGTGGCGTATCCCGGCTTTTGATATTTTTCTCCCCGAGCATTATGTTGAATAAAAACGAAGCCGCAGTTGCTTTTGAATTGACGCTCCGAACACCAAAAGCTAGATGCACCGCTGAATGTGGGGATGAAGATCGACAACCCCTTTCTCTGATCAAAAGTGGTAGGGACTCAACCCACACCCCCCCATGACTTATGCCTCACACCGATGAAGTAGTGCGGACACAGGAAGTGAAAGAGCAAGAGCTTAAGGACCAGCCGGGGGTAGGAAGACTTTAAATATTTTTACTTCAATAAGTCGTCTGTCCTCCCGGTTTAATGTTGTGGCGTTTGTTCCAATCACCTCTGCTGCCGTCCATCTAGGCCTGCAGGCAACCTCCTTCAGGTGACTGGGAATGGGGAAGAATTCTTAGTAGGGCATTGACTGTCCTACAAGCAGTCCGATAAACAGGCCGGACTCGTCGCTGGGCACTCTACCATCAGGCACCAAGATGCACATCTCACTAATACGGAGCCAATAGGACAAGTTTATTTTTTCCCGTTCCGTTCCCTCAGAATTGTATTATTTCGTTCCCTTTCAATAACATTTCGTTCCTTGGAAATAATACTGCGTTCCCTCGACATAGTATTTCGTTCCGTCGAAAAAATTATTTCTTTCCCTCGAAATAGTTTCGCCCTCTCACTGTTACATTTCATTCCCTCGAAACAATATTCGGGTGTTTTAAATCGTTCCCAGCAATAACATTTTGCCCCCTCGCAATATTTCGTTCCTTTGAAATAGTAATTCGCCCCTTCACAATAACATTTTGTTCCTTTGCAATATTATTTCACTCAAGAAGTCATTCATTTATCTTGAGCAATAAAAGTGGTATTTCAAGGGTCATCAGTGAATCTTCTCATGTCTAAAGAGAAGACAAGAAGTAACCCTGCTTGTGTCGACGATACATAAGTGCGACGCTTTATTGATAATTACATCATGGACTGACATGGAGAGAAGCCGCACAACACGAGAGAATTGGTACCTGTCTGGAAGTTTTCCTTGGTTGTGCGCCTGGATCGTCTAACAATAGTCAGGCGTGGCGACCTTAGGATGAATAGGCCCTACAGTGTGGCCTGTGTCAACGGGCTCAGCATCAGTGACTGAGGTCTTTCGGTTGCCTGGCGGAGATAGTTCATCCCCGGCCACATCAGAAGTAGTGGCAGGTGCAACATCACAAGTGGGGGCCTCTGCTTCCAGCTCATCTGGTGTAAGTTGGATATGATCCACTGGTACATCAGTAGGGTGTTGCACTGCTTCGTAGTGGGCGTTTCAGGTCCTGACGAAAAAATAGTGTCCCTATACGGTCTATACAGTTTTCTTTTGAGGGCTGGGGGCTGTATACACCAGTGGTTTGTAATCATCACTAAGGGCTGTTTCAGTGACTCATCTTGGTCAAGGATTCGGTTGTTGTTGTGAACAAGAGTGAGCAGCTTACCTCCGGTCAGTCACTGTCAGCACTGTCAGAGATAGAGGTGTGCATTGATATGGATTCGCTTGTATGTGTTGCTTTTTTAGTTACGGTGTCCACATTGGGTTGAGGAATATCCCACGGGCAATTAATGTTTCAACTCACCCCGGTGGAGTACTTCCCGCATTGAGTTCTCTACGATATAGACAGGATCAAGAATGGCCCTTGTATGGATGTTAGCATCGATATAAGGCTCAGGCTACCAGAGATCTTTAATCTTTCCTCGCCCCCAATGACAGCGGTCCCAACTAGAACATACCCGCCTGTGTTTAGTGGCAATTCGAACACGTGCGGTCGGGCAAGACTTTCCTCGTGCTAACTCCTTGTCAGTGTTAGTGACTGCCAGCTTCCTGCAACCGTTCTTAGTGTTTCTTTACATAGCAGTCTGGAGTCGTCCACCGGTCTGCGGGGTCCACGCTGAGAGTAGTAGCTGTAATGCTGTGGCGGTCGGGTGGCTCTGCCGAACAGCAGGTAGAAGGGTTCGTATCCAGTAGTGGCGTGCTTGCTGTTGTACGCCATCACCGGGATTGGTGGGTGTTCCGTCCATCTGTACGTCTTGTGCGAGGGTAGCGTCTTTATAGTAAGTTGTTGAGGTCCTTTTTAACCTTTGGCACAAACCATTCCCCTGGGGAGGTGAGGCGGATGTGCGACTGTTTAATGCCGTAGATGTTGCAAAGTTCAGCAATCACTGGGGCCTCAAAGACTCGTCCGCTGTCTGAATGCAGTTGAGGTGGAGCTCAAAAGGGTGTGATCAGATGTTTCACTAGTGCCTTAGCAACTGTTGACGCCTTCTGGTTGTTTGCAGGTACAGTCCAAGGGAACTTCGTGAAGACATCTGTGAGTATGATGACATTTTCTTCACCTATCTGACGAAGATTCCAGGAGAGTGGAATCCATTACTACAACTTCCAGAGGAACCAATGCCCTTAGGGTCCCAGGTGGAGGGCAAGCTTATGTGTTCGGTCGTTTGGCAACTGCACAACGCTCACACTGTTCGCACCAACTGTGGATGGTCTTTTTCATCCTTGGCTAAAAGAGCAGATATTGAAACAGCTGAAGCGTCCTCTAAGCTCCAAAGTGTCCCATATCATCGTGGAAACATTTGAGGACAATATCAATCAAAAATTGAGGAGTAGCCAACCACTCACCCTGTTCATCCCCAACTGGCACTGTCCGACGAAACAGGACGCCATTCTTCAGGTACAGCTGCTCCCAGTGCTTAATGACCAAGGCCACATCCTTCGGATCTTCATCTCTCTCTTGCATGGAAAGCTTACAGCCCCTCTCTACATAAGCAATCACTCTTTGGAGAATGACATCCTCATCTTGTAGCCTCCTCAGTTCCTGCAGAGTGTGCCCCGGAAGACACAGGCTACCTTCATGATGGACAGCCCGAATCTGATTGGCCAAAGTTGTTGGCACATCATTCACAGCATCGCTCGAGCTCACACAACTGGTTTGCAATGCACAGAAAGACAACTCACTGACCTGACACTCCTGATCCTCCAGTCTCGGCTTCTGTCTCAAGAGCGCATGAAGGGATTGGTTAACTCTGCCTGACCGATAGTCTAGTCGAAAGTGCACCCAACATAACTCAGTGCAGCTCAATAGCGGAGTCAAGAAACTTAATTGGGTTGTAATCAGTGCACACTACACACATGTTGCCCGTCAGATAATCCTGAACACCTGACGCACCACCCATTGTACTGCAAATAATTGAAGTTTGAATGACAAGTACTTCGTGTCATTCCTCTCGACAGGTCGGAGAGACCTCGACGGGAACTGTCTGCCTGCTACTGTGAACTTCCATATGTCTCTACAATAAATGGCAGCGCAAAATCCGTAAATTCCAAGGACTGGTGGTCGTAATGGTGAGGTCTTGGGGGCTTGGAATGCCTTCCGGACGTCTTTGTCAGATATCATCTTTTTTGCATTACTACTGCTTCTCTGCTTGCTGTTCACATCCCTAATGTACACAAAGTGGCGCAACGAGGCTCAAGTTGTATTGAATGAACTTCCTGAAGTAACCAGTGAAACCCAGGAATAAACGCTCGGTTACTGTGGTAGGTTTGGACCAGTCCTTGACAGCGGAAACTTTGTCTGGGTCGGGTTGGACCCCCTGACCTGCGAACACTGAGTGACTTTGACTTGCTTCTTGAAGACCATATGTTGCAAGCGTGAAAACACTATCTCCAAATGTTGTCAGAGCAAACACAATGATGTCATCGAGATATACTAATACACTTTCTCGTGCTTGATTGCCAGGGCAGCGCTGAATGAGCCTCTGAAACGTTGCCAGACTATTACAGAGGCCAAAAGGCTCCTTGTAAACTCAAAGAGCCCAAAGGAAGTCACAAAGGCTGTCTGTAACTATATCGAATTCTTAACTTGTCACGAGATGTTTTTAATGGCGCTGAATTATGAGTCTCAGTAACCGAACTCAAAGCAATCGTCCTGGCCCAAGTGCACATACAATTCAGACTTGAAAGAAGTGTTTGTTCCAAACAGAAGTTGGTCAAGAGCTTGAGTTTCTTTTATTCTCAAACCTTTGCCTCATGCAAAGCTTCTCACAGTCAAACAGGGTGCTGGTGAGGAAAATCCTCCTGTTTGCTAACAAGTATTTCACCGCAGCAAAATACTTCACAAAACAAGTATTTTCTCAACACGAAAACACTTCACACGCTTAAAGCATCGAAACTGGTCTCATCACACTTCAGCTCTCTGCTTGTAAAGTTCCAACTCGATTTCTCGAGACACTTTCGGGGTTTTATACTCTACAAATCCACTATATTAACAATGTAGCTGAATATAAGTCATAAGTAAATTATGCAGTAAAGTTATATCACCTTGCTCTAAGTTAATGACTAATTCCATTGACCAATCAGAATAAAACCAAATGATGTAAGCCCATGACTAATATAAATTTCTTATTAAAGTTTCACCACTTGATTTCAAGGAAATATTATTCCATGAAAAAAGGACAAGTTTCGGGGGCACTGGCCCTCAGCCCCCACTAACCAAGTTTAATCAATGGGTCAAATGGCCTTGGTGAACATCTGGTGTTTGACTCATTGACAACTACACTTTTCTGGAAACTTAAAGGTGCATCCTGTATCTCACCTTTTCACAAAATATCAAAATTGTTACACTATCTTACCGGTGTCCTGTTTCTCCATTACTACCTGGTGATAGCCTGATGCTAAGTCCAACACAGTGGGATACTACATGGGGAGGCCCATGGACTCGAATGTTCCTGTATTATGCCTGCCTCCATTAGTTCCTGGATGTGAGCCCTGATTTCACGGTACTGGGAGCCTGTGGTAGCGAACGATACTCCTGTTTGATTGGCGGTCCAGCCCCTGTGTTGATGTGGTGTTCTACAGCATCGGTATAGCCTAATCCCACCTGGAAAATATATCATAGTGTCGAGTAGTGCATGAAACTGAGCTTGCTCTGCCACTGTCAGAGGTGCCTCGATAACAACTAAATTGGACATCTCTGGTGACGGTGCCAGTGCCGGCAGGTATAGAATCGGTACTGCTGCTAGTCCCAACACTGAATGAATTCGGAGGACTTACCTTTGCAGCTTTGTAATCCTCATCAGTTACCAGCTCCCCATAATACAAGTCACCAATGCAGCTGCGACTTAGTTGGGGCACATCTTGGTTCCCTTCGTTCATCAGTACCGCCAGACGACACCCTGACCTTCGAATACTTTTCACAGAGCTGAGGAGATTGGAGCCTTCATTGGGATCCAGAATGCCCCATAAATAATCTACATTATCAGGTTTTTACCGAGCAATGGCATGTGCAGTGACAGCTTGTTCAGCAGAGATTGACATGGGGCCCTCGATTAGGGAGGCGCAGCCTATGGAGCGCTCTATCCCTTGGAATCATTGACACTTCCCAACTGCTTCGAGTGTTTTCTCCGACACTGGCCTCCTCTCATTTACCTGCAGTCCCCGCAGGTATCCTCGTCCATTGTGGGCAACCGTTTCGTCCAGCATTTAGACATTTATGCCAACAATCCCTGGAACGGACCCTGAAAATTAATCTTCGTTTGCCTGTTTGATGACCACTACACGCTGCGAAGGTATGGTGATGCCTAAAACTGTCACGCTGGTTTCAAAGCAACCAACATAAGGGATTGATGTTCCATTTGCAAAAAGAGTTTGAATTGCTCTGGTCTACTGGTAAGCTGTACCCCAGCTGTCGCAAGGCATTTCTCGTTGCAGTTCTGAGTAAATGTCATCATGGAGCCAGTGTCCAGCAAACATGCTACTGTTTGTTCCCCAAAGGTCACATCAACGGCAAAACAGTCTGGTGCTGTTCGTACCACAAAGTCATTGATGTCACAATTAGTTTGAGCCTACATTTTCCCCTCTTGCTGTTTGGCTCATGACAACAGAAGGAATTACATGAAGTGTCCTTCTCACAAGAGGGAATTAGTTTCCCTTCAAAGATGTTCCTCCTGGATGATTGCTGATTGATCAGTACTGTTGTCTAGGGGATGGGCAGTTGCAGGCACAGAGCCCTGGCAGTTCACAGTTGTAGCATCTAGGGGTTGATCCTGGTACTTTACGTTGCCAGTAGGGCTCGGGGCTAGTGGCTTTGCAAATCGGTATATACTCGAGTTCAATAGGCTATTGTGTATCGCTTGGCTTGCAGGGATGGGTATGGGCTGCGGTGACATGAAGTTTGTCTGGCACTTCACGGATTTGAGGACCCACTCTCTATCTCTCAAGCTTCTTGTATGGGAGTGGGGCAGGGATTACTCTCAGCTTCTATCGCCGCAGAGAAGCCTTGCATACCCATGCTGTTTGTGCAGGCTCGCTCTCTCTCTCTCCCTCTCTCTTTTTTCACGTTTTATTGCCAAATCTGTCACCTCTTGAAATGTGCAGTACATTTAGCAATAAGTGTTCCCCACTTCAGAGGGCTGGTGGAGGGTGAAGGTGTTCATATGAAAACACACCAAAGCCTGAGTCACCCCGTTGTGTTATTCTGGAAAGAGCAAACTGCACATCGCTTGGTGGCGCTGCCACTTACCGAGTAGAGTAATTATTGTTGAGTACATCTGGTACAGTGCTCAAATGTGTTTTTACACCTCCCTCCACGAACAAACATTAAATTTTTACTATGCATCACGGCTAACCCTCAAACAGTAGGGAAATACGTTTTAACAAATTACAAATCCTACATCGATATCTTTCTTCATATACGAGGAATGAATAATATTGACATTCAAACAATTTAGGAGTTTTGTTTACCTCTGACAGGTAAATTTTGGAATATCGCTTTGTCTATGATGTCATACAACTGTTGGTATTTAATCGTATATGACATGTACATAATATACCGTATGCTCCAATATTTACCACTTGGGACGAGGCTGACGTTGATGCTCTGAATTACACAGTTTGCACTAATTATTCGTCTCAGTTCCACATACAAATAGCTGAACCCAGTGGCGTAAGTATGTGCCAGAAATTGAGGCCACGGGGATGGGGAATCATGAGAGGGGATGAATTGCCTAGTCATAGAAATTTGAAAATGGGGGGGGGGTATGCCTCACCATCACCAACATCCACTCAGGTGATTTCTCCAGATGACTCTGTCTGGATATTTGAGATCGGTTCTCTTTTATAGGGCTCTGGCTATACCAACACCTCATCGGGTGGGCGAGACACTGTCGGTGGCGCTTTCTTTCCTTTGACGCCCTTCCTGGTCACCTCTTATTGCCCTTCTTCTCCCGACTAAGCTTCTTCCTTCTAGGAGTATACTCAGTCTTGTTCCATCCAGTAGAACGTGACTCCTCCCTACTCCTTTTATGTGACTTCTTATCCTGTTGGCGATGACCTTCCGATTCACTTCTTGAGCGAATTCTGCCCTCATAGAATTCCACCCTGATCCTCCTTCAGCTTTATTCTTGCTGGATGAATGACAATCCTAATAATATGCCGGTGGATCATCTCGGTGATTGTTTCTATGAACATTGTCGACACTAGCAAAAAACTTGCGGCTCATATTCTACCGTCAAGCGCCGGTCCAAAATCCTCTCATGCAGATATAAACTGCGGCGCTTTGGGCACTTCACTGTTTTCACTTTGTGAGGGTATAATGGAGTCCTCTTCTCATTATCCCTGTTGGATTACAATAAATGTTTCCGGTTAGCTTTCCTCCCTAAATCATTATAGATAGGTATGGGGTCATCCAGAAGCACCTTTCACTCTTGCACACTGTTAGTGTTTCCTCAACAACCTGGCCTGCCTAGGTCCTTGCCCCTAAACCATATCATAGCGTTGCGGCTTTCGCCTGAACATCGGTAGATTCCTCCTTACTGCAGGAGTAGGTGATCTATCGTTCTCTTGGGGATATCGCTTTCATACAACCACTTGATTCTTTTGCTATATAATTATGCCTCTTGATTTACCTCCCGTGATTTCTCGCTTGGTTTAAACACCTCACTCTCTGTCCTGTTTACATCCAATGTGTCTGTTTTACGCTGCAGCGACTGCTGCTGGTATGGGGTCCCATGGTGCCTCGCCAACGGCGCATGATGTTAGCGGTCAACTTCAGGCTTAAGCTGATTAAAGTGGGCCACCTTCTTGCCTCGCGACTTTCGCTGGATCCTAAACGTAACATCTGGCAATCTCTGTAGAATCAGGTGGGGTCCCTGCTATCGTCGCTGCAATTTCGGCTACAAACTTCTTTTCTTGCAAGGATCATGCAGCCACAAATTCTCCTTCTTTCAGCGTAAACCCCGTGCTTCTCTGATCAAAGCAATATTCTCTCTCCTTGCACTTTATTTAAGCAATTCGCTTTGCCCCTTCATGGGCTGACTATAGGTCCTGCCTTAGCTGTAGAGTATAAATTAGTTTCCTCGTTTCTCGTTGCACTATCTGCAACCACTCAGGCAGTCAAACTTAGAGGCAGGTATTTGTCACATACCAGCATTAGCATGTTGGGTCTTTCGCTTGTTGACTCAGGAGGAGTTGAACGGTAAGCAAATGTTATTTACGTCACCTCGTCCCAATCTCGTTGGCGTGTCAGAGATCATAATGGGCACCGTGTAAGGTCCTATTAAAGCGTTCGATCATCCCGTCTGAGTTCGGGTTGTAACAGGTGGTTTTAGTCTCGCTGATTCCCAGGATCATGTACATCCTGATGAAACATTGGGATACGAAACCTACGTTCCTGGTCCGAGTGTAATTCTATCGGAACGCCAAATTTCGTCACAAATTCTGTTACGAACTTCTGGGCCACGGTCTCCACTCTCTGATCCGGGATTAAGATTGCCTCTATCCACTTTATAAAGAGAAACCCCCACACTGACACATATTAATTACCTTGCTCTGTCTCACGAAGTGGGCTGAGTTCGTCCAGTGCCACACTGGCTACATCGGAGTGGTGGAGTGGTATCCTTTTGCTCTGCCAGGCGATTTAATTGTCTCCCTTTCGTTGCCCTGTCTGACAAACGACCTCATCTGAACTCAACGCACCCAATAAAATTTCTGGAGCACCTTCGCCGATGTCTTCCTCTGACTCAGATGTCCTCCTGTCTCACTGCTGTGGAGTTCCTTAAAAATTAACTCTCTTCACGAAACGCCTTCTGTATAATAACTTGATAAATGCCCACGTGGCCATCATCAGGCTCTCAACTCCTGCATAAGACTCCATCCCGAATTTCCAGTTGGTCCCACACTAACCAGTAGGTTTTCACTGCAGGTGATGCCGGTGTCATTTCCGTTCACTCTGGCCTCTCGTTGGAGGATCCTACACAACGTCTAATTCTCCTGCTGGGCTATCCTTAACAACTTGCGTGTTAATTCGAATTCAATTATCACTATTTGCACTGCACGTAATTCTCTTCCCTTCGACTTCTCTGTGGTTTCTTTTCTTTCTCCAGTACGATCACCTGTTGTTATCCCTTTACCTTCTCGTCCACACTGCGGACACGGTCGACGTGAGATCCCGTTCCCATTTCCGGGAGATTCACGACACAATGAACTATGCTGAAATCGTATTCGTTCACCACCAGGGCCCAATTTCACGGAGCTGCTTAACGGTTAACATAAAAATACTGCTTACTACAGGAAAACAATTTGCTATTAAATCTCGCTCAAGCACTATTTCATGGCGGTGATTAACGTGGTTGTGCTTACCGTTGTGAGTGCTTAGAGAATTTGCACTGTTTTGTCACTATGTTCAGCATGTTTCTCCTCCGGGGCACGCATGCTTTCTGCCGTGATAACTGCTCACGGTCTTCGTGAAGCACAGGAAAGCGCGGTTAGTGTAAGTCAGCAGTGCCATGAAATTGGATCCTGTAGTCCTGTAACCGACAGGTGATCTGTCCCTGTGGGTCACGAGAGTTTAGTAGCCACAGCAGTACTCCGTGGTCCTTCCGGATTGTGATTCTTCTCCCGTAGACATAGGGTTTGAACTGCTTCAAGAAGACATCTACAGCGGAAAGTTTCCTACGCGTTATACAGTAATTTCGATTTGGCTTACTCAGAACTCGGCTTCCGCAGGCTATGATCCTTTCCTTATGTCACCCTGACCCTATTTAGGTCCAGGTTACTATAGTTACACGTATGTGTCATTTTGTATATCCCTGTGTATGTTAGACTCCCTAGTTTTTCCTTTAAGATCATTTCTTTTCTTTTGGTTTTAGATACGTTTATGTCTGTTGTCAGTAGCCTTTAATGCCTGTGTGATTTATGGCTCTTTCCCTTGTCAACTGGGTTGGTTGACTGACCCCTCACTCAATGTCCTCTTTTAGGTCACCTACGGGTAAGAGCCAGCTACCCTAAAACTTTCTTGGAGTGCCACGTCGGCACAAAAATACATTTTAGCCAGGGACCACGATGTATATCGAGTGGTCCTCCTCCTGCCATATCACCACTTTATGAACTAGCCAGCCTACGGCAAGCACCGCCAATTTTTCCACTCCACTATTTAGACATCATTGCTCCTGGCATACAATTGAAGAAATCTGACTGGAGCATTCTACTGAGGATCCTAATTTGTTTTTGTTCAATTGGATTGGAGTGTCCGTTTCATCTCTCCACGCCTGAGTGAATGTTGGCTCTCTGTTATAGGTGAGTCCGAAGTTTGTTCCTTTGATTTCATTTTGTTTTGCAGTCTAATGAAAAGTTATCTGTTTGCCATTGGATTTTGATGTTATTGGAATTGACAAAAAGTAGATGAGCTGTCATTAACCTTCAATTAGCAATTTATTGTTTCATGAGCAGGAGTTCTAAAAGATTGATAGTACATGGGAGCAGCGAGCAGTCAATTCCTCAGGCATGTTAATTTTTTTAGCGGCACGTAATGAGGCTTCTACGATTTGTCTCTCTGAATATTTTCCAGGATTTGAGGAAGGTATTAAGATGCATATTGTTTGAAAATTAATTTACGTTTATGTTTCTTAGCCTTTTGAATTCTCAATGCCAAGAGGAAACCGAATTTATTTTACCCAATGCGTTTGATGGCTATCAGTTCTTTAGAATTATATGATCGTACAGAATAGATTTTATGCTAGCTATCCTTTACATCAGTTTATGATCGCTGAATTTGGCGGGTTGTCATTTTTAGATCAATTTGAGAATTTTGAATTTCTTTGAGGATGAAGCCTTAACCAAAAAGTTTATGAGTGTCTTTTATATTTTACCACTGGTGTTCATGGGCTGAAAGTATACAGAACGAACGATGTTATTATTAGCATTGTGTTGTGGTGGAAACTTAATTATGATATGCTTGTGTGTGTTATTGTAGTTTTCCTTAAGATTTTATGTGTCAGTCATGAAGCAACACAAGTTCAAATTGCTGGTAAAATAATATATCAAGCAGAGTTAATGCCCAGAAACCAAACCAATCACCTATATAATTGGAGTTGGGCTTGTGCAGTGGTCACTTGGTCTGTGGCTGCTTTGATCTGGTTTTATTAATCCCATGAGGATTCCACAAGGAATTGTTTTATTTCACTGAGGCTAGATTTTCTATTCGCCCGTCTGTATTAATGGGAGTGTAATGTACCTGCTGGTCGACAAGGTCCACTGTATTCCCATTATATTAATCATGATTATGGAATGGACCTGCTCTCTGTTATAGGCCACTGGTTACCACTTTGGCTGTATGCCCTGGGACCGCCAGCTACTGCCACCAGACGCATACAACGCTGGGCACACTAGACACCCTGATTTGAGCCTTGAGGACAGCCCAAGGTCCTGTGTCCTGTGGAGTGCATACATGTAGCTCGAACTTGTTACTCCGGCTAGGCACCGGCTGGACACTTAACTGTTGAGATTGAATGAGAGCCGTACTCCCAGTCCTGGCGCCGTTTCTTGTATTTTTTTTTCTGAGCTCAGTTTATTTTGCCAAGTTTTTTTTTGTTTGTTTCCTTTCGATCAATTACTAAAGTGATTTTTCCCATTTCATGTATAAGCTGTGACAAATAAACAAAGCATAGTCTTGAGTGTATAGCCGATATCCATGAGCTCCGAGGGAGTCATTTCAAGTATTTGATTCCTGCAATTTGGAGAGAACCCGGGGTTACACTGACGTCAACCATCTGTGAAAAGACAGCCTCTCTCCCGACGTTGCTAGCATATGTGTTGAGTATATATTCTTTCTCCGGACGGGGATGGGTGCTTCCTGCAACACTATCTTGAAAATTTGAAATGCATTCTCGTAGGCCTACTGGTCGTCCCAGGTGGACTCTCCCTTCTCCGTCAAGCGACGCAGAGGTCGGGTTATATTAGCGAAACTCTACAAAACATCTGTAGTAGGACGCCAGCCCTAAAAACTCTGCACTTCGGTAAGTGTAGCAGTTGAAGGCCAATGCCTCACTATCTTTATCTTCTCTGGACCTATTGCATCAGCTCGGTTCGACAAGATAAGCCCAAGGTACAACACCGGTTTCTTAAAGAGCTCACATTTTCCGGCTGGAGCCGGCATCACGAAGGCGTTGGAAGACGACCTTCTGGCGACTCAACTCTTCATGCACTATATCTTTATGAAGATGTCATCAAGATATATCAGCAACTGCAGGCCTTGAGCGAGTACGCTCTCCATTCGCCTTTCGGTGGTCGAAGGAGCATCACAGAGGCCGAATATCATTAACCGCGTACAGGAAAGACCTCCACGCACAACAAACGCTGACTTCTCACGTGCGTCTTCGTCCAACTCTACCTGCCAATACCCTGTAGCGAGATCCAAAGTAGAAAACACCCTGCACCTGCCAAGCTGTCAAACGAATCATCAATGCGTGGTATGTGGTAGACACCTTTCGTGGTCAATGTATTAGGCGGTGATAATCTACACAAAACCTCTTGGTTCCGTCTATTTTCAGATCACGTACTACATTTGCAGCCGAGGGCTATCACAAGGCACGATTTTCCCATCGTCCAGAAACTTGGACTATGGGGCTATTAACTTGCCGAGCTATTTCTTCCTACTCTACAGGTGAATGTCTCTTTGGCCTCTCCTTCACAGGTGCTGCATTGCCAGTGTTGATGTGATGCTTTACCCAGTCTGTTTGGCTTAGATTTCCATCTCCCTTAGAGAGGGCGTCTTGGTATTCCCGCAGCAACGTTGCAATCTCCCCGCTATCAAGGCTTCAGTCAACCACACCTTTGTCCGATGAGCCTACGAGATCTGTGATAAGGATTCCATGCAACATGAACTTCGGCACATCAAGATTGCCCTTCAGCGCAACGAATACCACCCCGGCCAGATCAACCCCTCAAAGCCCCCTCCCTATGGTCTCTTATATCCGAAGCCCAGTCCCCGTCTACCAGTCTGTCTCCCACACTTAGGCCCAGCCTCTTACCAGCTTCAACATATTCTGCTGTCAGCAAGTATCAGAGTCTTCCACTCTGCACCTATAACAAGTTGCAATGCATCCTCCAACCCACCAGGGAAAAAAACGTCCCAGCAGGTGTTACCCGAATATTTGTGAGTGCGGAAAGATCTACATCCGAAAACGGGCATTAACCTCCCCAACAGGTTTAAGGATCATGCCCACGGTCGACAAGGAAACTGCGACAAGTCCGTTATCCTCATGTACGCACACGCATCCGACCACCATATCCACTGGGACTCAGCGCAGATCATCGACTTCATCAGGAATCAACTCGAATCAACATTTCCATATTGGTATTATTTACTAAGGAGTTACACATGATTTTTTAAGTTATATGCTATACACAATTGACTTAGATAATAATAAAACACGGGGTATTTGCTTCGCAAATAAAGAATAAATGATGCCGACATGAAGAAAATGGTGTCAACTAGTAACCCTAAAACAGTCTAACGTGATCAGAACACTTCTGTCATCAAATCTGACGGACAAACAAACGACCAAAACATGCTGAATTAACGTCAAAGAGAGAAAACGTAAAGAAAAGCGTTTAATTGAGCTAGAATGATAAATAAACAAATTGAAATTATATACAATATGTACAAGAAATAATTGAACTAAAAGAATGGTGAAACTTCCAACTTAAAATTCACTTGACCTTGATTAACTCAAACTCGAGAAAACAATCCAAACTCAGAACAATCCAAAAGAAAATGTGAGGATAATTCTAACAAATTTAAGTTTCAGCAGCAGTTTCAGGGAACTTATCTCGCTGTATGGCTTTGCAAAACTCAAATATCCAAACTTAAAATGAACTCAAATTAATCGAACAGTTGAATTAATAATGGCAACCTCAAAACAAAATAGCAAACTGAATTTAGCCAATGACAAGGTTGCAATTACAGCTCACAGTGAATTAGAAAGCATTAATAAATTAATAGCTTCGTCGGCAACAAATTATAAAATAGCTGATACAAACCCCAGATGGTCCGATAACTGACGGGTACTGGAAGACCAAGGCAGAAACGCGGGTGACATCCGTCCTGTCTCTGTTGCTGTTACTATGAGACACGGTCAGCTTTGGCGTGAGCTCAAGTATCAAGCTCAGGAGGATTTCTCAGGCCTTACTCTGAGTCATCAGGTTGCCTCCATGGGAACAATGATCATCTACAAAAATTGAAATGACCGAAAGCTCAACAAATCTCTGTCCTTTTTGATGGGTTTTGATCGATTTCAATAAATAGAAACGAAATCCACACAAGACGTTACAAATCAACTACCAACCCTTCAGAATTCTGCGTTTGATGAATCTGGGCCAAATACTTTTGCAGGGCAGAAAACACATCACAATAATATAACATAATTGAGCACATTCAGTCTTCATACAAATTCAACAACATGAACGACATAAAACTTACGGTAATCCGGGGGATCGTGCACTTAAACTTCAGGCGCAAGCCATGTGGAGACTAGTCAATTCCTCAGGGTGTCGGTGGTATAAAGAACGTGTTATCAAACTTTGGCCTACGGCCTCAGAATCTCAGCTGGCCAACCCTTTACCTGCAGTGGACGTACCCACTCGCCCGTCGGTTCGGGTGGCAACCCAGCACAGCTAGCACCAGGCAACTCTTTCTCGTCAAACTCACTGACGGACTGGCTTCAGTCATCCGACACAAGAATTGATCTCACTCACTCAGCACTTACAATCAGCTTTTTACGTCCCCGGAAAACCGCGCGTTCAACTGGACTGACCTTTTTTCCAATAAAACAACAAAAACAAATTTGCATGAAAAAGAAAAGTGGTTCACCAGGATCATTGTATAAAGGGGTGCGTCTTCTTACTGAACAAAAAGATAACCAGAATGCGTTCTGGGTTCACCACATGTCGGGATTTGGACTCAGTGGCGACTTTGTTACAGAAAATCACGATTGCTCAACGATGGTGTGAAGTATGATAGCAGGTCTCGTCGATTTTGCACAAAGGGAAAACAAGGAATAAATAATCTATGCACGGAGACAGATTTAGGATAAAGAAAATTACAAGAAAAGAAAAGGAACAACTTTGACAAATGGTATAGAAATGTTTTTGTATCTTCCCTCGGACAAGACAGACAAAGCTCAAGGCAAATAGCAGACATACGGGCTGTATAATAACTTCAACAGTAAGACCTGATAGTTTTATAGACCGATTACGTTTCAATTATAGAATAAGATGTACAAATTGTTTTCTTCAATTTTTTTGTATTCCACTCTTGATTAAACATCACATTGATTCAAATATTTAACACCACAGTACTACTGTACTTTTAAATGTCATGTTGTGGTTTGTCTCACAAAATAATCACAAAATGATCAAAGAAAGAAACAAACTGCTTCTATTTGATAAATAACTCCCGAACTAGTCCAAGGCCAGCCCTCGTTGACTGAAGTTGTTTATTTCATTACTCAGAAGGTACGTGTTTATAATGATTGGAATTTGGTTAATATTATTATGTACAATTTTTTTTATTTCACAGATTTATTGAATGTAAGAATAATTGTGCTTTCCTTGCATGAATTTTAAAAACTTGCAGGCAGTGACAATAAAATGGGAAATGAAGTGCTAAAATCACGAATCTTAATTCCCAAAAGACGTTTCCTTCGATTGTTCGCTCATGTGAATTGTTTTGATAATTTTGATAATTTTTTTCACAGTCGAATGTAACCAGGGTTAAAACAGCCTGCTGGGATCCAAGTAAGAACACATAAAACGTCTCCACTTAAAAGCCACCAGTCCCAGTGTCAGTATTGGTCTGTATGGCCTCTGCATGGGAGGAAAGCAAAAGATTCATTTCATTTCTGGAGTGTTTTGCCCTCTAACGCTCCCACAACATCCCTACACACTTAAAGAAAGATATCTCTGGGGCAGTCTGCGATGCCTGGGGGATTTCGACGCGGTGCAGTAGGTGCAGGGGGCCTTTGGGTCCCTCTGCGCTCTCAAGCCTTTTCCGTAGTCTTGGGTTGACTCCATAACCGGTGGGGTCTCGGCGGCAGAGCCAATTGACTGCAGTGACACTGTTGGGGTGAAAGGTCTGGTGGCAGGGTCTAGGAATTGTCTTGATTGTGTCGAAATCTCTAGTTGCTTGCATATATCACGATCTCGTCAGCAATGCTGACTTGTAGCTGTTGGCGACTGGGGGTGTCGTTGTTGGCCTCACCTGACCCATCTACAACCCATGACGCAATGGGTTCCCCTGTGTAGGGTTTCAAGCGGTTGCGGTGTACCACTTTCATTTTCCCATGTTTCTTCTTCTGGATGCGGAAGATGACTGCTGAAATTTTAAGTACAATGAGGTATGGACCTTCCCAGCGGCACTGTAATTTAGAAGAATAGCCCTTTTTTCGCAGGGTTATGCAGCCATGCGAACTCTCCTACTGCCACCTCGTCTTATGCAGATTGTCTGTCATAGTAGCTTTTCTGCCTTCTCGCACTTTGTTTAAGACACTTGCGAACCCGATCGTGTGCGCGACTGAACAGCTTCCTCAGTTGCTGTGCATAATCTTTGTCAACGCACCCTTCGTCTGTTGGTCGTCCCCGTGCTGCTCAACGGTCAAATCGATTGGCACGCGAACTTCACTCCCAAGCATAAGCATGTTCGGCGATTGGCCTGTAGAGTCCTGAGGCGACGTCCGGTAGGCGAACACGGCCAAAGGAATCTTCTCATCCCAATCACACAGTCGACGATGAGGCTCTATATCATCGAAACCATCGTGATCAGTGTTCGATTGAAGCGCTCAATCATCCTATCACTCTTCGGATTATACGGCGTTGTGCGTGTTTTCTCGATGCCCAATAGGCGACAGATTTCTCCAAACACTCGAGATTCAAAGCTGCGTCCTCGGTCAGAGTGTAGAACTTCGGGAACGCCGTATCGGCAGACAAGCTCTTTGTCGAATTTATCCCCTACCGTTTCTGCTGTCTGATCGGGGATTGGGTAGGCCTCTTTCCACTTACTCAGGTAGTCGCCTACAACAAGTATAGACTTGTTCCCTCTCTCGGTAACTGGCAATAGGCCCAACACATCCAACGCCACCCTTTCCCTAGGCGCACCAACCATTTTCTGTTGTAGTGGAGCTCTTTTAGTCTTCGTGGGTAACTTTTTGCGGGCACTGACGTTACATCTCTTGATAATGGATCGCACGTCCGCCGCCATGCCGGCTAAGTAAAACCTTGCCTTCACCTTGGCTAGCGTTTTTCTAATGCCTAGATGTTCCCCGAGGCACTCCCATGTAGCTGGTTTACTACCTCCTCGTGGTTTTTGGCAAGTAATACCAATTTCTTTGGAGAACTCCCTCTAGCACTTCTAGTTGGCCCCCTAATGCGTCTTATAGGTTCTCGCCTTAGATGATAGCCTGCAGTATCCCTTGGCTCGTTCTGATTTGGGTCTTGTTTTGCAGCTATAACCCATTTCAGTGCCTCTTCCTCCAGCTGCGCCTTTCGCAACTCTTTTTTGAGTTCAAGTCAGGCTGCACCGTCACTACCCTTGAATGAGACACAGCTGTTGCACTCCTTGGGCTTGCTGTCTGTTCCTCGTTCTTCGGGGGACTGCCCGCGGATCGCGCTTCATCTTCTCAACCACACTGGGTGCAAGGTTTCCTTGATAGACTGTCTGCATTCCTATGAGAATGCCAAGGTAGGTGGACAAAAGTGAAGTCAAATTCACTGATCACCTGCAGCCTTCTTGCCATTTGCCCTTGAGGGTCCCAAAAGTTTACGAGCCATAGCAAGACCCAGTAGTCTGTTCGGATTGTCACTTTACGCCCATACAGGTACTGCCGAAATTGTTGCAGGGATACCACCATTGCCAGGAGCTCACGCATTGTAATGCCATAGTTACGTTCCGCCTTACTCAACACCCTACTCGCACAGGCGATGACTTGCTCTTGCCCATCAGCAATCTGTGAAAGGACAGCTCCAATACCAGACACACTAGCGTCAGTGTCTAATATGTAGTCGACATCGGCAACAGGACAGGAAGTGTAGGTGACTGCTGTAACCTCTTCTTCAACTCCTTGAAGGCATCATCTCAGGCGTTACTCCAGATAAACTCCCTTGATTTCTCTGTGAAACTATGCCAGGGGCGGGCGATGTTTGCAAAGCCTTGACTAAATCTTCTATAATGAGAGGCGAGGCAAAAAAACCTTTGCATCTCTTTTGTCGTCTTCGGTGTTGGCCACTCTCTGATGGCGCGAATCTTCTCTGGGTTGGTAGCAACGCCTCCACCAGACACTATGTGCCTGAAGTACAATACACTCTTGTTATATAGGTGACATTTTCGGGGTTTCAACGTCATGCCCGCAGCTCTCAGGCGTTGAAAGACTGCCTCAAGCCGCGACAATTCTTCATCATTGGTCTTGGTGAAGACGATCACAACGTCTAAGTAGACCAGCAGTGTTTCCCAGTGGAAGCCAGCAAGCACCCTTTCCATCAGTCGCTCAAAAGTGGAGGGAGTATTGCAAAGTCCGAACGGCATGACTCGCCAAGAGTACAAGCCGCCACGGCCTACGAATGCTGATTTCTGTTGGGTGTCGTCATCGAGCTCCACCTGCCAGTGTCCACTGGCGAGGTCCAAAGTGGAAAATCACTTACTATCGGACAGGGTATCTAGGGACTCGTCAATGCGGGGTAAAGGGAAGGCGTCCTTGATGGTCACAGCGTTTAGGCGACGATTGTCAACATAACATCGTTGGCTACCGTCCTTCTTCTTGAGGACCACATTCGATGCCCATGGACTCTCTGTCGGCTCTATTCTCCCTTCCCTGACCATCTCCTGTATTTGACGATCTATTTCCTTCTGCTCGCTGGGAGGAAAACGTCTGGGCCTCTCCTTCATAGGACGAGCTGCGCCGATTTCTATTTTGTGTCGAACCAAGTTTGTACGGCCGATGTCTTTGTCACTCCTTGCAAAGACGTCCTGATGTGTGCGGCGACGGCCTCCACAGGCGTTAGGAATCCCACCATGGTTCCCTCCTTCACAACGCATTCCCTCTTGCCGGGGTTGAACACACGCACGGAGAGCACTTCTTCCTCCAAGTTGACGAGAACACGTGCTACAATCATGCCCTTGTCCGCTACTTCGCTTCGGTCGGACGGTTCTATGAGGCCCAACTTGCTGCTGACTTGCTCGCCCATCACGACGGCCGGTACCAACGCCTCGTGACCTGCTGCACTCTCGTAGTTTCCCCCACAAGTACTCGTGCGCAGAGGCCTCCCCCACGTCGGTCAAAACACTTCATCTTCTCACTGTTTACCGTTAGCTCGCATGACCCGAAATCCAGGGAGCCCTTAGTTGACAGCAAGAAATCCATCCCCAGGATCCCCTCAACTTCTCCCGTGTTGCCAAACACGGCACGAACCGGACACGTCGTCTTGCCGACCTGTACTTCCACCCAGGCCCTACCGAGAGTGTCCATTCTGCTACTGTCAGCGTTCCGAAAGCCTGTGCCTTCACTCTCCAGTCTCAGCCGCTTCTCTGTGGGTATCCGGAAGTAAAACCCCGAAGACAGGACAGATTCCGTCGCACCTGTGTCCACCAACAACTTTACTTTGACTCCCCTGTTTTGTGCCTGTACAAATAGTCCTCCTTGTGCCTTTAGGTAGCCGTTTGGTCTCAAATCCTCATTATGGATATTTCGCCTTTTTAGACCGTTTCCACCCGTGTCTTCTGGCCCATCTGCTGCTCCAGCTGTCCCTGGGGCCGCTGGATCAGCTGGCTGTCGTTTCCCGCTTCATTTGCGTTTCGTTTACCTCACTGTGGGCAGTCACGTGCAAACTGGCCCTTACCTTTGCACCTGTGGCACACGTCCTCTGGTGTTGCCTCGCGCCTAGGAAAAGTTCTAGGTGCTCCTTGTTTTCGCCTTCCTTGCATGGCTTCGAGTGTTTTCGTCATTCGCTCCATCCATTCCCGAACCTCCTTGTCACTCCTCTTGAAGGACCTCTCTTCTCTTCGAATTCACACTTCTCTACACTTCTCTTCGAATTCACCCCTGACTGCCTGTAACGAGTCCATGGGTGTCCCATCCACCCCTCTAACGAATGTCCACCGTCTGTCACAGCGTGGTTCCTCGATCTTGAGGAAACCCTCAGTATTCAAGGCGGTGCGGATGGCTTCATCCAAAGACGACGGTCTGTCCCAGAAACACTCCTTTGCGGACGGCCTGCTCTTGTATTGCGTCCAAGAAATGCCCACGAGCCAGGCGATCACGCCCCTCGTCCGTCAACTCTGGGTAGGCTAATGCAGAAAGATCCCTAATGGACAGTCCCAGTTCTTGTTAGGTCTCCTTCTCTCTCTGACGTCTATGGCGAAGTTCCATCAGGTGATTTTCCGCCAGTTGTCTGGGCCCAAATCACTTGTCAAGGAGACCCAGTAGCTCCTCATAAGTGAGGATTCTCTAACACCTTTACAGCCTCCCCTTGCAGGCTTGCTGCAAGGAAAACCTTCGCCTCCTTGTCAGTCTATCCATTCGCCAGCTTGCAAGCTGAGATGTGTTGCTTGTACTCCCGCCATGGAGTTTTTCCGTTAAACCTATCAGGCAGGATGTTCGGCCGTTTCTTCGTGCTTATAGCTAGCCGTCTCCACTCCCTTCTTAGCAGGCTCTTCACCAATAAGTGAGTGCACCACGCCGTTTTCACTCTGGGTGGCCTGGTTTATTTGTAAGGAGCAATCATCCGTTACTTTCGGTGGTGTCGTTTCAATGTTGCCTAGGCCTGCCGTAGGCGTTGAAGTGGTGGGTCTGGTAGGCGCCGGCAAAGACAGAGGCACAACCACCAGAAATCCTCTTGGTTTTGGAGTCGGTGGGATCCTTTGTCTCAGTGTTGTAGTTGACTGCTCTGACCCCTTTTGACTCATATCGAAACTTGCAAGCAGCTCCTTCACTTGCAATTGTAGGCGCTGATTCTCGGCTTTCAGCTGTTCCCACTCTTCGCTCTTGTTCTTGACATCGTTTGACGAGCTGTACTTCGAAAGGTCACCTTGAAAATCAATGAGGCTGACCACCATCTCACCTAAATAGGAATTTTCCACACCCTAGGTAGGCTATAGATCACTGCTGCTTCTGCGATGCCAATCCCACTTCTGACACCAAATCTGTACCGTAACGCCGACCCTCACACCAGCCGAGGCGTGCTACCAGACGGACGCTGGAAATCAGGCCCTCCTGACGAGCGGCTATCGGGAAAACTCTGGAACGTAACTTCGTTTGGGAGAAATATTCCCCCAGGCACCGCAGCACACCAGAAAACACCCACACTCTCACTAGTATTAAGGTTACACTATAGACACATTTATTGGTGTAACTTTCAGAATGGTTTACTGTGCCTACGCCTTGGAAGGTGACTCCTAAGTAGGCGTCAACAGGTATTGAACTGATTCTTTCGTAATCACATAGCTTGGCTGATTGTTCCTCTCTAAAGCTAGTCAGATCACACACCAGAGCGATGTCGCAGTACTGACCCACCAGGTCCCCTCCCCCACACGCAGAGCAAGAATCGTCACCGCTTACGAGAAAACTACTCGGGAAACGCACCAAAGTGAAACAGAGATGTAGAAAGTAACGTGGGGGCAACATCGAAAAGCCTCGTGGAAAAAGCGGGAAGCTGTGCACTGCGCTACCTTATATCCTAGCCGCGCGCACCAGCCACAGCGACGCGGGACCACCACAGCGGGTACCAGGACTAGACTGGCACTGGGTCTACATCCAACGTTTCGTTACAATATAAAGAGCAAACAAACGACAGTGATTTATTGATCATGTTAATGTAAACATTGAACACCTCGAGTGTCGACAGAGTTTAACAAAAAATAAGCAGGGATCAGGTCATGTTAGCGTGTATGTAAGAAAGATCCTATACGATATAATTAACATCTTACGGGTGAGAGAGGGGACTCGGGCAGGCTCAAGCAGTGCGCCGAAGGACGATTCAAGTTTTACATCTTGTGTACAAGATTAGACAGGGAACGGCTCCAGCCTACCGTTGTGAACTAATACATGTCAAAACTAATGTACGCTCCTTACGATAAACTTCCCCAGGTGTGGTCTGCTTACAACAGCCATGGCGACCGACCTTTTTCAGTGTATGCCCCTCGCGTATGGAATGCGCTTCCAAAGGCAGTTCGATCCGCTGGAAGTTTAAATCATTTTAAAACCAGCTTAAAACTCACCTCTTCCAGAATTACTTTTCAGCAATATAGTCCAATCTTGCTAACTAGGAGGCCATTTTATTTTATTTGGTTGTAATTCGAAAGTTTTGTATTTCTTATGTATCAGCTTTTAGCTTGTTTACGATATTGTAATTGTCTTTATTTTTAATCTTTTTAATGATATTTAGTGTACAGCGCTTTTTGATGTCGTTGACATGGAATGCATTTTTAAATAATACTTCTTCTTATAATTATTATTAACAGATGGCGACAACAGTTCTTTTACGGTGCGAAGCTGGAGCAGGGGCGAATTCATTTCCAACGAACGGTCGCAAACATACGAAGCAGCGAGGGACGCAAGCTGACTCCCGTGGTTATATGGGGAATAGGAAGTGCCAGAATACTTAAGTGTTGACTCAGTTCATAAAATGTAAATGTTTCTTCTGGAGTTGGATTCAGGTCAGTAGCACTTCCTCCGTTAAGACGACTTCTCTACCACCTCAGCCTGGTGTTGGGCATAGTACATGTATCATTAGCGCCCTCAATTGGAGCTATTTAGTGCCTTTCACCAAAGAAATTAAATCAACGAAAATAAAGTTGCTATCACGCCCCTGTAATATGAAGCACACTAGTTAAGATCGTCCATTGACGATAAAGTTGGATTTACTGAAACAGTTTCCAAATTTTTATTCTAGGTATTATGCATAAGGCCCAAATTGGATTTAGGAAAAAAAATTGTTTTGAAGTTCGCTGTAGGCAGGCGTCAGCGTAATACCTTGGTTTTGGGTAATGGTGGAGTGAGGAGCGAATTTTGTTCTCGAAAAATGTGGCTTGGAATTCTCTTCGTCTATAGAATAACTTGCAATGTGCGGAGTAACACTTATGCTGGTTGTAGGGTCCAGGAAGTTTTTTGGTGTAACAAAACAAACGAACGAAATGTAAATTCCCCCAAAGATAAGTCATTTAAGGAGTTGCCCGCGTGCTTGTGTTGCATAAGGAAGTGGTTACCAGTGATGTTGACATTCCTTGGGACAAGAAGATGTTGTTTCATTCTGTTGGGATCCTTCCTTAGTGGAAATTGCTTGTGTGGAAATATAACAGCACAATCAGCCAAAGTACCTTAATCAAGTGGGTGCTCTGGAAAACCACGAAACGAAATTTTTATTAGATTTTATGAGAGGTAGTTAATTGAAATACTGATACATGTATCCGGTAACAACCGGTAACAACAATTACCGGATGAAAAACATAGATAAAAACACCACTCGTAATAAGATTGTTTTTCACACAAATTAAATTAAAATTAAATTCAAAACCTGACTTGAATTAATTGTAAACCAAAAACATTTGGCACTTATAAGTGATGTATCCTTGGTATGTGCTTCGGATAAGTGTACAAACGTATGGAAAAGAAGAATAATTTTGTGCCCAGTCAGCGCAATCAAAATATTCAATGCAGATTATTTTAATTGTATTTATACATGTACTTCGGTTTCATTTCCCAAAATAAAGTATTTTTGTGTATATTATGGTGTTGATATTACGCGTGGGATTTAATCTTTCTTCGGTTTTACAGTCCATCTATTGCAACCTTTTAAGTGCTGGCATAAGATATACATACATGTCAATGGTTATTTGAGCAAATATTGCCATTATCTTTACTGTAGTCTGTTCGATGACGTGTTCTTGTTCCGTATTAGTCATACAAAAAGGTTGGTCATCACTATATTATATGATACATAAAATGTTCTTTTCTATTTCTCTCCTTTACGAAAAAAAGTTCACTCGGCGACATCATCCTTACCACACCTTGCAAGGATCCGTGTACAATTAATCGTCTTGAACAGCTTCGTCTACTCTAGTTATTTTCCTTAACTTTTCTGACACAATTTTTTTTGCGTTCACAACACCCGCGGCAATACTGGCCATGTCTCTGGTGTCTTGCCAGGCCAGATGAGGGGCAAGGGTGTGCTGCAGCCTCAAGAACCTATCGTCCTCCAGCGGGTCCTCCTCGACGTTCTTGGCGGAGATCTTCCTCCTCCTTCGCCGCCTTGCTTTCTTTGAGAGATGTGACGGCATCCGGAGGCGCTCCTGGATCTGAATCCTAGGCAAGACTTCAGAGATGAACGTCGGCGAAGGTCCGGTCAGGCGGGGCTGTTCGAAGGTGTCGGTAGGCATTCGAGGTTGCTTCTTTTCAGCAATTTCGACGCTATTCCCAGCATTGTTTGACTTTCCAGACTCCTGGTTGGCCTGTTCAGCGTCACCTTCAGCTGTAATAAGAACTGAGGGAAGCTTCGTTCCATTCATTGGATTGGAAGATTTGTCCACCAAGTTTGACACTTGAATGTTTGGCAGAGAAAGATCATTTCTAGGTAGACCTGTTGTCCCTTTGGCATTAAATTTTCCGAGTGGAATTCTACTTTTTTTCTGGGTTGAACAAATTTCTGGCAGAGAATCCGACATCTCTTGTGATTCTTTCTTAGTAGTATCCACTGATCTAATATTTGGATTTGTATCATCTGAAGCATCTACCGCCTTACCCTTCTCTAGTGTGACAGCGTCTTCGGCACTGTCTTGTGATTCTGTGTCAGCAACGATGCTGTCTCGCTTTCTGTTCGCCCATGAATTGAGGATATTTGCCCTCCTGGAATGTTCTCGGACCCACGTGTTCTGACGATGCTCCATCCTCGTCACAAAAGTTTTCTTTTGGTGTGCGATGAACGTCGCTGTTTTCTTCTGCGCGTTTTGGATGTCGGACAGTCTCATGTCAAGGAGCCTTTCCTGGCTGGTGTTGTCGTTCAGGAGAATCCTCCCAACGTGACTCTTACCTGGGAGGTTCTGACGCATGGCCATGGTCTCGGCCGTGCGCTCGGCCCGTCCCGCGAAGATTGTCACCAGGTTGCCTGCGAAGCTGGGACGTTTGTCCACATGAACTGTTTTCGGCACTGTGGGCTTCATTGCTGATTCATTTATGGCTGCAATGAATGTTTGACAAATAGAATAATGAAACCTAAGGTTTTGGGGACTTCGGCTAAGATTCCATGGTATGACTCGTCATTCACTTTCACCTTGTGTTCCTAATATTCGTAGAATGTTCCTCTAAGCGAAATAATAGACTGTCCTCTGTTTCAGGAGCAACGCGTGAACACTCACCAGTTTTTAAAATTTCTTACAGTAGTCGTTTGCACAATTTTGATCGGTGGTTCCTTAACATGTCCAAACATATCACATCGTTGACGGCAGACCTTCACAATACGAACACGGTAGCCAAAGTCTAGCCATTACGTTCCATCGTGAAGAGTTACGTACCAAAAGTCAAGTGAGAGTCATCATTTCCACAGCAGCACTTACTATGGCCATGCTCAAGCAGTAAACCCCTTGAGTTACTCAGCCCATGCTCAGCCTGACAACGGGGCTGACAGGACGTGCGAATCACCAGTGTCACCACACTGGGCTTTGTCGTGCCAACAATCCGAATCCGCCGATGCAATCACTTCGATTGTATGCTCGCCTATTGTAGCTCTGTTTGCAAACAGAACTTGTCGTCTCGTCCGCTTGTGTGCGGACTAAGGCCCATTCAATCAAGCTCCATAATTGTTGATTCTAGATGCCGTATGTGAAATATTCCGAATCCTCTTTGAAAGGTAATGAGGACATAAATGGAGTCAGCAACGTCGCGGCTGATGTTACCTGGCTCGTTGATTCCCTCAGTTTATTCCTTTTTTAAAGGCTGAAATTGTACTTGTTGAAAGCCCTTGGGCTTTACTTATTCAACGCGTGGGGTAAATACCTGTCGTGTGAGAGGTTGATGCGTGACACCGAGTGCATGGATGAATATTGATTTGTGTTTGGCTTATGTGGTAGCACAATCAATAGAAATGGCAACATGTTTGTACAGATCATGACTTGAAGCATGTAACGATAAATATTGACTCCTGAGTCTAGAGAAAAGTAAACTTTTATCTTTGACTTGTTTTTAATTTTCAAAAGAGATGCATGTAACCCCAGGAACAATCACAATGGAACTGTAACAAAGACACAAAATGTGTCTCGGAAGTTGACTATTACTGCAAATGATATATTCATTTTTTTAGCCTTCTTTGCTCATCGTGTTCGTGGTGCATATGCTTCTGTAGTTATCAGGTGATTTTCAACCGAACACTTTCCGCCCCAAATTTTCTTCGGCCACAGAAGTTGTTCAGCACTGAATCGTTTCACTTCGCACATCATGTAAAACTAGAGGGTATCGAGCTCGATTGATTTTGAAAGGAAAATGTTTGCAGTACCCACAAATGCAATTGTGAATAGAATAAAGGAATTCTCCGGTGTTCGATTGGTTGAGGCTATTCAGTTTCTTCACAGTATGGTATGCCACCCCGACGAAGAGCACAAGGTCACGCATCACTTAGAGAAGCCACGCCCCTGGCAACGATGCTCGATTTTCAGTAGTCTGGTTCAGACTACTGATTAGTTCAGACTAAAGATTCTATGACGACTCTTGATAAAAAAAATCTTAGGTCAGGCATCACCCACGGATATAAATAAATATGACACACGGGTCAGCCTGGGTGACAAGTTGATAGCCCGGGTTTCTCGATTTCATTAGTGGCAACATCTCAAAAATATCCAGTATCCAGTGGGCAATATTGCAAGTGTATCCTCACTGAGAGCATGTTTCATGCATAAAGCCAGCAGTCGGAGAAAGTTATATTCTGCATTTCGCCTGGCATTTCGGTCAAGGCGACCTTCGATTTAGTGTAAAGTCAAATAATTTGTAAGATCAACAGCTGCTAATGGATACGGGAGTTTACGTTCAACAGCTAGCACACCTACCCGGCCGGGAATACCCAAACATCAACGGTACCATCTGAACATGCCGAATCTAGACGGGACTACTTCGGAATATTTCGGCATCCAGTCTTGGTCACGTGGACATTGGGTGATACCACTGATTTCGATCAGTGCCCTTGATTCGTAAAGGGTGCAGTGTCCCAATTCAAGGTTCTCCGCCAGGCAGAGGCGCACAAAAAGTACCCCCCCTCCCACAGATTCTTTCGAAAAGAGGGGTCTTAAATTTGGGCCAAGAGAGGATGGGATTGTGCCAGTATGGCCCGGGATCATCTCTGTAGATTCAGGGGCACCCATCTGGGGGCAATGCAGACAAAAATGTGATTGAAAATTTGTCAGAAGAGCCCAAGAAGGTGAGGGGTGTCATTTGAAAAATGGCCGCTGAGAAGACTTGGGAGCATTGACTTTTTTGGGGTGAGTTTATTTTGGGCGGATAATTAAAAAATTCATACGTTGACCTACAAAAAATTGAAAATCAAATAAAATCTGAGGGACCAAACAACACATTGTTTTTNGGTTCAGTCTACCCCAGAATAAGAATCATCGGGTCTGGTATCCAGACTAGATTTTCAGTCGCTGAGCTATTGGCCAAGTGATGGCGCTAAATCAAATTACCGATCCCGCGCCGAACTTTCCCGCTACCTCTGACCCTGGCCCTGTGCGTAATCTCCAGCTATGAATAGTCTGGCCCGCCTACGTGAGGTACGTGAATCATCAACAGTGATTCGAGTTTGCTAAATAGGTGTACGTTTTGTGCAGACAGGCACGGTATCGGCGGCGGGTGCCAGACCCGATCCGTCAGCTCGATATATATCGGTGCCGGTGCGGCATGATGGAAAACGGACTAACCTGATGAGGAAATTGCCTACTTTTCAAGCAAGATTTTCAGGTGTGGAAGACAACTACAGGCTGCCAAGCCACATGCAGTTTTTCTAAAATTTCGTTATGTTGAAAAATTTATTTTTCTGAAGTCACTATTGAAATATTTATGATTAAAGTGTGTGTGAAGTGGTCAGGCCGTGAAGAGAATCGATTTTATTCATTTACAGCCTAAACACATTTGACTAGTTTCATGAAAAAAGTAGGTTGGGCTGGGCAAGCACATGTTTTGCTGCAGCATTCATAAAACTCGAGAATCCAGGTTGCCGGATTCCGGACATGTTCCTGAAGCTAGGCCAAAGTGCCTTCTTGTCTTGCCCATGTCTAGCTAGGGCCATGAGAATGAACATCCCGAATTTCCATCCAGCATGTCCAGACAATTTTGAAAACCCATGGCATGGCCTGACGCTTTTTTTTTTCATTAGGCCTAGGCTATTCATTATAATTATTCATTAGTGGATCTGTTGGTGTACATTAGTGCACATACTGCGCATCGATAGCGAGTACACGTCCATGCAAGGGAACTAACCTTGAAAGTAAACTGGCTCTCAGTCATGTCAGTCCGTCTTTCATCACGCCATTTGTATTGGCACACTACAAACTCCTGATTTACTTTGCAGCCATTTGTTAACCATTCCCGACAGGAAAACAAAATTTTTCTGAAATAACTTTTTGGAAAACAATGAAAATTTTTGCAGCTGTTTCAGCACTATGTGGGCAGTAGATGGAAATGTGGTATAGTCATTCTCATCGCCTAGTATGTAGGCCTAGCCTAGTAGGCGTAACTGCATGTGGGACAACTCCACTGTCACTGACTGTTTGCCAACTAGACTCAGGACAACTCAATGGTTGACAATGGTGGAGACAAGTAGAATGATGGGACAACTCAAACATTTACATGTACCAAGTCGTCCATTAGGCCAAAGGTAACTCAACTGTTCAAAGCATTCATGATGCGACAGAGTTTCAGGCATTTAACACAGATTTTAGATCATGTGTTAGGCAAACCTGCGTGTGTTGTGTTACGAAGCAACTCAACTCACCAGGCATGGCATGCACAGCATGGGACCCATTGACACTGCATTGACTGGTGAACGGCACATTGGCTGCCCTAAGCAGTAAGGTGCGTGGCCGCGACAGTGATGCGGCATTTACGGGTGGGGTGGCATACAGCCTACAGTGCACCGATGATCAGTAGCTACTCTGCTAGTATGGGAGGTGGTAAATCTGCCCACCCCCCCTTCTCTTTTTTAAGTTGAAAAAAAGGTGTGGGTGATGTGACTGTAAAGCGCAAGTGGACGCATTATGAGTCAACTTGACTCAATCAATAATTTGTCTGAATAATCAAGTTGTCTGTCCATTTGAGGTCAAGGTGTCCCACCAGTCGAGCTGTCTCAATGGTCAAGTTGTTCTAAGTCAAGCTGCTCTTTATAAGTAAATTGTATTGATTTTTATGAGGCAAAAAGGATGTTGCCGATTTTTTTCATTGTCGAAGGCAAAGTCAGCTGCAAAAAATTATTGAATGATAAAGAAAACCTCCAGAACCTGGCTGAGCTGGCCAGAGAAAACATTTGTTTTTAGAAAACTTTTAGGACTCGCTATAACACCTTGTATAAAGTTTCTTGAAATCGGAAGCAGCTTTTTTCACGAAAGTGACTGTCAAGAAGCCATCTTTGTTCTTCTCCATTTTGCATGGTTGTAGTAGTGAAAAAAGTCCAAATGAAAAAGCAGGGATTCACAATGAAAGCTGGCTACAACCCAAATTTTTTCTTCAGCTGCACTACAGGTAGTTTAGATGACATTCCTCTCTAATAGAAATCTGTTTTATGTGGTTTGTATGTCATAACTGTGTTATCTGTATTTGTAGTTGCTGAACACCTTTGAGGCAAAAGACCAAAATACAACCAGAGATCAGTGTATACAACCTGAGTGCCCTAACCCCTTGCAAATATGTATGGGCACAGGGACGTACGCATCCTACTGATTGGAGACTGTAAGTGCATTTCTCTCAAGTCAACATGGGATAATAAATTCCCATTTCCAAACAGTTGTTTTCTCTTTCTGAAACTGAAATTCATGTACATGAACAATTTCAATAATATGCTAATGATATATTTCATGCAGATGAATTCAAAAGAAACTCGCAAGTCGATCTAACTATATTAACTGAGTTTTCCCCAATTTCTTGACAGCTGGGGTTGGAAAAACATCACTTATCCTTACCCTTGTTAGTGATGAGTTTCCAGAAGATGAGCAGGTGAGTTCATTATGTAATGTAAAGGCTATATATTTAAGAAACTCCACTTGGTGCAAAGTGCCTCTCACTGTATGAATCTGAGGAGATGATGTCTTCATCACATGCGTGTGTTTTGTATTGGGGCACGGTATGATGAATGTAATACTTACATACCACCAGTGTAGTGGTGCAAACTGCAGCAATCATGGTAGTTCTGGTCGCCCTCATTAGCCCATTGCAAACAGTGCTCAAAACTGTCCCCGGAAAGCATCTATATAATGTAAGTAGGCTTTTGTGATAGTTGGTTATTGAAATTCAACTTGGGGATATTCGCTTTTATTTTAAATTGATTTCTTTATTTGTTAGGTACCTGCTAGGGCAGAAGAGATCACGATCCCCCCAGATGTAACACCAGAGAAAGTCCCCACTCACATTGTGGACTTTTCATGTGAGTAATTCTATTTTTGCACAAGTAGCATCCTTACTCATGAATTAAAACAGAACCTTCAGAGCCCCACACGTTGCAAAATGGAGCATTCTTTGTATTTCAATCCCAAAAGTGCATCAAGTCCAGTGCAATGTAATTTGGGTTGAGCTCTATCAACCTCAACCCTTCTAAACCTCCACAGCCTCCAGATGGGCTTTTTTAGACTGGGAGTACATTGTCAACACATGTTCTTACGAGTCTCTGCTCGTGGAAATTTGTCACCTGGTCTCATCACCAGCAGACAATCATCGGCTTATTCATTCAAGTATGGCAATGATTACCTGATGTTGGTGTTCCTTGATTCATCTTGACAGCACGAGAACAGAATGATGAGATCCTCATGGAAGAGATTGCCAGGGTAAGCCCAAAAATGAGTCATCTTTTAGAGATGAATGAAATACAAAAGTTATAACATAAAGTTTATTATGCCAAAATGAATCAAATTCGGTTCTTTTTGTCCTGAGGCAGTTTTTTAATCATATTTCAGCCATCACTTGAGCAACTTGTAAGCTCAGTTTTTCTACATTTTATTTGAAAATGCGTGTCACAGAACATATTCTCTTGAATTTTACTTGTAATTTGTTGTCCTTTGCACCTTGTAGGCTGATGTGATCTGCATAGTGTACGCTGTCAATCATCGTGAGAGTATTGACAGCATCACTGACTACTGGTTGCCTCTTGTCAGAAACACCCTTGGAGCGGACCACACCACCCCAATCATCCTGGTTGGTAACAAGTCAGATCAGGCAGATGCCAACAGCTTGGAGAGTGTGGTGCCTATCATGAATGATTACTCGGAAATTGAGACATGCGTTGAGGTGAGATCAACTGTCATGCGTCTAAAATTAAAATTGGTCATTAAGGTTTTCATCCAGAGGGGTGTCGGGGTGTCTTTTGGGTACCCTGTAGGCATTTTGGAAGGCCTATTTTTATAACAGAAATGTGTTAAAGCGTTAAACCGTGATTTTCAGTTCAGTGTCCAAATGCTTACCAAAGCTGGCCTGAATGTACAATAAAAGGGAATTTGAAAAATGCAGAACTAAAAATGATGTGATGCTGTCTATTAGACAAGTGTCAAGATATTAGACATAGTGTAAGTATTAAAGGAAAGCAACAGCAGAAGTAGATTAATCCCAACTGCATGGCCCTTTTTACTTTGAACTTTCATAAATTCTAAAACAAAAATCACATTGTGATTGAAACAAATGGCTAAGCCTTTGAACTTTGACTTTCAAGGATCTTTCAATCTCATATAAAATACTGGTAGCTGAGTTCTACCTTCCTCAATCCTTCAAATCCTCCAAACTTCCTGGTGCATTTTGAAAGATCGTAATTACTTACAAATTAAATACACAGTATTTTTTTTATTCTTAATAGTGTTCATCTAGGAATCTGAAGAACATATCTGAGGTGTTTTTCTATGCCCAGAAGGCTGTGCTCCACCCAACAGGCCCTCTGTATTCAGCAGAGGACAAAGAGCTTAAACCAGAATGCAAGAGAGCACTGTCCAGGATATTCACGATATGTGATCTGGATAATGATGGCGTGCTCAATGATTATGAGCTCAATCTGTTCCAGGTAATTGAACTTAACAGCAGTAACTTTTTGTGCATAACCAGAGATGACTCCAAACAAGCTCCAGTGAGCAGGTTACACAAGTTTCTTCGGAATGTGTATAAATTCCCAGCATTTGCAACGTGGGTCATGTCCTTGAATGTGGGAAAAAATGTGGCTGAAGAAACTGATGAAGAAATTTTTTAGTTACTGAAATCTTTTAGCAGACATTTGTGTGGAAAACTATGTGGTTTCTTGAGAGTAAATTTTTTGCAGGAGCACCTGTCATTATTTTTCATAATATAAAAGAGTAAAATCTGGATTTGTGATATTAAAAGATTGTTGAAAGAAGTTAATAAAAAACTTCAATTTTAATCAAATGAACTATCAAACAAAGAAATGACTTAAACAATACAAACATTACTTTTCTGTTTACAGAGACGATGTTTTAATGCACCTTTACAGCCTCAAGCCCTGGATGATGTCAAGGCTGTCGTTAGGAAAAACATCCCAGAGGGAGTTGTCAACAATGGACTTTCACAAATAGGTGACAACTGTAGCTAAGAAGTTATCACAAGAGTGTATATCCATCGGGAAGAAATATGCCATTTTTTTTTCTAAGAAAGACTTAATTTTAGCCATGGACATGGCTTATTTGCACTAAAGTTACAGGAATTAAGCCCTGAAACGTGTTGTATGCTTGTGAAGTATTTCGACAGATCAGTTAAATTGCCCTGAATTCCTGCAGCTCTAGCAAAACAACCTGGCTGTTATTGCAGATATGTTCTACCTCAGCCTGAATGCAGTTTCCACATTGTCTGGTAGTATACCTGCATATGGCATACTTTTCTGATGAAATTAGGTCCACTTTTGAGTCATCTATGAACTTAACCACACAAGGCCATGACAAGTGTAGCTGGGTCAACATCTAGGTGATGTGTCATACACACGATGTACCTTGCTGAATGGAGCAACCACGCATGAGTCAGGCTTCAGGAAATGCTTGGAAAGTTACCTTTTTTCTTCCAGGAAAGCCAGCTTATACACATTCACAGCCCCCTCCCCATGCGAGTTGTTTGATCACGGATATAATTTGAGAAACACACATACATGCAATTTCAGCCCCCACAGTTTGTGTGTTTTCATATGAACATTGGCAAAATCACAAGATTTTCAGTCCAGCTTTTCAGTCTTAAATTTCCAAGTTGGGAGTAAGGAAGGGGGCTCAATTGGAAAGCTTTTGTGACATTTACAATGTAGGTAATTCAGTACATATTTACTATAAGAATCTCCCTAGCAAAAGGGTAAATTTGAGGAACGTCAATGAAATTTAACTTGCAATTTTGAGGTTCTATTACGTTATTTGGAAAATGTTTCTTTGTTTTAATATTAACTTTTGTGCTTCAAAGTAAACTTCAATTTAACAGAGAACTTCAAGTTTCTTTTGCTCAACAGGGCATTCCATACATTTGAGAGCAGTCATATACTTTTAATTGGTATTGAGTAGATGTTATGGTCACACATTCAAAGGTGTAAAAGAAAAAGTCTAAATTGGTGCATTTTCCCCAATGTGGTGAAATAACAAAAGGTGTAAAAAATAAAACCAATTTTTGAAAGTGAGACCCTATTTTTATGTTGTTTGTTTTGCCTTCCGTTTTTCAGACACAGAATTGATGTCTGTTAAACTGTTTGACAGAGTATTAGCGGTTCCTCAGTGCTCAGTTACATCTTGGAAACATTATTTTATACTTTTACCTCGGTTGCTAAATTGTGTCCAGCTTTTGACCGAGGGTTTAAGTGTGTTTTCTAGCAAAGATCGTTGTTAACTGCACAATGCAGTGTGAGGTAAATTTAGCAATGAAATGGTATGTAAAATCATATGTAGATATGCATCTTTTGGGGGCATAAATGTAACTTGTACTGATTTCTTATTTATGTGGACAGGATTTTTATTCCTGCATACACTATTCATCCAGCGCGGTCGGCACGAGACCACATGGACTGTACTTAGGAAGTTTGGCTACACGGATCACCTCAAACTCACAGCTGACTACCTGCGCCCGAGGTAAGTCCTTCTAAATTGAATAATGGGGACTGCCCTTTCTATATCACAGCTGTAGTTTTGCCAACCAGCTTCTGGTGAAACCTTGGTGGTCATCAGTGCAAAAGCAACGAACAGTTGTCTTAAGTGTAACAAATTTGGAACACAGCCATCAAAGTACCAAATGACAAACACTACTATGGAATACTGTATGAAAATACGACCCTCTTTGAAAGTAACACAGCAAATGTACACTGTGAAATAAAAATCTGACTCCAGCTAAGGGGACAATTTCTGCAAACTTTGGTCGCCCATTTAAATAGCAGGCAGTGTGATAGCAGTCTATATTGCAGATTCTCTCACACTTTGCTGATGTAAAAACCCTGTATCATTCTTTGTTTGTGGCAGTAAATGTAGATCAATTAATCGTGCTTAATGTGTTTTTGTTTAGGTTACGAGTTGGTCGAGGCAGTTCCACCGAGCTAAGCCATTTGGGGTATCAATTCCTCACTTCACTCTTTGAAAAATATGATCAGGTACATTATACATGTAACTCTTATTACTGTGTACGTAATGAACATGCAGTGTGTATAGCTTAACCAGGGGGGAGATTTGTCAGGATTTTTCCCTGATTTCAGGATTTTCTTGATTATAGCAGTTTTTTTTAACAATCACTGTTAAGACAAGCTGGAAAATGCCAGAAGCCGAATCCTTGCTCATGAAAATTCACGTTCTACCAACAACATACAGGTAGTTGTACATATGCATGTATATATATATCACAAGTTGTTGCAGACCGATTGGCTGATGCCATTACTTGCGGTGTCCCCGTCATTCAGGTGCGCATTCCTGAACTTGACGCGTGCATGATTTTGGTTAGCAGTGCACTCCCGTTGGCTGAGGAAGCATTTCTATCCACATGTCATCTGTACAAGCCTGTTGGAACACTGCAGTAATGGCTCCTGATTCTTGTCACCAAATCAGTGTATAGCATGTTCATGCATTTTTTTGGCGTTTCTCCGGTACAGCAAATTTTTTATACGTATTTACATAAGGATTTATCCTGAAGCTGTCATTTTTTTGCTTCAGCAGAAGCAGTATCTTTGATCATCAAGGTTCCTGTTCTGCCAACGAATTGATATCTAAACCAACATCTGATCCTCAACAACTTCCTATTTGTGATTCTCAGTTTACTTTTTCTATTTATAGCCTGCCATGATGTGAAGTTAAACAATAATATCAGTGTAGAAATAAAATATGTTACATGTACTAGGATTTACATTCGCATGATTTTTTTTTTTTTTCAGGACAAAGATGGTGCCTTATCGCCAACTGAGCTGCAAAACTTCTTTCAGACATGTCCCATCATGCCATGGGGCTCTGATGTCAACATGACAGTCAGCACCAATGAGAAAGGATGGATAACACTGCAGGGTTGCTTGGCACAGTGGACGTAAGTTTGCCGCCCCCCACTCCCCTTGCAAACATTCTGGGCAAAACTTTTCTTCTGTCAGATTCAACCAATGTGATATTTAAGCGTAATATACTAGGAAAAATGGATTGGACTTGTTTATGGCCATTGACTGATCCAGCAGTAGAAGGGAAAATACTTGACAAATTTGGAATGGGCTATCATCTGGGTAGGCAGTGAAATGCTGCCACAGAAGTTTTTCAAAACAAATAGTTACAAAAAGTCATGTTTTACAGGGTCGTGTTCTTCCACATGGAGCAGCTTGTGCACCCTTTTTCTGTATTCGTTGTTTTCTTGCACTGAAATGAACGCGTAGCTTTGGATTTCTGTTGTTATTTCTGTATTTGTTGAATGTTGACTGTAGAAAATGATTTGAAGCAATTATGGTTACAGGCTCACAACCCTTCTGGATGTCTCTCGTACCCTGGAGTATCTAGCCTACTTTGGATACCGATATGTCATGGCAGAGCATGAGAACCAACTCTCAGCTATTATTGGTGAGCTATGCTCTCGTTTACATAATCGCTGAAAGATGGCAATCACTATGTACAAATGTAGAAATAAATGTTTGTATAATTTAAACCTTAGATTTAATTTCACCCACTGTATTGAAGAAGGGCTGTAATTTGTAGCAAGCAAAGTGGAATTTGTTATCTTAGAGCTGTTTCGAAGAGGAATTACTTTACACATTTTTAAAAAAGTGGTTATAATTGTGAATTCATTATATATGATCAGGATGAGGTGTATGGTCATGTGATCCTGAAATTATAAAAGCAGGGGCATGAAACATTGTTCACAATTGCTTAAATTTTTGGATGTCTTCAAATACAGTTCTACAATGCAATATGTGCACGTTTCAGATCTTTCGTTAATTCTTTAAAATTGGCATTCATCTTTGCTGTACTCAGTGTCCAGAGCAAAGAAGATTGACCTGGAGAAACGCCAAACTTCTCGCAATGTGTTCCAGTGCAATGTGATTGGTCCACGGGGTGCTGGTAAGACGGCATTCCTTCAGGGATTGGTCAATCGTACTGTGGACTCCACCTCCCATTCAATGAAGGAACACCTGTCGGCCTACACTATCAATACAGTACAGGTGTACGGCCAGGAGAAGTACCTCTTGGTGAGACTATTTCTACGTTAGTAATTATACTCTGTCATTATATGTATTTATTACACCTTACCCTGCATGCTGCGGACCTTGTGGTAATCTACAGTTGTGTTTTAACACATTGTATCATCTGTGAAGATGTATTCAATGATTCACTAGAGGGCGGCAGACGGTTCTTCAAACTCCATGGAAACATTGGTTTGCTTGTGCACAGTTTGCTGTTCATCCAAACGATGATCATCTTGAGATGCACAAATAGTCATTATCCCTGCACTGCTGCCTGGTGTACAGTGGCCAGTGGCATGCTGGTGTCAGTTCTGGCTCTTTTCGTCACCTTGTGGGGGATGTTACTTGTGCAATGTGCAGACAATAGGACATATTGGCCCCAAGCAGGATTCTAGTGTTTTCTTTTATGTTGCTGTTGAGATGAAAAATAAGGCCAAGACACAAGTACTGATTCTTTTATTGAACAATTCTTCAGGAAATGCTGAAAGTTATTGAAGTTCCTTATCCATTGCTGATCAAGATTGGTCAAAATTACTCTGACTTTTAGTACTTAAGGGCTCTGTTTTCCCCTCTCAATTTTACTTCAGCTACACGAGATTGATGTAGGACTTCAAGATGAACTTACATCTGAGGACTTGGAGTGTGACGTGGTTTGCCTTATGTATGACATTTCGGACCCAAGAAGTTTTGAATATTGTGCCAAGAGTTACAAGGTTTGTTCAAGTTTTGAAAGAATTATTCCCAAGTCTCAGCCTCAGGTTATCAGAACTTCGAACAGTTTATAGTGTTGGGGTTTCTTAGACAGTTTTCAAGCATCAGTTTGATTTCTTTTTTGCAAAATAATTGAAATTTGTTGCCTGTATGAGATAATTGACTTTGAAGTTGTGTACAAATATTATATCAACCAATTAGTTTCCAAACCATGACTGTACTGTTTAAAATAACACAATCGCAAATTTGATTTTTTTTTAAGCCTTAGACTGCCCTTCAGTAATCGACAAATGAGCTCTTACTCACCCATTTGCATTTACAAGAAACTGTCCCTCTAATTTGACTCGTGATTTTGAGCTTTTTACAACTCACGGTTTGTTGTTTTTTGCATTTCTTTTAATTCAGCAACACTTTGAGAACAGCAGCATCCCCTGCTTGTTTGTTGCCTCCAAAAGTGACATGCATCCAGTTCGGCAGAATTACACCCTTCAGCCATCCCAGTTCTGTGCCAGTCACAACCTACCGCCTCCCCAGACCTACTCTAGCAAGGGAAGGCCCAATAAAGACATCTACACCAAGCTGGCTACACTGGCTGCCTATCCGTGAGTAAAGATTGACTTTTTTAACTGTTTTTGTCTCAGCAAATTATTCACAGAAGCAAAATAGGCACTGCTGTACATTATTTGTACAGTAAAGACATCACCAAGACAGAAAGCACAACCTTCAGATCTTTTGTACCTAGGATAGTGATCGATTGTGGTTGTCTGAAAAATTGCTTGGAGACATATCATTAACACTGTGATTTTAGTAAATCAGGCAAAATTTTATAGTGACTATATTTAGATTGTACTCCACATGATCATCCTCCACTTTTCTTGGATTTTATTGAAGGGCATCACAGACTGGCCTCTAAGACACTGCATGTCTCGCTTTATGTTATCCCTTTGTTCTTTTTTAAGAGCTAATTGCGTAGCATTCATTGCATGTCTCTCATCTCAAGCTGTTTTATCTACAGAGTCTCACGTTTGAAGAAATAATAACAACAGTTAAATCCTGGTGGCATTAAAGCCGGAGAAATGTCTTTTACCAAAATAAGAAAATGCACCACTTTCACATCTCAGCTGAGAAACTTCCTCGCTAAAAGATGCAATCTGTCTTTGCATAAATTTACAAATTTACGTGTGAGAAAATCTTCAGAAATATTGCAAGTCCATTTGATATTAACTATGCAAGGTATCATTTGCAAATATCTCTTGCTCTTTTAATGTCCTTAATGCTTAGTCGTTAATGCATCATCAGCATTTGTGCACACCATCTCACACAGGCTGTTCGCCAAAAATAAATTTGCCACAATCTCACAGCCATTCATTAGAATGTCCAAATGTCTTTAAAAACACTGCTGGTGTGCAATGCGTCAAGAACTAGACCTCCGAATGGAGACTTGACAATTATTTTTTCTACCAAACTCTTAGTCCCAAGATTATTTAGGGAATTTTGTGTGAGCCGACCATTTCTTGAGTATTTTCTCATTTTTGTTTTCACGCAAGCAGGCCTAAAATGCATGGGCAGTTATTTCTTCTGATATCTTAATAGTTTTCATTGCTGATATGCACTCTTAATATGATGGCTTCAATGTTACTTTTAGCTTTGATATATTGTGAATTGGTATTTGCACACTGTTTCACTGCTCAGTTCTTTCAAACTCACTTTGCAATGGTGATGTTCCACACTTTACGTTTAGAATGTAGCTCGCACATACTGCTTGATCCTCAGTTGTTTGTGTCATTTGGAGCCTGCCTATATTAGTTCAAACACGATGCAAACACTTAATGTATTACTCATATGGGATAGGTATGTTTGCCTTCATCAGAGGATCTCAAAAGTCTCCAGCTGAATCAAAATTAGTAATTCGGCAATTTTAATGAGTTTGTTGGAATTTGAAGTTGTTTTTATCCTAACCATTCCTAACCCAACAAGATTATGTGAAATTAAAATTGCATTCAGTGGTTGGCAGCTCTACTTACATGTACAGCACTACACTACCACACAGTGAGAACATTTGTCGCACTCTTGACCCCAAGGAGTCACCGAACAAACCCATACAGCCTCTTGTTTCTCTTTGTTTCCTCCCCTGTCCGCATCTTACACTCCCGTTTTTGATACAGTCTTGTTAAGGGGGTTCTAGTGGAGCACCCTGCTGCCCTGTGGATCAGAGACAAGCTGATGCTAGCCTCCGGCCCTCTTGCCTCAAGGTTCCTTCATTTA
>NW_019091365.1:1346077-1433314 GCF_001949145.1 Acanthaster planci
CCCCTTCTCTCACTGTGTCTTACCCCTTTTGTCAATGTGCTTATTATACATCTCCTTTTGCTGGTCTTTTATAAACCTAGCCTCACACTACCTATCTCCTGCACCCATGTCTCATCCTCTTTTTCCCAAAGAAATAACAAATTTCCTGTGGTGTTTATGCATTTATTTATTTTTTGGAATTGTTTTTGCTTTAGTAGTGGTTACCCATTTTTATTAAACGTCCCCCCTCTATCACCCACTTCATAGCTTATTTTCACTTTCTCATAGATCCTTTTCCATTTGAATACTTCTCTTTTTACCTCTTAGTCTACCTTTATTCTGTTGATAGTATCTGTTCACTTTGTGATCTTTTCTGCTCCTACCACTTTCTGTCACTCTTTCTCTGTCTGTTGTATGTTTTTGCTTTTCTTGGCATGTGTTCCAGATTGGAAACAGCTTGGTTTGTCGTCGGTGTTTTTTGACCTGATTGTGTTGATTTTTTAAATGCTTGCATCATGAACACTCTGTGAAGAGCATGTGAAGCTACATGGACCATTTTTAATTATGGATGTGCCTGTAGTTTTTGTGATGTTGCATTGTGATGAACGGTTGCTTTGCATTGTGCCAGAAGTAGACTGGGTTTACCCCAATACTTTTGGATCCTCCAATCGCAGTACTGTTTATCACACACAATTAGGGGTTAGACTAATTGATTTACATCACGTCAACAGAAATATGTGGAGAAAACCCAAATGTCCTAAGCTTAAGGATGCATCACTCAAGATTTGCCACCTATAGAGTCAAATTTTGTTAATGAAGCGCTGTTAAGAAAACATTCTGCTCATTACAAGAACATTTTAAGATCCCGATCTTTGTTTCTCTGTTGTTTTCACTCCTGATAATTCATGTTTCCTGTAATAACAATGTAATCTGCAAAGTCTGAAGGACCTCTTATCAGTGAAGTTTTGGCTTACTCAAGGAAATAAAGTCATCAGGAAATTACTCGACAGCAAACAGGTTTGCAAGATTAAACAGCCATCTTAAACCGGAGGTACCATCTCCCTGAATCCTACAATATCAACAACAGCAATGTGTGAAGCCTGCCGAATTCAACAGCTAAACAAAATGTTTTTCACTTAAGTGTCTGATTCACTAGGCTGAGTTTGAAATAATATATTTTGCTACTTTTTGCATCGGTCCTTCCAACAAAAACACTTTATGAAACATGGATGCATGTATGTGATCATGATTTGAACAGAAATTATTTCTGTCCAACGTTTTATATGTATGCTTTATTTTATTTTGTGCATATTTTTGTAAAGCATATTTTTGGCACAAACTATTTGTGAATGCTTATGAAGAAATTTGAGTAAACTTCCAGCCTTTAAAGTGTGCTTTACCCAGATTTATGTTTATGTGTCACCAGTGATTAAGCTTTAATGATGTGCACAGTTTTGAGGCATGCAGCAGTACTGTGCATGAAACAGTTAGTGGAGATGCTTGGTACAGCGTCACAGGGGAAAAGGACCCAATTGTCATATTTGTCATGATTTTACTTGTAAGTTACTCTTGCAAGTACTCGGAGAAACACTGTTGATATAGTAGATCATTTACTTTGCTGAGTCAATTGGTGGCATTTTTTTAAACTGAAGGATGAAGATCTCTGCTGTCCCCTCTGCATCTTCCACAGAATTACTCTGTTTAGGTTTACAGTTCTACTTATTACACAAACCAGAATCAAATTCTTAGCCTTCAAGCTTACCTCCTTACTTTCACCCTCTTTGCAGGCATCTGAAAGGAGTGTCCCAAGAATCTCACTCCGTCTGGCTCAAGGTTGGCATCTGTGCAGCTGTGGTGGCCATCGGAGGCGTAGTGTTCTACAGATACTACAAGAGCCAATGATAGAAGGTGTGCAAAATTATTTAGAGTCACTGTGTACAAAAAGTGAAGCAATTTATAAAAGAAATGGAAGTTAAGAGATAGGGCAGTTTGATGAGGAAGTTGGGACAATCCTTCCCTTGAAGGCCGGTTCATACTTCAGGAAAATGCAAAAGCAAAGCAGATTTGACATCACAAAACATTTGCAGTGAAATTGGCATGAATTTGATGTCTTCAACTTTTACAAATACACAGCACAAATATTTGATCTGACGTCACAATTTTGGTACTTTTATACCAAGTGTGAACTGGCCTTTAGATGGTGAATATGTATACTTTTGTATTACATTTTAATAAAATGGGCAGAACCACAGCTGTAAATAGGGGGAACTGCTTCTGGCTTGAAGATATCTCATAACAATGTTGATCAAGACCCCTCCACACCCATGCACATAACTCAGATGTTATAGGTTTTCTGCCATATTCAGGTACTACACATGAAATGTCACTGATGTGAGAGTGTTTAGGATCCAAATTTCCCCATGTTTACAGTGTGGTACTGAGAGGGTCAAAGAAGTGTCAAAGTTTGTTCTTTGGCTGGTATCTGACTCTGAAAGAGATGTTACAAAGATTTCAGTTTTAATATTTTTTCCCAAGGGATTTCTGTTACGGAAAGCATGTAGCAATTTGAAAAAATACCTTTGATACGTCAGTCGGTATTAATTCATCCTGAGCATGATGTGGCAAGAGTTGCATGTCAAATTTGCATTATGTACAAAGAGAATGGTTTGTCTACATCTGCACATCTCTAGGTATTTATTTTGGAAAACACAGCAGTAAAATAGTGGTCAGCAGTTTCCACTAGGTCGACCACTGAAGTTGTTGATGTCAATCATCGGTAAAAGGTGTAACAGTGGGCAGACTTTTTAAATGGAAATTGTCTTCACTTCTATTAGGTTGTTGAAGGTGGGGACGGGGAATGAAGTGGATTTGGCATGATAAACTACCACAGTGCTGAATTATTCTTAAATTATCACAGTCTGAATGGTATTTATTGAATCAGAGTTTGCATGGATCATTTCTTAAAGTATATTGGTACATCTCAACCAGTCTTGATTCAGCAGACAACCCAAGTGGATCCTGACTGCAGAGGGTGTGCTTCTATTTGTCATGTTTCAGTGGCACTGATAGAGGTGAAAACTAGGAAATTAGTGAGTTGCATGCCTCTGTAGGAGAGTGTTCTTGTGTCTATAGTCTTTTTATTTGGGGATCACTGGCAACAAAATTTTTAAAGGCTCAACAGAAAGGGGAGTAAATGTATTCCATTCCAAGTGGACATAAGCTAATGTTCCAATTGTAACTGATCCAGAGCCATCACAGTATACGTGATAAAATCAACTTTCATAACTACTGTAGTTACCTGGAAACCATGTTGATCTCCTGTTCTGTTTATACTTTTTAACCTTCCTGATGGTCAGTTTAGTTTCTTTGGTACCCCCTAAGATATACAACCACACAAGCATATTTCTTTCTGTTTGCCCAAAACTTAATGTCAACAAATTGATTTCACTCTGATATAACATTTGGACTTTGTGTTGATTCAACTTTTTTTATTTACAAAGTCAATAGATTTACCTTTTGCCCAGTGTAGTCCATGCATTGACAATGGCTTTGTACATACATCATCGTCATTTTGAATGGAATATCGGAAATGTGAGTTTTTGGTGGCATGGCAATTTTTGACATATATGCAACATTCTTCAACTGGTTTGGTTGTGGTTAGATGACTGATATTTGTGTATGTAAAGAAATAAACGTGCACAGGTCAGTGTAATTTTTAGAGATTCGCCAAGTGAACGATTGAACTAGAAACCCCAGTGTCTTCACCTATCTGCTCTGAGCAGAAACAAAAGAGGGCATGTTTTGAATGAATTTGACAGTCTTTTAGTACTCACTGCATAGGCGCGCAAGTTTACGTGCTTTTGATGCAGAGCACGCTGAGTACGCACAACAAACTTAGTGTGGGATGTGTGGTCTTCGTGTGCACGCTAAACAATGTGCAAGAACCCGGTTGGAAAACTTTAACCATCTGTCTTTCTTTGGCCGGTGAGGGTGCACTTCAGCTCAGGGCGGATATCAAGGCTCCTGTACAAATGGTTAACCCTGCACCTCCAGTTACCATTAATTTCAATAAGAGGTGGCTTTATCAGAATGGTTCATTTTGTTCACATTTTTGCATTAATCCAGTTAATGTTTTGAAGATAAAATAAACCATATTTCTTCAAATAAGACAGTTGTTCAGTTTTGTTTCTGGATGGTTAGACTTCTTCAAACAATGCATCTAATCAGTTAACCAACCTGGTATAAATTTGTTTCCGTCAAGATAATAGACATGGTCGAAGAACTTCACTCTTTTTGCACAAGAATCAGTTCAATTAATCCCAGCATAACTAAATGATACAAAAAGGGGAGGCTAAAGTTATGAAGCACAAGGCAAAATTTATTCTCTACAAAGCAAAAATATTTCAGTAATATGTAAATAAATTCTGCATCTTACAAAGCACAATATTTTAATAGAACAATGTAAAGGTCTAAACTGAATTGTAAATTTTATTTACATCTTGAAAAAAGGCACTTTGTCAAAAATACAACCAAATACAGCAACATTTTGACATATTGTAATTCCATATTGCAAAGAAGTACACTTGGATTTTTACATCTTGGTATACACATCACAGTGCTTCAAATTCAACCTGCTTTGGTATCGCAAGACTAGTCAAATAGTATATAAATTAAACACTGCTGCAGGACTCAAGCATAGTGTCCATACATGTACATGTATTTCACAATTCAATCTTACTATCACTGTTTCACCTCAATGCAGTTGCTCCTGGAAGGTAAAACAACCAACACTGTCCCTCAAATAGTTTTCATTCTTGATTTAAAAAGTTAATATTTAAACAACTAAACTAAAAATTATTCATACAACTTGAAACCAAAAGAAAATCTAAATAACTTATGGCAACTTCAAAATAAAGACAGGATTTTTCTATTCCCCTCCCCCCCTCAGTTTTACCTTTATTTATTATGGTCGACAGTGTTAAATGGTCGTTGGCAACTGTTACTGGATTAAGCATTTTAGTGGGACTTTCTGTTGTCCGATGTTGGTTTCCTTGATAATACTTAATAGTACCTAGGTGCTATGTGTCAACCTTCTGGATATTAACAGTCTAGTAAGGATATAAGGATTTTCACTTGAACCCAATCAAATAGTTGAATTGTGCCATGTAAAGCTGGGCTTGAATGGTTGAAGCACTTAACCTTACAAAATTTTCAACTTCAGCTGGGCCCATGCAGTAACCAGGTGGTGAGTAAGGCTGTATCGACTGAATAATTCAATATTTGAATATTTAACCTTCCATTCAACCATATTTTCAAAATTCAATTCTATCAAATTCCCACAAAAGCATCAACAAAAATGCAGGGTTTTACAAAAAATGCAAAAGAAAAACTAGCCGCAAATTTTTTTCAGCTGTACGTGCATATAGCTCCTTTATATTTATGGGAAACGTTGTAATAAGCTTTAGAAAATGTAGATTTGTAAACAAATGATTGGATTTTTTCCCGTTTTATTTTATAGATTTTCACCTTGAATATTCAATTTGGAAAGGAGATATTTCAATATTCAAATATCAAATATCTCAATATTTGAATAATCATCAAACTTGCAGAAGGCAGCTGTTATAAGCCATCAACAGGCATTTACTCACCCTGCTCTTCATGAAGAGGTACTTTACTTTCCTCATGAATGTTTAAAAAAGTGCTTGTAGCTCGGGTGATTAAATATCAAAACCATTAACAAAAGTTTGTAATCAACGATTGTCTTGACTTTTTGGGCTGGTTTTTGTCTTCTTCTTTTCTATCTCTTTTTCTGAAATGAAACGTGAATAGAGCCTGAAAGTTGACCCCTGATGGTGCACTTCCGGAACCCTTAAATAGGAAAAATAACTTGCAAAGATTTTAGAATTTGTAGTATTTTTTGTTCAGTTTCTTTTTAAAAAATCCAACTTGGAAAAGATCTTTGAACAATATGTGCTAGTATATCACTTTATAGAAACTGAAAAATTACCTGGCCTAAAAGAGAAATATCCTGCCAAAAATTGACCCATCACTTCAAAAAATCTAAAATACATGAAGAACAGTGCAATACGGCAGTCTCATACGCAGATGAATATTTAGGGGTTGAAATTTTATGGTAGTCTGTGGGTAAAAACCAAAAGAAAACAGATCAAAATATTTGCATATTTTGATAATTTATAAGGTGATAAACATAAAGCAATATTCTACTTTTACGAAAGATTCTGATCTTTTTTCTAACCTTTGCTGACAACAACTGTGTGATGTCAACTCCACGGATTCTGGAACCCATCGACTGCAGGTCGGTAAATCTTTGCAAGGTCGTACAATCTCATTTTCAAGAAAGCACAGCAAGAGAAAACAAACGTGGAGACCTACATGTAGGTACGATATCGTCGGACGTGAAAGGTTGTTAATAAAATTCTTTTTTACCCATCTCCAGGTGACCTTTCCAAAATATTACTGGAGGAAGACAAAGGTAAAATTCCAACATGAGTGTTTCATGGGGTGGTTTCAGTAAGGAATTATTTTTCCAAAAATTATTGAATGTGATAGGACGGCCCAATGTAAAATCACCATAGGCAGACCGCGTAAGGGTTCCAGAAGCTTGCTGTGTGACCTTTTACTTTCAGGCTCTATTTTAAGGGATGTTTCAGTTTACAAAAATAGTTCTATGAAAAATTAATAAAAGACTGCAAATAGCTTGATATATGAATTGATTGAGACAGTATAACAGGATACTTTGTCAACAGTGAGCAGGAAGGTAAGGGCAGAAACTGCTTTTGAACATGAGCAAAATATTATAAAGTTTCTTGATCACATCATGGCATCCAAGTGTCTTCGTGCCAACCACATATACCCAGTGCTGTTACACAGGGCCAGAGCAGCACCGAGCCATGTGATTGCAAATGACCATCCAAAAGAGATCATGTCATATGGGGATTCCCCCAATTGTGAATTTGGCCAATCATAGAGAAGCTGAGCTCCACGCAGAGAGAAGATGATCAGTCCAGCTGACCCTACAATACCTGAGAAAAATGAAAAAGTGACATGCAAATAATTGTTTTCTAATGGATAAACCTCATTCACAGGAAAGCCATTTTTTATATTTTTTCCTGAATGTATCTTATTCAATGTAATCTATTAATTCCGGTGGTGCCAGACTTGCGTTCCAAGCGTCAGTTTAAGTTGTTTTTTCTTAAATGTGACTTTAAACATTTGGATAAAATTAAGCATGAATTTAATTATTCTAAATGTAAATTGGCATTACTTTGTAATCAAATATTTATTTTGTTGCTGTTATTTTTACTATCAGGCTCCAGAGTCCAGAGATGGAAAGGTAACCTCACTTTCAATTTAATCGGCTGATACATAAATACATTCTATTGTGAGATTAAGATCAAAGATTTTTTGCTCTTCTGGAACTGCACCTACATGTACATGTAAGTAGTGACTGAAGAACCAGTATATGTACATGTTAATATTAAATCTAACTACATGTCATTTCAATACCACAAAGATTAGGAATCGTTTTTGTGTATCAAGTACAGTTTCCAACAAACTCATCCTGCCCCTTATGGCAGACAGAATGATAACAATATTTGTAGTTTAGAAATAAATTAAAACCAAATAGTGCAAACAGAACTTCCGGAACTGTAATTTAAAGTAAAATATAAGGAAATTCACACAAGAAAGAAAACCTACCCAAGTAGCTGACACTTAAGCCAGCTTTACTTGCATGTGAGTCTTGAAAAAAATAAGATCAGACTTGTTTCGCCATTTCCATTCATCAAACCAACACACGACATATGCAAGTGATTTTTATGAAATTACCTGCTAGGATGAATATCACTGCTGTGCCGATGTACATGGCTTTAGATCTTTTCTTGAGACAAATCATTGCTAAAACTTCTGCCACAAAGATGAGAGCCACACCAATACAAACAAGAGCCAGAAATCCCAGCAACAAATCTGAAAAACAATTTTAAAAGTGGAAAAATATTCACATAACAATTCAGTCTCTCGCTTTTCATTCATAAAAAAAAATTCACGAGTGATAGCAAAATGTGTAATTTGAACATACATTTTCTGGAGCTCTTGGGACTTAAGAAACATGCGCATCAACTCAGGGCTGGTGAATTTTTTCAGAAATTTAAATCAGATTTTTAAATTCAAATCATGATAATTCTCTATTCCAATACAAGCAAATTTGGCTGTATGTGTGTTAGGTTCTTTTCTACATTTCTGTTGTTACAAAATCAAACGAACTGTGATTTATATTAATGCATTTAAATCGAGTAATTGGTTTAAAATCAGGTATAGACAGCAATAGCCATGTTTAACTTGAAAGATTTTGATGGTCTAAACTCTGGTTAGATACATGTAAATGTATTATAGCACCTACATCTACCCAAGTAGACAATTACTTCAACTCATGTGCCAAGGATAAAATACTGGGTTTAAGCCAATCCCCAACTGTTGTATAATCACAGGATTTTGTTAACCAGGGGCAAAAATGCAAGGGCCACTGAGTGAAAAAATGCGAGTATGATCAACCACATGTACACGTACATATGTACTCACTGGTATTGCTCACGACAGAACTAAAAGCTGAGATCCAGTTCTAGTACTTAATGACTTCAGCATGATAAAAATGGGTAAAAACTCATTGTTTTAAGAAAACTTGGTTACTTACTGCTTTTGGATTGACTGTGTAATATCCAACATTTAAATCCCAATTTAATTTAACAGAGATTAAGAACAACCTGATTAATTCAATTTATTACTTAGTTGTACAGGGATACTCTACCACGTTAAACTCAGAGGTGGATGCTTAAATCTGGTTTAATTCATTCATATGATAATGATAAATCATTTTCTATGTGCATTGAATCCCAAAAGCTGATTTAACTCAAAACAAGTGGCTTGAAGTCAATAACAAATATTCAAAGCTCTGTTGCATGAGTGCACTTTAAGTTCTTATCACTACTGTACATGCAGGTACTGAAGAGCTCAGAGAAGTACATTTTACTTTTAAATATGTAAACCCTGGAAACATATACGTCAGTTGAAGAAAATTGCAACATTTTTGTGTTAAAAATATAAAATGTTAATCTCAATCAATGTTTAAAAATAATTATTTAAATACCGATTTCAAGTGGTGATTTCAATCAAGGTGATTTAATTCCACTAACACAGTATCAACTACAATGTACATGTACATGTATTTGGTAGCATGACACAGTTTCTATATACATGTATCTGTTTTCCTTGGCACTAAGTTTTCAGAATTTACAACCTCATGACATGCAGAAGTTTTCATTTACCTTTTCCATAGACAGGATAGATATACTGGTATAAAGGGTCCCTATTCTCCACCTCAGACAGGTAATTTATGTTATGACATGGCTTTCCTGAAAAAAGGGAAAATTAAATTCTGTCAGTTTTACATGCATAAACACAACATTCTATCATTCTTAAGTTGTGTATTGAAATCAGATTCTGTATTTCAAGTTTTATTTTGGGAAAAAGTAATGTGAATTTGACATTACTTTGACAATGAAACAGATTATTTTATATGTAAAAAACTACACATAAAATGTTGATCACAAAACCTTCAAAGTTTAACACATTCATTTGATTCCTTATTTGAGGCCAAAAATTAAAGCCAGCACCAGTGACTGCAAAAGCCTATATACCTTGAAAAACATCGCAATAAAATTGTATACCATTATGGCATCTCACCATCATCAGGAAGCGCCTCTGGCCGATAACACACCCTCCACACCCCCGCTCTGGCCAGTCTGACGTTGGTTGAGTTCGTATCAGCCGTGGCGTTAGCACTCAGGCGATAGATGAGCCAGTAATCGGAGCCAAGACCCATGGCAGTAGTCAGGAAGGCAATCAGACCAATGAAACACAAGAGCAGCAGGATTTTCGTATAAGGATGCCACGGCATGATGATTCCTGGTATTTTTCCCCGTCTAGGAGTACAGATTTCGGTACAACCAAGGTTTGATGCGTAAACCAAGGTTTACATATATTTTGAACTGGCGTTCGCTTAACTTGTGAGATCGATTGGTCAGCCTGATGAATCAGCAATTGACAGTCACATATGCATGCACCATCTGCGGTAGCACACTACAGGTGTATAAAATAAATGCGTGCATATGTACGCGTATGAATATTCCTTTTCTTTACTGCTTTCACTATGTAAGTTATGCCGTCAGAGCTTTGTGACCTGATCAAACGCAGTCTGACAAGGTGTGCCACTGTTATTGTCATGCAAACATGTTTGTCGGCTTGGCTATTGTTGGAAGTTGGTGAAAGCATGGTGAAAGGTGCTTCCCAGTTAACACGCGAATAATTTCTATTCAGGGAGCCCCATATTGCAAGAACAAATTTGTTATTTCATCAAAACTCGAGCATGCATAGGCGTCGGCAGGATTCTTCCTAAAAGAGCAGGGGGGGGGGAGTTATAATCAAACATTCCCACGAATCGAACTTTATAAAAGGGCGTGCAGACACATCCCTGGTGATGAAACGTGCAGTGCGCCCTCTATTTCAAATGCAAGTTTGTTCAGTTTGTTATAAACCGTTTCCGCGCAAGGCTTGTATTTCGTGTGGGTAAAAATGACACTGACTAGTGAAAAATACATTAGATTACAAATTTGAAAAAAGTCGGCCCAGTTTGTTAAAAGTTGACACCCTACATCTCTCCTCTTCAAGTCCGGAGCCAGTCATGTGTACATGTATATGTGATGTCAATGCGTCGATATTAATTTTGTTTGCTTATGATATTCTCAGTCTTAGTGTTTGAGTGCTTGTTCAATTTTTAGATTTTTTTCCTATTCTTAATAGGTTAATTTTATATCATTGCATTTGTCCTCCACGTTTTGGTATATGATAACATTACTATACAGATGGCCCACGAGACAGTGATTTCGGGTTTGCTTTTTGGCAATCTCTCATGGGTGTTATCAGCGTATTATAATTATGTCCATGTTTTTGTTCTTAATTTTTGTTTCTTTTTATTGTTGTTTATTGCAGTACCGGAGATATAAGAAATGAAATGACACCCTTATTTGTCCCGACGAGCGAGTGTGCAGCAATTTATACTTTTTTTCACCCCCGTGACTGGATTGCGGTATATATAAGCATAGAGCTACAACCCATGATATAAGTAATACCATAGAGCTCTATGGTAATACCACCACGTCACATACGTACATGTACGTATGGACCGCCTCGGGCACAATGATCGCATGTAATTTATTCCTTCAGGCAGCTTCAACGACGTACAAGCGCACGTGTGAACACTGCATGCTTGACTAGTTTATCTTAAATTTTACCATTATAACACTATATGCACTCATTACCATCGCAACATATATCGCAGCCCAGCACGATTGCAATATCTTTGCTGGTATCCGTATATAAACGATTATGAGTGATCTCCCGCAAACAGTTGCATCAGGGAGGTCTTTTTCTACCTCCATGCATGGTTGCTTGCAGTAGTTGCATATTGACTTACTTATGACGTAAAACCTGTATGGATTTCCATCCAACAGTTGATATTGATGACAATACTTGTGTAGATATTTGAATAGAATTAAGCAAAAAAGGTGACACGATGTCAACTGAATAAACTCAGTTTTTCCAACATGAATTTTCTTGCGATCATGGAAATTTTCATTACAAGGAGCGGTGCAGCCTGAGGCGATGAGACTTTGACATGAACTACACGATCGAGACGAAATAGGCAACCAGTCGTGTGAACGTCTGGTACACCGTATACATTTTTGTACACTATCTAGCATGTGCATGTACATGTACATGTACGTACGTACATGTTCAGTTGGTATGCAGACCACAAGTGCGGTGCGCCACACAAACCTACGTACACAAAACCCGAAGTACAGTACATGTACATAGTATGGTGCTGGACTACGCAAAGGATCAAGACAGAATGCTGATTACCAAGAAAATACTGTAAATTACGTGGCAGAGAATTATCTTTTTGCTCCAGAAACATACAAGTTTCCACAATGCCACATCCATCAACTCGCCGAGAAGGTCCAATGAAGATACGACTTACGGGTAAGTAAAAACGAAGGATGGTTGTTCCTTGAGTCTCGCCATATTCCTGTCATTGGTTGAAAAAACTGGCGCTATGGCAATCGGCGTGTCAGTCAAGCATGCGTGTATGGCCACTGGTGCTTTAGTTTATCTGGTTATCGTCCATTATGTTATAGCCTAGGCTTCACCCACTCCCAGGGAAAGAGTTCCATATGCGGACGCTACTTAACAACCCCGTGCATAAACCCTTTGCGACTGGTCTAAAAAAAGCGTTTTTTTTTAAGGAGGCCTAGGCCTAAACGATTTCCCTCCTAAATCATGTAACTTGAACTTTTCTGGATGTTATAAAATTTATAGGGAGCATGATGGATTTAGGTTTTTTCTTCAGTCATGACAGTAATAACCACAACAGTCTGGTAACCCTATGGTAAGAAAGAGCAACTCAACAGAAGTTCATTGGTGTATTAATCACCTTCATAGCTTGTAATATAATACTACTAAGCCTAGTGGAGTTAGTGATATGATGGGTATATGTCTTTCGCTTAAGTTTCATTTAGATTTATTCCATTGAGTAGAACAAAACTGGCATCACCAAAACAACGGCCTGTAAATACTGTCAGTCATGCAAGAATGACCTTTGCGGCCAATAAATGGCCATTATTTTATGGGTTTCAAGACAAATTAACCTCAGTTGAAAATTGTTTGCACCACATGTATACTGTTAAGCAAACAATTTTGGAGTGGTGTGATTGAAAACTTGAAAGTGAAAACGAGTGCAAATACTTCCCTAATTAGGCTTAGCTGAATTTCCATTATCTGATTGTTTTAACGTTAATTACATTTTTATCAAGGATTTCTGAAATTAAAGGGAAAAAAGGTGGAATTTGTATTTTTTATGTCTTATTCATAAAAAATAAAGTCTAAAAACACAACAGAAAAATATAGGCATGTGCTTGTATGTACAAGAGGATTACAAGTTTAAGGTGAAATGTTGGAGATTACTGTTTTTACCATGGGTTTTGTCATCAAGTTTTACACACTAGCAGATGTATAACTGCGTGATCTGATAATTCTGTCAAACTCGCTACCCACAGCTGGCATGATGTCACTACCAGACTACCACTAGCTACAGATTGTAACACATGGCAAAGAGGCCAATTTATCCTTCTTGCTAATCAGTATGGTACAGAAGTTGGCGCATATCTAACCAAGAGAATGTTTTTGCTTTCTGATGGAGTAATGTACCTGTTACTGTCGGGAATAATTACTGGCGTCCGTATGGAACTTTTTCCAAAAAAAGAGTTCCGTACATGTACCGTATGCAGACACCACTTGTGGACCCGTGCACAAACCCTATGAGACTGGTCTGGAAAATTTTAAGTGTTTTCTAAGTAAACGACTTCATATTTTCCCTCCTAAATTGAACTTTTCTGGACATGTTTTTGCTTTCTGATGGCTAATACGTAGGTCACTGTAGGGAATAATTACTGGCGTCCATGTATGGAACTCTTCCCCTCTTTCCACTCCTAATCTGTATCATACATCAGCTCTAGTAATGCTACATGTAGTATAAGTGTACAAGTTCTTTTTGTTATGTACACATCCACAACGGTATAGGCCTACATGTAGACTACTTCGAGAACTCAAAGTCACTACTTTGTGATACTCTGTCATACTCTGTGTGACTTTGAGCCAATGTACATGGAGTTTACATAGAATTGTAATGCTGCGGGTTTTTTAAATCAAATTCTTGAGGTGCAAGATCTACACAGCTTGAACAACACTCTGCATCAAATTTTCCCATGAAGGCAAACTTGAGGTACATGTACCCAAAGCTCTTGAAAGTGCTTTTACCGGAGTTCAGAGCATAAGGTCGAGTGTTTTCTTTAAAAAAAAAAAAGAGTTTTATTCACCAATCTCTTGCCTTCACCCGACGACGATTTCACCATTCACGCAGTTTGTGTTAATTGCGCATGCATCGAGCAGACCAATGGTCAAGCTTGCTTCGCATCTCGGTTCGACCATTTTTGAAGGCAGGGGAATTTCTAAGATCTTGCAATCTGTCACAGCTACACGGTGCAGTGCATGCATGTCCCACGTCCCAATGCCAGCGGTTGCACAATGAAAACAAGTAAAGATGCTATCCCCTACTGTGGATCTTTCCCCTCAAGAATTTGATTTAAGAAACCATAGCATTACAACTCCATGTAAACTACATTGGCTCAAAGTCACACAAAGTACATGTACATGTATTACAGAGTAGTGACTTGAGTTCTCTAGGCACATGTACATGTTTGCCTAGTTGCCAAATCCCTTTTTTTTGCCACTTACATGTACTGTGATAATATATCTGACTTGATAATAAGTGGCAAAATTAAGGACTTGGTGACGATACGGTCACAGACGTTCACGTATTTTAAATTTTAAGAAAATTTGAATTAGTCCTTTGGTTTGCCCAAGGGTGTTCAAATGTTAAACAAAAAATGTATGTAATTTTAAACTAACTCATGTACACACTGTACCTAGTAAAGTGAAGAAGTTTTGAAAATTAAGGAAAAGTAGAGGTGTCCTAATATGGTTGTAAAACTAGTATGGAAAGATGACAATTTCAGTAAATCATGGAAGTTTAAAAAGTTTTTAAAATATGTGCGTGTAATATTTTTTGCCTTAATTTTTTTTAATGGTCCATGATGTGATTGTGATATACGTGTACACAGGCCTAGCTGGATTTTTCAGATGAGTTGACCTTGTGGGCATAAGGACTTCAACCCGGGTTAAACTCAACCCTGCTCCAGACCAGGGTTGAGATTTTCAACCTGGATTGAAAATTGTTTGTGCTCATTTCCGGGTTGAACTCACCCCGATAAGCCTAATTCACACAAAACAAGTGTGAAACAAAACAATGCAGGGTTGAAAATCCAATTTTCAACCCAGGGCGGCCATGGGCTCACCCAGGGTTGAGTTCAACCAGGGTTGAGAGGCTGTAGTGTGAAAAGGCCTTAAGTTTTGATCGTCCAACAACACTGTAATGTACATTATACATGTACACTGTACACACATACATTTGAAGCTGTTCCAACCATACATGTACATTGTACATTTAGTTGGAACCGATGCTGCAGTTTTTGTGTGACATTTCTGCATTAAATTCTGAACATTGAACTCATTTTCTAACTCCACGAGAGATTGATTTTGCCCCTGCCTTTTTCTTTGTCACCCATGAGGAGCTACGGTACATGTACTGAGCACAGAATGAGTGATGCAATTTCAGGACACAACCAAACAGAAAACATTCTGGAACCTATTATTGATGTGAACATATGGTATAACTTAACTAAGCATAGAGCAGAAAGTGAGTTTCCACGGGAAATGCTCTTCAGGCCTTTAGCCAAATTGCTGATAATTTTGATATTGTTGTACTTGTATCCCTTCACCAGCAAGTCCTTACTTACATGTACATGTACTGTACCGGTAGCTGACCATAGAGCAGTAAGAGATTGCAATACACTCTTTAGCAAAATTAATTTTGAATTCTGAGTGTTAATTTGATGTTGATTTGCAGTTCTTGAGTGTGATCTGACTATACATGTAGAATGTTTGAGATCTCTGTTTTATTGCCTCCCAAAAATAATGCAAACACCCTTGTTCAGATTTCAACCCAAGTACCAGTATCTCATTTTATAAATGCAGTTTTAGAGTTGTCCTGCCCCTAGTCTTTTTTACTGTGTGTGTAAAACCAAGGAGGTCAATTTGGAGAAACAAAATGTGCCAGAGTTTGTGCAGCATTTCAGGCATGAAAAAAAAAAAGTGAACTTACATAAATATTTTGAAACAGCTCCACACATGTAAAAGTGAAACTACATGTACATTGCAATTTTAGTACAGCTTTCATAGTCTGCGCAGGAAATGAAATCTGCAGTATCTCCCTGGAAAGACTCACAAGTACCATGAAAAATGATCAGATATCAAAAAAGCCAGATATCATGTTCCTAATGAGATCCCAATTGGCTTTACAGGGTTTCCGCATTCAGGCAGCCGCAACTATAGACAAAGGGGAAGTGGCGAGCGCCAAAAATTAAGACAGCTGGCCAATTAGTGTCTGATGTGTAATCTTCAGTGGCATACTGTGTTGTATCAAGTGCAGGGGTCAAGGATCCACACCAGACAGTAGGATAATGAGTGTGATGTGTGTCACTGGGTTCTGCACCATAGTGGCTGCATGTAGATCAGTGTGTGAAAATTAGCAGGCTGGGGGAGGGGATACCATTATGCTTTAACATCATCTACTGTATGCACCAAGGTTGCATCCTTGCTTTACAGTGTTGTAGTGTACAGTACTTCATTGATTTACTGGCTGTGACTGTGAGCACTTCAGTGCAAGACATGATTCAAGATTAGAAAGCTCAAAGTCTTGTTGAACTGTAATTGATCTATATTCCCTGCCCCAAATGTTCACCTTGTGTGTCATCTGGATTAATAGATGAAGGTTGACATTGTGAGCAAGCCCCATGACAGAGCTTTTTCCACAACCTCTCAAGCTTGACACAAGAAGTCCAACATAATAAATACATTAAACATGTACATGTGTACGGTCACCATCGGTACATGCGAATTTGCGTACTGTAGTATAAAAAAAACTCACAACTGTTTATTTTTTTGACATACATGTAGAGTGTACTACTGCAGTACTTTACCGGTACATCATGCACACATATACATTTGTACTGTACAAGAATCGCAGCACATTTGGCATTGACTCCAGTACCATGCATCCTTCAACTTCCCTCAAGTGGGTCAGTAGTCGTTGATAGTAGTTGTGGGAGTGTTATTTGTTACATACAGTACACATGTACCGGTAGGGGTATGTGTGTTTTTCAAATTTGTCCTCCAGTAGCAAACTGTACATTGTATTTCTTCAAAAGTCATAAATATACGGAGATCCTAGAATTTATTACAAATTATCATCTCCATTATTACTTTGACCTTCTTCGTTGGTTTTATGTACAAGTGTAGTTCTTCATTGGTTTTATGAACAGGTGTATTTACAGTAGCCTAATGCATGGCTGTAGAAGTGTATCCATTTAAGCAGAGATTCAAGATACATGTACATGTAACTATCATTTCTGAATTGTACATGTACCTGTACCGGTATGTACCGGTACTAAAGGATTAGTACACCGATAGGACACGGACCTGTTCCTTACTCAACGGTGCTTGTACACTGTGCTGTATTTAAAACAGACATGGAGTTAAGAAGCGTAGTGACATGTATTTTACCTTCAGCTGTAGAAAGTACACAATACCTCAGTTAAAGATCATTTGCTTTACAGTCGCACACATTTACGTGTGTGACTATAACCATTTACATGTGGTAAAGAAAACACATTAAAAAGTCATGTTGTTGCATGTACATAATACCAATGTACATGTACCAGTACATGTACATGAACTGTAGTACATATACATGACTATTACGCCTGCACTGCATATCTAAAGTATGTACATGTAATGTCTCACATGTACATGTACCAGTATGCTAAAGAGGAATACAGCCCTGTTACTAAATACTACACTGTACCTACTACCAAAGGAAGCAAATATGACCAGGAAACTTACATACTGGTACATGTACATCTTTTTGCCATTCCCTTTGCCACATCAGTTCTCATCAGAATAAAAAAGAACAGCCATTAGACATGATAAATGAATCCATTGGTGAATTTTTTCCCCCTAGATATCTCTGACTTAGACATTCTTTCAGCCTCACTGGGCCAGTTTTTCATTGGAAATGGTGGTGATTCATCCCACCCAGTCCTTGATCATGGAGACAGATGGTATCCTAGTCCTAGACAGCATATTTAGTTCATGACTACCAAACCGTTACCCCAATGGGGCATTCGGCAGACAGGGTATATGGGCCTTGCAAGCAGCAAAGTGATCAATTAATGTTGCGGCCTGTCTTCTTTGCTGTGCATTGCTGCAGAATGGATTGGAAGCAGTTGGAAATGGACGAATTTAAATTGATGCGGCATTCCAATTGTTAGAGTGTTACTGATGCTGCATTTGTGATGGGTTCATTAATACTACAAGCCCCCTGTTGGATACATGTATGTCATGTATGTAGCTGAAAGCATATCTGATATGAATAGTAAGCAGTTCTTGGAAGTTTCCTTTCCTGTTTTTTGCTTTTGGGGAGGAGGGGGTAGAAATAATGTACTAGTACCGGCACACCATTGACATTGTACTTGCATGATGTACAGAATCATCTTTTGATTTTCTGCATCCTAATTTTTCCATATCCGATTATGCTCAGACCATTGTAAAGTGGTTTTTTTTTAATACCAAATGTGTAAATCAATACAAATCTTCATACCAATAATTGGAGCATACATATATATACTGGTACAACTGGGAATACAAATACCCACATGAAAAATGTACCTCTCGGCTGTACATGCATCCATGGATGTGTTAAGATGCACTGTGTTACACGTACTGGTAGGTACTGGGTACTAGTACATTTGTACATGCATTGTACGTGTGAGTACCATAAAATTATGTACACTACATGTGTACATTTCTGGTGAGTACAATATAATTTTAGTATTGCCTACTGGTACACAAACCTGTACATGGGCACAAACGAAATTCCACACACTAGTACATGTACATGTACATGTACATACAGTTCACCTACATGTACATGTACATGTACGGTGCATATACATGTAATACTTACATGTACCTGTATAGTGTACGAATAATGTTCACATGTTCACGTACATGTACACATGTAGGATACATGTACCTGTGCAAAGACTGAAGTGTGTGTAGCTGTAGGGTATGGCATGTGTCTGAACATGGACACAACGATGTACAAGTACATGTACAATGTACATACATGTACATGTAAGTACACATACAAGCACTGCACGCAATGGTACTGTAAAAAGTGGAAGAACATGTACATGTACATGTAGGATGTTTAGTATGATAACCAGTATCCTGGTCTTCATGCTCAGCATGAAGGCATGTGTTGAGCTAAAACCCCCTCTGTTCACAAGATCAGTCAGGCTACAGTTTATTCGGAAATATGTGTGCCCTGAACAAAAACATGTGTTGTTGTATTTACCAGTACATGTATTTCTGTGTTTCAATTTCATGGGAGCTGCTCTATAACAAGTGCATTGCCTTTTGTTTTTATACAGGTACCAGTAATTACAATCCCACATGCTTGTTTCCTTTAATAGTGAAACCATAACTGACGCAATTATTGCAATATCAGGTGATTGTTCTACCGTGGGAAAATCTCAGTGTGCGTAATGCTGACTTCCATGTGGTATGAATTTCCGGAGAGCATAATCTTTTTCTTCTCCTTTTCCTTTTTTTTTTGGGGGGGGCGAGGGTTACCAGTCTGGAGACCATGTTGTTTTGTTATGATAAAGCCCAATGCTTTCAGGGGCTGGTTAACCACTGCATGTGAGGTTCGATTATTGCTGTGGACTTGCACTACCGTGGGAGAAAAAGTATTCCCCGGATCCTGGATCAACAGTAGGACTGTTGTGCCCTGTGGGTGATTCTTGTGTCAGCAAACAGTTTTTATAATTGTTCAGTCTCCCTTTCTTTCTCTTTTTTGGGGGGGGGTTACAAAAAAATTACAAAATGAGCTGTCCTAAACTGAACAATGGCAGGTTCAGGCCATGTACATATACATGTACATATGTAAGTGTAAACACACAAATGACACGTATGACATAATATGCATTGGAAACATTCATATTTACATGTATACATTGTACTGTAGAGATTGTACATCATGTACATTGTAACTTACATGCACATGTATGTAAAGCTAGGAAATTATAGATTTTTGCTACCGAATGAGTGTAAACATGTACATGTATGTATACAATGTATACCAGTAGGCCAACATGTACCGGGTACATGTGTACATTACGTATGCCTGCCTAGTACTGTACTGTACCGTAAATTGATGGCGTATGTACCGTAAATTTCATGGGAAATCATTTACATGTACCGGTACCTCTTACATGGACACGTACATGTACAGTCCTACATGTATACTCACAAGGTAAATGTCATTTTGCAGATTCCGTACAGACAGATGTCAATTGTAAATATATGTACAGATGTGTGTACATGTACATAACCATGTATCGACATGTATCACGTATGTGCATGCAGAAAGGTTCATTTTCACATGGTCTTTGCTTCTTACAATCCAGACAGAAACGTTCGGTAAAAATGGATATACCAAAGGTCTACCTTGGTTGCAAAAAATCAACACAAGCAGTGTTATCAGTTGGAGTTCATTTACATGAAGGTGTAAATGACCTCTGGAGAATTTGCCACTTCCTGAACTTGTAATGGTACCCTGTGTGTTCTGTCTGGTCTGAAGTATTGTATGGCTGAGAAAGACTGACAGGTAGAGTGTAAACGCATTCCTTGGCAAATAGGCAGCTAGAGGTGAACATGACTTGGCAGCATGGGCTCACATTTTGAATGTTCAGTGTGTGTACACATGAGCACACTGCCTGTACATGTGTACACTGTACAGAACAAGTGCATACATGTACATGTACCGGTACACATATACATGTACACTGTACAAATTCAGTACCAGCACATGTGTACATGTACATGTATGTGTTGCATGTCGGTTGAGTACAGACAGGCAAAACAGCCACTTAAGTGTCTTTCTCTTGGTTTCTCCTTTATCTGCAGTGTATACACAAACCAACCTACATTTCAAGTGATAGACAATACCTATGCAGTGCAGAATGGAGTTGTTTTTTATCTTATGAAATTTACATGTATCATTATGGCTGTACATGTACATGTACATACCCGGTACATGTATGTATACATGTATGTACATGTAGGCCTGGAATGAAAAAGTGCTTACAACACCTGCTGTACTTGCACTTGTGCAAACATGTGTAAATTGAACACCGTGTTCCCATTTGCTACATGTAATGTATATGATGTTAAGCTGAGGCTTTTATATATTGAATGCAGCATTTGACATGTGCATGTACCAGTATCTCAGATTGTGTGCATGAACAGGAACAGGTACATGTACTCGTACCTAATGTGTGTGCCGGGCAGTGCACACTTCTGTGGTGACAGTGCACTGAAAACAAAGGGTGTTCTGGCCAAGTCGCAAAACCATACACACAAAGTACAGGAAACAGCAAACTTCTTTAAGGATGAAAACTGTCAGATAATTTGTTCACGTGAAAAAGACATGCCTGTGGATGTACACAATATTTGTTCATGTGCTCTGGACCACGAAAAGACTGGCTCTGTTAACCAACACTGAAAATATCGTAAATGTACTGCACGTGTACATATCGCATACATGTATACAATGTATACATGTGATTTGGTCAATTTGGTTCTTTCTTTGGAATCTCAAAATACGGAGGGCCTGACGTTTCGATCCTAGCAGAATCTTTCTCAAATGCAAAATGACAAGTGGACAGGACAAACAAGCAAACATAGAATCAACTTTCTTTGGAAGACGGATCTACCAAAAATTTTAGTGTTGGCCAATTTCTAAATTGTTGTTCTCACTGAACTTGAGATTATTGGTGTGGCAGGAATTAAACTGTGAAATTGATAAATAATTACTGGTACTTGTCACCACAGCCAAAAAAGTGTCACTTTGCCCACCTTTGTACTGCCACCCACTTAAACCATCCATGGAGCTACATTACAGGCAGAACCATAGCTGACCTTGATTAAGAAGTGATTTTTATTTTTTATTCCATACTCCAATTTACCAATTTGAAAATATAATCCAAAAAATAAAAAATTGTGGCCTTGTACATGTATTTTTCACAATATGAGAAAGATAAGGGAAAATGTACTACTTTACCCAAGAAATAGAAACTAATCAAGATGATGTGCGTGTCAAAAATTGCATACGGTACATTTCCTGTATTGTCTGCAAAATGAAATCAGGATTTGGAGACTAGACAAAAAGGATTAGTTTTACTTTCAGGATTGGAAATGTCTGGTTTTGGTCCAGGACTCCAAGTGGCTCCCTTTCTCGCAAGGGTTAAAATTAATGGCTGTTTTATTTCTAATTTCCTGGAAAATTGTGCATATAGGCCGACACCAGAATGTACATGTAAAACTGAAGCACTTCACTCCATTTAAGTTCATTTTATTATGAATTGATAAGTGTTAATCATTCTTCAATGGTTTTTCCTCGTTTTTATTCTCAACAGTGTTATGTGCAAAGAATATCTCCAAGAAAGACTTTTTCCGTAAGTATTCCATTTTCATTCTCTTCATTCAAAGGTCGATTCCATTCCATGACAATAGATTCTTCTCCGTGGTGCCAGTACAATCAGTGTGTGTTCCTTGATGAGTCAGACTCCCTTGGTTTGACCGACTGTGGCAGAAGAATTGCGTTGACCATGATGGTCATGACCATCTTTAAGGAGACACAGTGACCACAGACTAGTCATGGTCACGGTTCATTTTACACCTAATCTCTGGCAGGGCTGCACATTCTGGTCAAACCTTTTGTTAACATTCAAGGAGAAAACAGTCGGTTAATTTTCTGTGGCTGCCCCAAGTTGTGGTGCAGTGTGCTGCTTTACAAAGTTATAAATACATGAAGGCCTAAGTAGCAAATGCTGGTATAGACTGCTGTATTTGGTTCTGTTTTATGGGAACCAGGAATTTCAACTACAGGTACATGTATATTGAAATTTTCAAGGCTTTTTACATTGGACAGATGCATGTATGAGTGGCAAACACTAGGGAGGATCACAATGCCTGCGTCTATTTTTTCTGCTGTGATATTATTGATTTATTCTGCAAAAATGATTCATCACTCGAAGGGCATGGGCAGAAGAACAAGACAACCCCTGCTGTTTGAAAAAAACCTTACTGTTTAAGTATTAAAAATAACCACTCAGCCATGCGGGCGAACCGGTTGTCCTGGCCAATAGAATATTCGGGACAGGTTAATTCCCACAGAAAATCACACTGCATACGGTTTGTCTGAACCGTATGAAATTGACCCAACTGTGACCTTTATTCAGGTCATCTCTGGGAGGAAAAATCACAGCACCTATGGCATGTACAGAGAAACTCCTAGTCCTTGCAGTGCATTGCTGGTGATTGCTGGTAAAGCCGGCTGTGAGAGGGCCTGTTACACTTACTGTAGATTCAATTTCATGGAGATTTTAGCATTGGAGTGCAGGGAGTTTACATGTACATAGCTTGATGAGCATGAATGCAGTGCATGTGCATATACATCTCTTTGTATGTACCGGTACCATAATACATGTATTTCCAAAATTTTCAGAATTTAGAGAAGGGCCAAATTGAAGTGGACATCAGCCACCGTTGTGTTGTTGAAATGATATGAGAACTCGTCTAATATGATCATTTCAGCAATAAATACATGTACACATACATGTACTGTACATTTACGCAAAATGCAGATAATCAGATATGATAATAATGTACTTGTATTCATAAAGCCTTGATGACATTGTGCACATGCACATGAAAATAATAAACTTAACCATCTGTTATGTATACATGTACATGTACATGTACATAATTCTGGACATGTGATATTGAACTACATGTATCACTCATGAGTAAGTCAAGATTTTTTACTGCTGGTACACGTACATGTACATCTATAGGAACAACACATGGATTGTGTGTTCTTGGTCTGGCCAGTCTGAATTACTGTATTTGTAAAAACCAAGGTGAGGTTGGAACCTGTTTTTCCAAAGAAAACAACTGAGCCATGGCATTATATTTTTGTTGATCAAGAAGTTTTTATAACAAGGAAATCAATTTTATAATTAATTTTTTTTTTTTAAATGCTAGCCAGGCATACGTGTACTGGTGTATTTTTTACTATAATTGATTGTTTGAATTTGTTTAACTATTCAGGATTGCCGGACCCATTTGCCAAGATTGTGGTCGATGGATCTGGACAGTGTCACTCTACAGATTACTACAAGGGTACTTTAGACCCAAAATGGAACCAACATTATGACTTGTGAGTGCTAAGATACATGAGGCTTTAATCACTAACGAACCTGTTTAACCTTAACTCCTTGATGCGTTTTTTGTTAACTCCCGGAACCTTATGTTCGAAAAAAATAATTTCACCACTTTGAGTTAACCCTCCTTTAATTTTAACTAAAAGATAGCTACAATCATTTTTTTAAAGAATACAAATCTTCAAAATGCACAGTACCTCAGTTAACCTTATTTTCTACTTTTGTTTCAAATGTTATTTATGCTAATGAATATTTCCATATTCATGAGCAAAATTGTGATATCTCAGCAAGAAGCCCCAATGTTACATGTACATTGGTTTGCACACAAAGTAGTCCTGTATTTTTGTACATTTTCCTGGACTCAGTTTTCTTTTCAATACTGATTCATGGTTGTTTATGTGCATAGCAATAAGAAAGCATCAATCCCCTTTTCAGAAATGTTTTCATTTGTACATTCCGGGTTTACAGTGTGAATAGAGACACCTGTGCACTGAACCATGTCTTTCTGAGATGACTTCACAGCATCATTGCCCTCAGTTGTCCAGGAAACCATGGATAATTTTAATTGTTCATGAACATGCATTTTTCAATGCATTTATCAAATAGGAAAGTCAAAGAGTTTTCATACATTGAAGAGAAATACAAAGTTGAAGAAAACCTGTGTCTAAGAAAAATTCATTTGCAGCTTCATGTACATGTATACATACTGGTACATTTAACTACCGGTATTTCAAGGCCTGATAATTTTAAGAGAATTTTAAAGGGAAGGACAACAACGCAAAATGCTGTTGTTGTGAATCACCAATATCAATCATTATACATGTACATGTATGTGCACATGATATATACATCATTGTTCAGTCAAATTTGGGTAACATACCGAATGCATCATTAGAGCTTGTGTGAGGATATGAATCACTAGTTCATGGAAACTGTTAATTGCTGAGAAAATGTTGGGTGTGCCTCTCATACCACTAGTCAAATTACACCTCTGTAACCACAAGCTGTTCAAAACCCCACTGGGAGGGCATGCTGGAATCGCTGATTCTCAAGAATTTCACACCAGTTGACATTGCGTTATTTTATGCCTTTCAATCATACATGTATGTCGTTCATACTAGACGAAGCCCCACATTTCAACTCATCAATCAGTTCATTTTCAGCCTTGACAGTATTCTCTGGCTTTGCAGCCCAAACACATGCCAATATGTATATTATAATACATCTAAAAGTATCTCAACATTACATGTAATTATCTTCTTTTTTCTGCAATCCCCTCTCTGTATACCAGATTTATAGGTAAAAATGACAGCATAACTATCAGCGTGTGGAACCATCGGAAGATCCACAAAAAGCAAGGGGCCGGATTTCTTGGCTGCATCAAGATTCTATCCCATGCAATCCAGAGACTTAAAGATACAGGATGTAAGTTGCTGATTTATTGTTGGCATCTGTATCTTTGTTGGCATGCAGAAAACTATTAGCGTGTACCAGTATATGTTTGTACTTCAAAATTTCAAGGGGGGCCTGGCTTTAAAGTAATGGCTTGGCTCTACATGCCTCCACCCTTAAAATCGGCCAAGTTACTTGGTAGATTTTGAAGTACCGGGTATCTCAGAAGATTGCAGTTGCTGTAAATGCAGTCTGTTGCTGTCTTGACTAGACACATGTATCAGGGAGTCAAAAAGTATAGTGGTTGAAAATGGACAAAACTAGTCATATCACCAGGTGTGTAAAATGAAATGTTGGATTGACTGCATGTACATGTAGTATGAGAGTCTTTCTTCCAACAGTGATATTTGTTAAACATCACCTAAGCCCCTTAACATGTACTTTAGCTTTCAATTTTTGCAGTTTTTTATTTTTGGTTTCTGTTTTGTATCTTGGTTTTACCAATACACATGTTGCTCCAGTGTACATGTAGCACTGCATTACTTCCATATCTTTAATAATAAAATCAGTCCCTGTGCACATGTGGCAGACATTTTAAAGTACATTGCCACCCTGCTGAAACACAATAGTATAGTGTCTGAGGGGGTTTGGCATCCGTTTATACAATATGTCCGTTAGATGTGAACTTTCCTGAATTGTTGATGTCATTTATCATCGTGGTACTTGTACTTTCCACATTTGGTGCTCAGATAAGAATACTTTGGTTGTCACAATTGCAGAACAAGCACGTGGAGGTACCCTACCTGTACGAGTTCAGTATTTCATGTATGTACGGTACAGTGTACTGGTCGGTACATGTATGTGCACATATGGATGCATTAGAGAGAACCACTTGAGTTTTTTTGCTTCAGTTTTTCCACAGCATGGTTCATGTTGGCATGATTGGTTTGGGCTGTGCATATACATGTACAATACATGTACAATGTGTAATTTAAAGTACTGGTACATGTACATGTTCAATGTACAGTGTACCGTAGTTTCCTCTCGGCCTTTATCCTAACCCACCTCAGTCCTCCAAAATCCTCAAGGTGGTTTTGGAGGAATTCGGAAGATTCAGTATAAATGATGATACAAACACTGGAGGATTTTGGAGGATTGAGGATGAATAGTAAGTGAAATATGGAGGATTTCGGAGGATTGAGGATCAATGTTGATTTAAAATCTGAGGTTTTTGGAGGATTGAGGTTGAATGTTGAATGAAGTACATATACTGTATGAAAAATCAGTTACATAGTGGTGCATATGGTGACACATTATACTGTTTACAATATACATGTACCGTACCCAAGAACAGTGTGTTCCATTGTTCACTACCTCTGGTTATAAATTATACAATCCTCAACTGCAGTGTGTTATTAAAACAAAGGCACATGTCTGCTTTGTTGATTACAAAAGTAAAGCCATGAGCCAACTCTACCAAAAAAAAAAACCCACCAGCTTCACCCCATCAACCAACCTGATGTGCCCAACCCTCCCTCCTTCCTCCCCAAAAAACCAAAGTAGGGCCATGGAGGATTTTGGAGGATTGAGGATTTAGGAACCTTCCATTTTGTGCATAAGCAATACAAAAGGATTGGAGGATTGAGGATGAATGCAGTTTTTGAAGTTGGGCAACTAGAGGATTTGTGGGAATTGAGCATGTGCCCTAGTAAAAAGACCCTAGCAGGTTAGGGTTAAGTTTCTCATCAAGAAAGCTTTGCAGTCAAATTGTGTCTGACCAAAAAAAACTACAAGAGCATATACAGTAGCAACATATACATACCGGTGTATAATACATGTACCAAATGCATGACATGCTGCTTTCACAATGGTGGATCAAAACCCAATTAATCCACTTAAATTCCTCTCTTATATTCAGTTCAAAAGTAAATGTCTAATTTGACTTCGCTATCAACATGAACCCAAAATTAAATGTTTGCAGTATGGAAACTACATGTACATGTAGTCCTGACATGTGCAGCTTTTTAAAGAGCACCTCTAACGTTCTCTGATTTTATCTGTTCAAATAAATATGGAACCATCCCAATCGAACACAGTGTCATTTGTCTTCAGAGCTCAGCTTACCACTGTAACAGATTTAAAAGGGCTTTTTTTCTGTTCATGCCAAGATGCGAATTCTGAAGGTACATGTAGATTGTATCATTCTGAGAAAACAGAGAAAAGGAGGGGAACCCTCACCCTTTGTGCGTAGTGGATAAACTCTGTGCTTGCCAAATAATGCGTGTAGCCATTGTTTGGCATGCACAAGGGTTTGTCCACTACGAACACAGGGCAAGGGTTCCTCTTGTTTTCTCCGAATGACACAATCTACACTCAGCATTTGCATCTTGGCATGAACAGAAAAAAGCCCTTTTTAACTTGTTATAGTTGAGCTCTGAAGACAAATGACACTGCGTTTGATTTGGATGCTTCTATATTTTTTTTTTTTAACAGATAAAATCAGAGAAAACATGTTTTCCTTAGAGGTGCTCTTTAGAGAATGAAAACTGCAGGAGGCTTTAGCTTGCAGAGGCATGCATGCAAACATTGCAGTTGTTGTGAATGGTTTAATAATATTTCATGCACATGTGAGTAAAATGTGGAGGAAAATATTGGTTTGAACTTTTATTGAAAATGTACATGTGGCCCCAGACACTTAGAAATATGTCACTTTCTTATTTACTTACATGTCTTTTATGATAGCCATCCACAAGAGTTTTTTTGCATTGAAATTTATATTTCATTTTGCCCATCAAGATTGCTCATTGTCTGTACCCCAGCCTTTGCACTATGTAAATCCTGGTCCACTGGCATAGTTTCCCTGAAAGTGCATCCACTTGACTCGAGGAGACCCTTCCAAACATTCACCACATTCTTGCTGCATTAATGGCCACCACTCAGAACACACGTAAACAGTAGTGTGGCCATCAGTGTAAATGCTCATTGATTATGACTTCTGTGTTGAGACTGCTGATTATTATTGGCTCCAGTGATTCATCCACTGTGAGCAAAAAAGTGCAATTCTTGGCACCAACTGTCCGCAGGAAGGATAGCGTTTCTGCCACGTGACCTGTTGTGTTGACAAGGGGAGCAATTTCAAGTCGGTAGTGAGAGGCAGAATGTTGAAACTGATGTGGAAACTTTTCTGTTTGTCTGCTCACATGTACACATACATGTACATGTATAAACTAGGTTGCCGGCACACTGCCAAGAAATTGTGTGGGATCTGAGGCAAAGAAATGGGGGAACCTGACTCAAGGTTTATTTGTTGTGCTTGGACATGCGTACACTTCTAGCTTTACAATAATTTTACCAGTAAGCTTTATAACATTCCAGTAAGCGTTCATGTATGAACATGCATCCTCATCATTGGAAATTAATCTTTTTGACTTGTTACATGTACATGTAATGTACCTGTATACCTGTCCAAAATATATTCGTACATTACCTGCCTTCTCTATAGCACACATTAATTAATACTCATGCACCTGTTTGGTGAAGGGGCTTGTTTGACTCTTTTCTTTTTACCAGTACTGCAGCAAACAATGTTCCATTGTGCAAAAGTGTCAATGACTTATTTCAAATGTGAAATATTTTCTTGGAATGAATCATGCAGTTGTACACTCAAGGTATTCTGTTGTATGCGGGCTGTCTAAAGGTTGGTTTTCAGTTTCAATATGAGCTGTAAACATTCTTTTGAGTTTTCTTTCTGTTTCCAAATCAAGGGCTACATGTACCTTGGATATTTTGTGTTTGAACATAGCATATCGGGGAAAACTTCAGCCTTTATAAATGAATTAGAAATTAATAAATATTTATCACCCTCCTATGATGAGCCAATGTTCATAGATGATGGCCATGCCAGGATTGTCAAAATAAGCCTCCTAACACCAAGATTTCCATGAGCGTTGTTGGAATAATTATCTTTTGGAGCTTAGTGCAATACCTGTATGGCATGCCTAATCACAACTTTATAACATGACCTTTACAGTTCTTGAATGAATAATCAAAAGGTATTTTCAATTTGTGTCAGTGAAGATGATGAGTCTGGCTGATATTTCCAGCCGGTGAATTTGCTAATACTGAGGGGCTTTCATAATATTAGTCTAATTTCCTAGAAGGGTTATGAGGTAATTGAAATGTCTAGACTGGGTGCCGCATGCAGTTTATCAAGATACTGTATGTAATATGACAACACAGAGCCCCTTTACCGGTACATCAACAGGTTTTGCACTAATATTTTAGCAACATCTTCAGAAATAACTTGCCTAATGGATGCAGAGTTGGGGCACTTTGGGTTTTTTTTGTTTTGTTTTTTTGAGTAGCATGGAAATATTATAATAAGGGAGGCCCATGCATTAACACAATAACTGTTGTTCAAGCAAAATACTGGTAGAGTGTGTTGTGAGGAAAGTACTTTCCATTCAACTGCAAATATATGTAAAATGTGGAAGGAGAATATAACTTTGACTTTATGCAAGTGATGGAAAGGCTGTTGATTTTGAAATACTGGTAGACCTGTTTGAATATAAGGATTTTTGGAGTAATTTTTTTTTATCAGATCAAGTTCAGTACATCCGAATTTTAATGAGTTATTTTAAAGAAAGGCATTTAACAAGAAGTTTTAGAGTTTCAGCCTGGAAGATTCGTCCTGTCCAACCTCAGATTTATTGTATTGTTGATCCTTCACTGCAGACCAAAGATTGGATCTCTGTAAACAAAATCCTGATGACAATGACAACATACGGGGCCAAATCGTCATCAGTATCACATCAAGAGACAGAGGGTTGGCTACAGGGAGCAGTGCTGTGGTAGACTCCAGGAGTATTGCACCTGCGTTGCTGCCAGCGGATCCCAACGAACTCCCGGAAGGGTCAGTCTTTGCTGTTTCTTCTGACGTTTTTTTCCCCTGAACTTCTGGTCAGGTATTTTGCATTTTTGGGAAAAAACATGTAAAGGACACTTCTCTCTGGTCATCATTGCCATTCTCATCATTCTCTCTCTCATTCTCATCATTGCCATTTATATACAAAATGGGTGCACAAAAATTAATTGCCTAATATAAGAATTAACAAAACAGAAATTTACCAAAAACTTACTCTATTTCTTCAATTTGTCTGGCAATGTAAGACTGTAGTAAGTGCAGGTTGTGACCGTCTGGTGTCTGACCTTAAAGAGCACGTCTAAGGAAAACATGTTTTCTCTGATTCTGAATCTCAGATAAACGAATGCAACCCTCACCGTGTGTTGTACAATGCATGTAGCCATTGTTTGGCATGCACAAGGGTTTATCCACTATGAACACAGGGCGAGGGTTCCCCTCGTTTTCTCTGTTTTCTTCGAAGGACGCAATCTACATTTAGAATTCGTATCTTGGCATGAACAGAAAAAAAGCCCTTTTTAGCTTGTTATACATGTAGTTAAGCTCTGAGGACAAATTACACAGCATTCAATTTGGATGCTTCCATATTTATTTGAACAGATGAAATCAAAGAAAACATGTTTTCCTCAGAGGTGCTCTTTAATGTGCTTGTTATCTGACTTGGCAAGAATTCTGGTATTGTTATTGAAATGTTAGGTTCTTGCAAGATTCAGACTTGTTAACATGGCCTTGGGGGAGAAAGCTGAAAGCAGCTCTATGTGTGTCATCAGGTTGTCCTTTCAACCTGTATGTGGTTTCCATGATTGATGAGTTGAAAAAATCATTTGTCTTTCTTTGGTCTAGATGGGAAGAGAGAACATCAACATCGGGTAGAGTGTACTTTGTAAATCATATTACAAGAGCGACACAATGGGAGAGACCAACAAGGTAAACAGTGAAACAATTCTCTCTTGACTATGTTGTCTCCGAATTTTGCTTCAGTATTTAATCCATTTTTTATGTAATCATTGGCAGAGGAAGGGAAACTTTTTTCCACCCCAACTTCTTGAAAATTATATAATTTTGTCCCCACTTCACATGTACATTTCACCCTCCAAAATCATTCCACCAGCTCTGTCCAGGAGGCTTGCGTCACATTAAGCATAAAAACTATGACGAATCATCCCAGCAAAAGATCAAAGGACTCTGAAATGTGTGCAGAATTATTGAAACCTATCCTCTTTGCTTTGTAACCGAAGTATCACCTTGTCATTCTCAACTGGTCATTTGCAGATGACACTGGTTAAAATCCACATCTTCTGTTTTAATGACCCACTCTGAAAAGGTGAAAGAACAAGGTAGCCCACTCCCAACGACACCATTAACGAATGCCCTTAGAAATTGTACTGCATGAGTTCTTTCTACCAATTAAAATTTGTGTTATCACTTCTCCAGTTACTGGCATTTTACGGCATATTCTGTTCATGTCGGTACATAAGTACATGTACATGTATAGAATAGCCCAGTTTAATACAAGTACGCAAAACAGGAAAGACTTGCCTTTAAAACAGTTTGTGGCTACTGTTGACGTCAAGTCAGCAGTAACTTGTGGCCGAAGGGACTGCACATCTGCAAAGCTCACCTTGTTACTGGAAAAATAATCACCTGCAAGGACATGGGAATCATTAACCCCAGACAAGGATCATTTTCAATATCTTCTTACTTATTGGAAGTGCGTATTGCATTAAAGGTCTTCATCAGATGTGTACAGCATACACGTGTACAGTACCGGTAGTACATGTACATGTACGTGACTTAGTATGACACAGAGTATACCATCCATTATTTAATGGAGGACACCAAAGCCATTCTTGGCGCCGGTAACACATTACCTGCATGAATATTGATGCTCATCTCTGGCTAATGACTTTAATTTGGGGGCAACTCTTTATTGAAATGAGGTAATTATAGCATTAATGTGTACATGTACATCAGTATGTTTACCGTTTGGAGCACATACCTGTACATTTTTGCAAGTGTTTTCACCATGATATTGTACTGTAGGCTTTTTATGCATACATGTAGACGTTATGCCCTTTACTAAATGGCACATTTATACATTATACATGCAATCTTTCCTCTCTCTGGTCCTTTGGCACTTGGTTCTTCATGAGCTTATGGAAATACCCATGATGCCCTAGGAACTGGCACCTCTGTCATGTACAATGTAGGACATTTGCATTTTTGCAATCATGACTTACACGGCACACAAAATCATTTTACTTGGAAAACAGTAAGGTGTGCAGGTAGTCAGACATACATTTAACAGCCATAAGGCAGTACACTTAACCTGTAATCAAGAGTGACAAGGTGCCTGTGTGTGTCGAGCATGGTCAATTTTGGTTTGTTGTTTTGTCATTGTTGAGAAAGAAATGGCCACTTCAGAAAGTGAGATATGGTGATTTCAATCCATTTGTCCAAACTGTTTTGACGGGGAAGTTTTTAGCAATCTGAAGCTTTTATTTTTTTCTGTCACACAAAAAAGACCTGCCTCAGAAAGTGCCGGTTCCAGCAGAGCCAGTCGTAATAGTCCACCACTATCAGGGTCAGAGGTCAATGGGCGTGGTCGGCCTGTCTCATGCAGACGAGGTGACCGAAGTGAAGAGAGTACTAGCATCTCGGGTGATTCTTCTAGTTCATCAAGTAATGCTCTGTGCAGAAGGCAGTCCTCGAGATTACGTAACTACATGAACAGGTCCACATTGCACCAGTGCCGAGAACTTCCAGAGGGCTATGGTATGTTTTGGGTATTGAGCAACCTTCAATTATCCTTTCTTGTAATTAAGATAAAATGTTTTTATCAGACAGTCGTGAATCCTACAGTTTTAACAGAAATTTCATTCAGTCAAAGAAATTGGTGATGTGCATTTGCATGTATTATTCAAATGCAGTTGAAACAAGTGCTTTTCAGAGCTTTTAAAAGTAGTTAAAAATTACCATCTTTGCAGTCAATGTACATGTAGGTGTACATTTTTTGGATGTATTAGAATGGATGTATTTGGATGTATTGAATGAAAGAGCAAGTGTATTAAGCAAGGCTTAGGCAGCTATTTTCTGAGTAGTATTTTTGGCAGCTTGTGTTTTATTGGAATTAAACTTGGTTTTTGAGTTGCTAGCACTTCATTGAAATTGGTGTGAAACTTTTAATTAAAAAAATGACCATAACTCAATTGAAACTTCTAATATTATTGCAACTCTGACAAACAGGAAGCTGTCTTCAGCAGACCTTGTGAGTTGAACATTTTGGAAAAGCCATTCATCCATGCCAAGTCCTAAATCATATTCACCTGTTTCATTCACCATTATTTACAGAGCAAAGAACCACAGCACAGGGCCAGGTGTACTTCCTTCATTCGCAGACAGGAATTAGCACATGGCATGACCCGCGATTACCTCGAGATTTTACCATCAACGAAGCTGATCTAGGGACAATGCCGCCAGGCTGGGAAGTCCGACACACTCCCACAGGAAGGGTCTACTATGTAGACCATAATAGCAGAACCACGCAATTCACCGACCCAAGACTAGACGCTAATATAATCAATCGGGCACTCAACAAGTGAGTCAAATAAAGCAGTCCCAGACGTGTTTTTATCAGTTCTTTTTAGTACAGAAGAATTAAGACACTAATTGTAGACAAAAAGTTCCCAAATCACCCAGAAACTATGAAGATTGCACTTTTTCTTCGTTATGCAGTCTGCTTCAAAAAAGCCTATTTCTAAGGAATTTTCAAGAAAAAATAATAATTGTATCAAGTACCAGTTCCATGAATGCCGTCCCTTCTTTAAGCACAGCATATACAAGCAAGAATGAACAGATATTCAAATATATCTTTACTATGATTTATCTGTGGAATGATGTAAGAAGATTGATTGAAGGGAGATACGAAAATTTGGGGGGTTTTTGACACACATCAAAGAGAAAGGAGTTGTAACTGGATGACTGCATGTCATCGTGTATTATCTGAAATATGGGTTGATACATGTATCTGTGTTATTTTTCCCTTCACAAGTTTCTGTTTGTAAGCCTGTGTGCTTAGTCCCTTGTAAATGTTTGTGAGGAATAATACATTTACATGTTTCCAACTGAATTAGTTCTTGGAGGCGTGAGTTTCTTCAGTGAATCCGAAGAATTCCATTGTTTCAAAATATTCCTGTACAAAGCTTTCATTTACAGAGTTAGTGAGGATAACAGTCCATTTTCATTAACTAAAAATTGATAATTTTTACAGGACCAATGGTAATTTGGAGACAACGCAGGCACCAAAGTACACTAGAGACGTTGTGCAGAAACTGAAGGTACTACATGCAGAGCTCTCATCACTACAACCACAGACAGGACATTGCAGATTGGAAGTTTCTAGAGAAAACATCTTTGAGGTGAGGATTTAAAGGTGGGAAGGGCATGACTTGAAAGAAAAATGAACGGCCAAAGGCAATAATTCACAAAGAGTTTTTTGTGAGACAGTTTAAAGTGGTGTTTTCTTGCCCTCAGTGCAGGATTATACTGTCATTAATAATGAATGGCTATTAAATATTTATCGCCCTTTCCACCTGAAACATCAATTACTAATCTGTCAGTTTGTGCTGATGTTCTCATGTTGATAAATTTTAGTGTTCCACAAAATGAGAAAAAATGTATGTGTGTATCGCAGTCACAGGTTACTTTAGTAATTCATTTGCATATGTAATGAGAAACAGTTCCACCAGTAGATAAATATACATGATTCCTCTCAGAATCGATAAACAAAGTGAAAATTCAGCTGAAACACAGCAACAGATTGTATGAAAAAATGTATAGCATTAATACCAGACAGACGAAATACACGAATGGCATGACACATCTGACATCTGATAACCATCACCATATGGCTGGGTGGAAGTCTGTAGAGAACGCCTCAAGGTTCATGAGAGGGAGATAAAAGGAGAGGAAGGAAAAACCGTCATGTACGTGTACATCAAGCGATTCTTTGGCTGTCTTAGTCCAGAATTAAAGGGTTTTTTTCACCAATTTCTCTTAATACCACACACACACTGCTTATCATGTAATGTAATGTGACCAATTTGTTGATCAAATCTTGTTTTCTCATTGGAAGTCATTTTTAAATTTATATAAGAAAATATATCAACAGTGCTAAATCATACTTTCCAGCTCTGTTGAAGAATTCAGAAATTAATTTACTAGATGAAATTTTGATGTATTTTGCCATGAATAGTATAGGTAAGCTGTGTGCACATTTCCTTTAAAACCTCACTGGTTAAGTGTAAAAAACATGAATTCAGTAACTGTAGCTAACTGATAAACTTCCTGAATCATCTCTCCTTCCATTTTGTTATTTCAGGAACCACACGGTCACTCCTTTTTGAAACAATATTTAATTTGTGGCCAAACGTGGAAAATTGTACTGAATTTTCTTGGTTTATCCCTTGTGTCAAAGGAATCATACAGACAAGTCATGAAGATGAAGCCCAGGGACCTCCGGAAGCGACTAATGATCAAATTCAAGTCAGAAGAGGGCCTGGACTATGGGGGTATCGCCAGAGAGTGGCTATACCTCCTCTCCCATGAGATGCTTAACCCGTACTATGGTCTCTTCCAGTACTCCCGAGATGATATTTACACACTTCAAATCAATCCAGACTCAGGAATCAACCCGGTAGGTTGCATTTTCTGGAAGGGCAGAATGAAGAACAAAGTGGGAGCCGGGCTAATTTCTGAGGTTTGCTTAAAGTTAAAGAAAATGGTGAAATGAAACTTGAATTTTTTTTAACCTTTGCGGCATTTCTTTTTCACATCAAAATCACCTGTTCCTTTCCAAGGTTTTGTTACTGATTTTTGGAATAAATTAACAGGTTGAAATGAGTTTGTGACTGGCTAGGCTTATGTTCCAATTGTATTTGTTGTTAAGCTATCTATGACTTCCACCAATTATCAAACAAGAAAACTCTTTAAAATAGCTTAAAGTTCCAATATATAGCAACCCGTGACCTTCAAATTATAGTGACTAACACCCAAATTACCCCAAAGTTCTGTCAGGCCAGTAATTTATTTCCTAGTCCTTTTCTCCTGCAGGAACATTTGTCATATTTCCATTTTGTGGGGCGTATCATCGGCATGGCGATCTTCCATGGTCACTACATAGATGGAGGCTTCACAATGCCCTTCTACAAGCAACTCTTAGGAAAGCCTGTTAGTTTAGAAGACATGGAATGTGTTGACCCTGAAGTCTACAGAAGTTTAGTCTGGATGCTGTAAGTTCAGTCATATCATTCATTTTTACACATAAGTTTTCATTGTCCTTTTAACCACTTTCTGCCAGTTGTAAGTTGCCTGTGTGGGATGAGTTCCTGGGGAATTTTCAAGATTTTCTGTTTTCAATATTCTTCAAAAATTCATTACTTCATTTACTGGACATTTACACCCACATGAATGACTGTCTGGTGGCTACTCTAATCTGACAGGCACCTCCACTGATGCCCGAGTATTTCAGCCAGGCCTGCCGCCTAGTAAAGAGAGCCCAGATTGTGCGGTGTTGCATAATTTCCTTTGTTCCCGAGATTAGCCAAGTGCGTTGAGGAATGCTAGTGGCATCCTTTCAGATGCGGCCGGATTAGCGTACAGCTGTATTGTTTCACTCATTGCTGGAGCTCTTTTGTCCCCACTAAAAATCCGCTGGCAATGAATGCCACAAACAGTGGTATGCTGTTTCAAAACAATGACGGATTACCTCCACTAATGCCAACTGAAAAATGATGGCAAATCTCAACAGCTTGGTCTTTTGTTCCGAGTACATTCTTTTTTACAATGCCCAGCTCTTTTGTCCAATTTCGGGTACTCTGTACTATGCGTACAAACCCAAGGTGCCCGGTTCCAGAACCTCGGAGACAATATATATTGATATATATATTGAGATATCTAGAATATCAAAGTATTAAAAAGGTTAAAAAAATATGTATTCCCATAAAATGCAGTTTGTGGTATTTTTTCAATGATGAGGTTCCTTTAAGATACAATTTATATGATATCGTCCTGAAGGACGATTTTCAACCCCTAAGCACAAGCATTCCTGCTGTTGTTTTTTTAATTATTGTGGGTTACATGTATACTTGTCTTAGTCTTACAAATTTAGCAAACATAATGTTTGCGTATGAATTACATATATCCACAAGTATACTGGTACTCCAGATGCTGTATTACGGCATTTTTCTATTGGCCATTCTTTGAAGTTATTATCACATCATGGGTCATCATGAAGAATAATTTTTCCAGACCATACTTCCAACATGTGAAACTGAAATTCTTCTCCTTGCCAATGTTGATCTAAAGCGATGCTTGATGGTGAGCTGCTCAGATGTCTCAAGAAAAACAAGGAAAGAATGCCAACTGTTAAAATCTTGTGTCATCTTGAATTCACAGATTAACAATTATTTTCAAGACCTCACTTCAGTTACCAGTTTGGAAAGTGAAATATTGTATCAAAACTGAGTCAAGTTGACCCCTTAACAGACGGACCGACTGTAATTACATCAAATGCTGGGTTTTTTTTTCCTGCAGTGAAAATGACATCACAGGAATAATTGAGAACACATTTGCCGTGGAGCACTACAGCTTTGGGCAGATGCAGACTCATGACTTGAAGCCCAATGGCAAGAACATCCCAGTCACAGAGGAGAACAAGAAGGAATATGTGAAGTAAGTCAACATGTGGATCACCAGAACAAAACGATTTCTTGAGAACTGCCTGAGCAGAGTTTCTCCTTAGTTTCTCCTGATTTTTACACCCCTAGCAGTGGAGTCTGTAGCTTTGTGAAGGTGAAAGTATTTTCATTTAGATCAACCACTACATGCCTACAAGCTGTGTTGATGTCTTGGATTACAAAACCCCCGTTAAAGGACTGACTCACTCTTGATGTAATAACCCAGTGGCAAGAAAGAGGCCATACTTTCAAGCATGAAGAAAACAAACTGTAACTCCTCCAGTTCCACAAACATGATATCCTGGGTAGACCTACCAAATCATTATTTAAAGATCTTTTAATTTGGGATATCCTGGGCAGTGTGTGTGTGTGTACAAGAGCTCAAATCTTGTGCAGCATACATGGCAATGACAGCGCTCATGAATTTCCTGTTGCATTACCTCAACAACATCAACTACTCCCATGTCTTTGAAAAAAAGGAATCCAGGCTAAATTCAGCAGTTTTTTTGCAATATTGAAGGAAGTCTTTTATAACAGGTCAGGCTCAATAAAAATCTCTGTTTTATGATCCATCAGTGAGAATAGTCATACGTAAAAGTGTCGGCTGAAAGTTACCAAAAATTCAAGTCTTGGTCTTTCCTCTGACCAGCGCCACCAATGGGGTGAAACGCAATCTCACAAAAAGACTTTCATACACACATACAGTATATCAGGTGTGTGTCTTAAGAGCAAAGCACCAGTGAGCCTACCGGTATCAGGGTTCCAGCTGACACATTGCAGAAACTAGCCAAAGCTTGAGCTAAAAAATGCATGTTTTAGCTGCCACAGAAATTTTTACATAGTGCTATTAAAACATTTTCCTGCCAACTGGTCCTTCCAAATTTGTAGATATTTGCTATTTGGTGGCAGATACGACTAACAACTGGAAACCTGTGGTATGATATTCAAACTGCTAGTTATCAAGGATGTTTACTCATAATGTCTTGGTGTTTTGAACTTAGATTGTTTGTACAGTGGCGGTTTCTGAGGGGGATTGAGCCACAGTTCCTGGCCTTACAGAAGGGCGTCAACGAACTGATCCCACAACACCTGCTGAAATCCTTTGATGAGAGGGAACTAGAGGTAAATGTTGTGCCAAACTCCACCTGTAAAGATTCAGCTTGATCTGGGAACTAGGTTTTCCCAATTTATTTTGTTTGCCATGGATAGATTAGTTTAATCAGTTGCTTTAAAATGTACGTGTAAAAGGTACATGTATAATTTTGTGGAGTTCCGTTTATTTCATTTTCACAAGCATAGTTTGCTGGTCATAGGTTAGAAGTAGTTTGAAACATCGCTACCAAAAGACCAGTTTTATTTAGTTCTGCATTTTAGTCCATCTGTCCATAGTGTTGAAGTCCAGACAGTGATTCACTCTCCTCTGATATTCGCTCTCTGTTCTAATGCTAAATGGTACATGTAGTTGACTAGACATTACTGCCTATTCACGAAATTGTGCAAAAACAAAAGTTTTGCAAGTACTGTATTATTTTTGAAAACATTTAATATAGCCAGTGCAATTTTTCCCTGACTTTAACTTGTTTTTTTCTCCTTCCCTGTTCCCTGTTTTCTTCTAGTTATTAATCAATGGTCTGGGCAAGATTGACCTGGAAGACTGGAAGAACAACACGAGGCTGAAGCAGTGCAATCAGGAAAGCAACATAGTTATATGGTTCTGGAAGGCCGTCAACACATTCGATGAAGAGAAGAGAGCAAGACTACTACAGTTTGTAACAGGGACCTCCAAGGTACCCCTGCAGGGTTTCAAGGCTTTGCAAGGTTAGTGTTCCATGTGAAACAGTACATCTGCACACTGAACCGATAATAGTGTGCTCATGCAGCCGCCAAGAATCAGACTTCTTGTAAATGAATCAGACATCCTCTTTTTCCTTTGATCCACAGATTTCCTCAATCTTGCTTTCAATTTATTTTGCCAAAAGTGAAAATGGCAGAAGACGGTTTTCTGATTTATTTTCCTTAAAGTTAATCATAGGGCTGAGTCAATTTGAATAAATCACTATTCAAAATTTGACTTTCAATTGAATATCCGAATATTTGGTCGTACCAACCAGCAGATTGTTGATGAACAAATCATATACAAAATCAGGTGCACTAACACACACAATTGTACATTATAATCACTCTAATAGCTTCTCGCATGTAGGAGTATCTCCAGCCAGGATTTAGCAAGATTTATGAGATAAACAATACTTCTTGTCTTGTTGAAAATTCTTATTCCTTTTAAATTATTTAATGAATAATTTACTTTTTGAACTGTTGTAAGATTTCTGTTGCTTTTCATTTGAATCTGCTTGAAATAAGCATCCATATTGCAATTTTTCTCACTCAAAACAAAAGAAAATTTTCCCTTCCTTTTCTTGAATTCTGAATTAGAATTTTCAAATTCGGACAATAATATTCGAATATTGATAATTGATCGAATGTTCGGATATTCAGTACAACCCTAGTTAATCATAAATTATACAACTGCTCCGATATAACTGCTTCTGGCATAGTTCCAAGATGTCTATTTTTATTAAAATACCAGCCCAGTTTTATCTGAAGGCTAAAATGACTTCAGGAATTTGAACAACGAATGATGCAACACAGAACCCCGCTCTCTTTCATACAGTGTATATGGAACTTTCACTCAACTAGACGGGTGTAAATAGTGGTTTACTGGTACAGGTGCTATTTCTTTCCTAGGCTCAACTGGTGCTCCAGGTCCACGACTCTTCACTATTCATCAGATAGATGCTAGTACAAATGATTTGCCCAAGGCTCACACATGGTAAGTCAACTACACCAGCTGTGGTTGTTTATCAGTCTAGTTAAAAGTTTGTCACAAGTCAAGTTCTGCAGTATTTTAAGCAGAAATCTCTCTATTCTCTTTGTGGTATGTACAGCTGCTAAGACTGAAATTTGGCCAACTTGCAATCCAATCATTCCGAACTACAATAGGTCTGGACAATGTGAGCACTGACTGTTGATTTAATAGCCACTTGGATAATGAACATCTTGAAAATGTTAGATATCTGCAGCAGTTGGCAGGATGTTGACCAAATCAAAAATCATTCACTCCTTTATTTTGCCCTAAAATCAATGGAAGAATTTTAAAAAGATTTCTTTCAAGGAAGCATTATTCATATTTGATGTCCTAGGATTTTTTATAAAGGAACATCATCTCCCTTTTCCCACAGTTTCAATCGGCTAGATATACCACCCTATGAGTCCTACGAGAAGTTTCTAGAGAAACTTACATGCGCTATCGAGGAAACATGCGGATTCACAGTCGAGTAGAAGTTTGTAACTGAGACATCACTGTGAGAACCCACAAACAACTCCAATTACTTGAGCCAAGGCTGATATGTATCCGGATATGTGATGATAGAAGCATTGGAAGAAATCCAGACAATTCCATACTGTACTGTTTGCCCTGTTTTCAAGCGCTGCATTGGGAAACTCTCCAGTTACTTGAGCCAAGGCTGATATGTATCCAGATATGTGGTGATTAGAAGCATTGGAAGAAATCCAGACAATTCCATGCTGTACTGTTTGCCCTGCTTTCAAGCGCTGCACTGGAAGATTCTTGAATCAACCACAAAAAAGTCTGTGTGTCATCATAAGAACACATTAAGGGATACAGCCGTATTGGATATTTTGATTTGTCACTTAATTAGCGATACAAATCGAGCCTGGCAGATGTTCTCAGTTTGCATTTTACGTCTTTGAATAAATATCTTGGACTGACCTCACATTGCTCTTGACAGAGAATTTAAAGCCACTCAGTAGTTTCTGCTAACTTGAGCAAATTTCATAGCGAAGATGCACTAATGCATGCACACACATGGAGGTTTCTAAATCCTTAAACTGTGCCTTTGAAGTAAGCTTGCTCATGGCTGAATACGTACAGTATGAAGTGTATGCAGATTTGATAGATGGAAGGAGTGTGTCATGAAGAAGTGTCATAAAACGGGCATTTCTAAATTAAAACATGCTGAGCTAGTTGCTTTCAATCATTACTTCTTGCTGAAACTAAATATCAACAACACGCCTGTTTGAAGCACTGTTCTCTGAATCGAGTGAGTTTTTTCCTCAGGTGAGCTGACATCATCAACAATTTCAAAGCTCCAAGTCAGTGAAAAGAAGTAGTCAGAAAAGTTTGATAGGGTTTATCAAATTTGACAAACCTGAACCTTGATGTAAAGACAGTGGTGCTCATGTCATCTGTAAGATCAGATGAAAACCTGGTCCCATCATCATAATAAGCTAAATGTAAATAGCGGGGTACCACATTCTGCTGTCTTACTGACTTTTTATTATCCTTTGGAAATGACTTCAGTCAGTGGAAAGAGGTTTGTATTTATTTATTGGAATTTGTATTTATTTGTAAGATACCTAACATGATTGATGAACACATCCCGTAGCATAACAATATCACGGCATTGGACTCAAAGAGTAAAAAAATACTGTTTTAAATGTAACAGTATGTATATACATGTACATGTACAGAAGTAAAGACTGTAATGTCACGTTTATGAGTAAGAAGGAAAAAAAATCATATTTGTAACATCACAGTTAACTGCATGATTGTAATTAATGCAGAAGTCCAACTGCAGATTTGCATATTCCACATAAAATTGCTGTCATGTTGCTTCATCATAGAAACCAGTTCCTTTTATGTGTACATCCGGTATTTCAATTGCAGAATATTTCACATTTATGCCTTTTTTTGTCGGATAATAGTGAATGAAGTGGTAGTGAACCTGACGTTAAAGCATGGGTGATAGAGTTCCCCAACCTCCCTCTGGAGACCAGAGACTCTCTGGGTGTTATTGGTTCAGAGCAGAGACTATGAAAGGTGCTACATGAAATACTCCCAAGTATGAGATCCAAGACAAGTCATTTTTGAATCACCAGGCTAAGGCTTGGAGTAGTACACGTCTGTGGCCTGCAGCTGCAAGCCACTTCCTTCCATGGCCGTAGACACATGTTACTTCTCACGGTAGCCACAACTTTTACCCTCAGCCCAAAGGTTATATACATGTGCACTAGTTCATAAATATCAATTGTGCAGTGTCCTGCATTAATATTTTTAACTGAAAAAGCACAGTTCTGGAGAAACATTCACATTAAAAGAATGCACACGTGAACACACCCACTTTTTTGGGGGGGGGAGAGGGTTTCAGTCAAGTTTTGAAAATTTCCAGCACTAAGGGAGTACACATGACCTACACATGGAAATGGGACCTCCTCAGCGGATCTTCCTAATTGTGGTCGCTTGAGATGTAGCTTCTGCAGCCTGATAAATCTCTTGAAAATTCAAATTGCCTTCGGAGAAAGCGTTATGTACCAAAGAACAGCCATGGCTTCAAAGTTCTATTATTTCCATTTTGGTTAAAGACATCCAAACAGACATTCTTTGCCAAATGTTCTGCATACTAACAGCACCAGATGATTAAAAATGACCTTTTGTATGTCCAACGCGGAGTTTTGTTTGTACATGCAAACTTGTGTTGCATTTTGTTTTTTATCTGTTTGTTTCAGACGCAGAATTTCTTTTGGGCGATATATAGAAAAAATAAGTGTAGTTTCAAGTTGGTAGCTCATGGGGGAAAATATGTTAAGATATACAGGGTGGAAGAAAAAAAAAAAATGTAGTTGAATTTATCTAAGACAGTGTATCCAGTACTGGAATGTGAAAAGAAAGTGGACCATTTAAACTCATGAAGGCTGAACTTTTCTGTTTTGTTGTCTTTGAACCTGCCCCAGAAGAATCTTGAAAAAATCTTGAAGTAGTTTTCAGGAGACCTTGACTGCATTTGTATTTGTTTTTTAACAATGTTATGTTCAACATTTGAGAACAGTTGCATTGGATGGCCAGTATGTGTGAAGTATATCTATGGATTAGAAGGAAACAAAATGTAATTTGTTTGACCATGCAAACTATAATGTATTTATTTCTGTGGCGTTTTCAGTACCCTAAAGAGAGATATTCAGGAGAGTATGTAAGTGGTTTGCATGTTTACCAAGAAGACACATTTGTGATTAAAAAGGAAGGTTTTAACGTTTTTGTTTCGTTTTTGACAAAAATATCATTGAGAAAACAAAATTGCAGTGTTCATGTTGATTTGGAAAAGTGCAAGTCTTTTATTAAATCAGGGAAGTTGTTTGATTTTTCCAATCTGTACAAATATACCTCTTTTTCAGTGTTTCCTTTAAAATAATTTGTTTCATTTGATAAAATATGGAATTTCGTTCACTAAGAAGTATTTTGATTGGATGATAGAAATGGTGTAGGCAGATAACAATTTGACCAAAATAGTTTTGAAAATGTGGGTCAGCACATGATGAACACTGATTTTGCTTACCTTGGCTATGATTTCTAAAGCATATGTTGGAAGTTTAGGAGCATTATTACACTTTGAGGAAACATGGAAGTTATAAAGCATACCGTGCAGTGACAAGGGTTGTGTGGTTTTCTGATGGTCAGAAAACAGGTTCATTGTTATTCATTATCAAAAATAAAAATCTCTCCACCCATACACTCCAAAATACAGATATTGATGACTGAATGACTTTCTATGGTGGACTGGGGCACAAATGTTTTCCATAGAATTAAACACAGATATGCCTGCTAATGAACAAGAAATTTATGTACCTCTTCTGATCTGTGATTTTTGTCTGAACAGAATATAAATCAGTTGCTTATATAGTATGTTTCTTGTTATGTATTTCAAAATCTCAACAACTAATCTATAAAAGTAGACAAATTCATTTTAATATGTGAAAAGTAGCTGAAACGAGCATTTTCAACTATATCAGTTTTTCACATTAGCAAACTGTTATTTGAAAAAAAATTGCAGAAGTTGAAAACCATAATTATCAATTCGTGTTGTCTCATTTTCCGTTTACCAATCATGTTGCTTCTTCTAATGATGCCTGTGATTCTTGAAAATTAGTGTCTTACAGACTTAAACTCTTACAAAATATTAACCTTTTATTCCCAAAGAAGGCATAATATTTTGTTGCCATGTGGTGCTTCTAGCCAGTTTCTCAGTAATACACATTAATGAAATATATCCAAAAAGACAAAAATATTATTTTGGCACTCTTGTTATACCTTAGAATAATTAGAGCCTATATGATTCTTTAACAGCAGTTTCTGTTGTTTTGTTTTTTCCAGATGTATTTTGTCGTCACTTGAAGGGTTACTTGTTCTGAAACCTTTGTATCCCTACAATGGTTTTCTTATTAGCATTACACCTTGTCCACGTATTAATTATTTTGTTTATGTTTGCCTTCTGAGCCACTTTGGATGTACTGTACCTTATTTTCTATTTTACATGAATATTCATAGTAACTTTATGAGTATTCATATTTAATGCTATCAGTATGTTGGATGTTGTTTCCCCGTTGGAATTATGACAATAATGTTAGGCAATGCAATGTGTATAGATTGTCGGTTACATTAGGTAAACGTTTTCATCTTGTAAGATATCACACAGCAATCTCATACACATTTTGTATAGTTATTCCAAGAAAAACCTTAATGACCTGGGTATTATGAGACATTAAGACTGTTGTACTTTTAAATTGGTATGAACATTATACGTGTGTGATAAAATAAAGTTTCATATGTAACACTTCACTTTTGTTTTTGTAATCTATTGTTCTGTCCCCTTTTACCCCTGAATTGTCATTCTGTAAACATGGGCGGAAATCGAAAAACAGGGACGACCAAATTTATCTTATATCAGTTTTCATATTACATTGTTTCAATTACCTATATACCAAGTTAATTAAACAAGTTAAACAACCCTTCGTTTTTCTGCAATAAAATTGCATTACAATACTTTGTTTTGGATGCAAGAACGTCCCCACGCATTACACAAGAGGGCGCTATTTACTCCCTGCATCGCGCTACGTAAGAATTCATCAGCTTGGGGATCGGATGACCATGTGCTAAACTTCAACAGTGCGAAATCAACATCTGTACTTCAAACATTAAAAAACGCCAACACATCTCCTACAACACGCGTACAACCTGATTCAAATCAAGAGACACTGAGTCCATGTAGCACGAGCCCTGCCTTTGTCAACATTGCTTTGTGTAGACAGGTGTGATAGTGCAATGTGATTGGTTGAATGTTAACTGAAGGTTATCGATTCCAGTTCAATGGACTAGCAGAGGTCAACGTTTAATGTTCATGCGTGCATGCATAATAAGTTATCAAACCATCTGTCACACCTATCGCTATAAAGAATTTACACATGGCGGCGGCCTATTCTATTGGAATAAGAATCCGAGCCAAATAAAACGAAACATTGGATAATGGGTCAGTTTGTTTCACGCAGATCCCGATCGCGATCAATTATGAACTGTGAGTCTGTGCATGGAGGATGTTTTATTCCTCCATGGTCGGTGTGTGTGGGGGGGGGGTCAAACTAGGCGTCAAATCGAGAACGTTGGCGTATTCAGGAATGACTTTCCCATTGTAATTGGGAATACATGACTCATTATCAGAGACTAGAGTTCTACATTTCACGTATTTCAAATAGCTGAATCCCGAAACGGCATAAATGTCAGTACAGTAGCAGGCAGTCATTATTCTTACTACAAAGTATGTCAGTTGTAGCTCAACCCCAACTGGGCGGGCCAATTTTTTTGAGCTGCTTACGCACAAAATTTGCATAAGCATGAAAACCTTGCTTAAAAAACAAAGGTTACCACTTCAAACTCTATCTGATTGTCATGCTAACCAAAAGACAGCTAAATACGATCCTAAAACATCACATGGAGTTTGGGCTGGTTACCTGATTTATCAAGCAAGGTTTTCTCGCGTTTGAGCAAATTTTGTGCTTAAGCAGCTCTATGAAATTGGCCAGCAGGTTGAAGGACGTCTAGCTTTGCCTTGTCTTTTACTGTTGGTACTAAAGGCCTGAATTCCTTTAATTTTTTTTTGAAAGGGGTTGTTCAACTTCACAAGTCAAAAGGCAATCTAATTAGAACTGTGGTGATATAGCTTAGCTCTCACAGAATATTTACCTCACAATAAGCCTGGGTTCGAGTGATATGCTGTTCCTTCTTGTTTCATTATAGAGTGAATCGAAGCCGAGTCACGGTGGTTTTGGCGGGTCCATCCGGTGGATACGTCTCGTCTGCCGGTTGCCACTGTATTAGTTCCATTTAGAGAAGCGCCGGACTTCGCAGGGATGGCGGCTATTCTTGAAAGAGTATAACACCCGGGAGTATATATTCCAACGATAGGTTTTCGTCTCCACAATTCGGTAACTACATTTTTAGAACTTACTTTCAGTGGTTCACAAATCCAGGTTTACGAGATGTTTGGAATTTGTTGACCTTGCACAACTTCGCTCCATCCACACGGCATGTCGAACAACAGGTACATGAAAGCACATGCGGTTCGCAATGCCGGATCACCTTATACATGTATTACTACACATCCAATACACGTTTCACCATTCTTCTCCCGATTTCTTAACGTCGTTTCCAAATATCTTTGTACACTTTTAAAATGGACTGACTGAAGGTATTTAAAAAGACCAACGCGAAACACTTGATCATACTTGTGGGAACAAAATGCACTATATTGCCCCAACAAGCGGATGTACACGCACCACCCGTTAGCATGAAGAGCTCGGACTGGACAAAAGTTTACAAAGAACGACTGTGATTGGATGACAGTGATTACACCTAAAAATAGAATTGATCATTACAATAAAAGCATCTTAGCTAATTCTGAGTGAAAAGGACACATAAATATTGTTAACACAATTTTGTACGATGAAACAACTAATTTTTATTCAACTCATGGGAATTAGCTCCACAAAACACTTTTTACACAAACAGCTTTATTACAATCGAACAAAAAAATCATAAAGAGTCGCTCATTTAAATCCAAAACTTTGTACAAGCTCCACTGATAAGTACATACACCTTTTCTTCGTTGATACAATAATAGTCGATGGGAAAAATTCTTACCTAAACAAACCCATGACTGCATAAACTGAAACTACTTCATGCTCAACTAGTCACTTGAAAACAAACAAAAATTGAAAGAAATTTAGGAACTATTTTAGACAAAGCGCTGGATGAAATAAATAAATGTTGACAAAGGTACAGGATGGGGTACAAGGTTGGAGTAGGAAAGGAGGAAATTAGCACCCTAAAGCAAACAAAACAGATCCGCTTGTTGGACAAATCTACATCCATGTAGATAGGAAACGGACGACTCATTTTCCAGCCTGTTGAATTTCTCTGTGGAAATTTGTCTTCTCGTCAGTTTCTTGAAATGGGACTGATTTCATGGCTTTGCTAACTGACCATCACCCACTCTGATTGTAATCACCATAAACTGCTTACAGTACTGGCAAAGAAACTGCAGTCAATGTGCACAAGCCAAAATTCCTTTCTAACCAGTGAAATAGGATAACACGCTGAAGTAACACTTCACATTCAAGTGCAAGTAAGCAGAGTCATGTGATCACAACAGGTAATCCAAAATTGATCCAGTTGGGCCTGCCAACGGAAGGAGGCATCCATAACTGGCTAAAAAAATAATTTATCACATCTGTGTGCCTTGCAATTTAAAGAAATCTAAAAGCGCCAAATTTTCAATGAATAATATTTTCAGAATCATCTCTTCTAAGGCATTAAATCTCAATGTAACACCCCCCCCCGCCAAAAAATGCTGTGAATACATTCCCTTCATATGGTAGGTTCATTCTTCTGGTGAAGGCAAAAGCAAAGTGAATTTGACTTCATAAACCATTTCCAGAAGAATTTATTTCCTTCAGTTGAGATGCCTTTAACTTGTCATAATCTCACTGAAGCACAACTATTAGTTTTCGTACATAATCTGATTACAATTCTCAGTTTTAAATGCACTCTGAAAATGAGTACATGTGTTTTCTGTAGCTTTGCCACATTTTATAACCATGAATTCAGTGGAACCTTTCATGAAATTTACATTAAATATGGTGACATTTTACATATTTACACCATGGCATTGCTGAAGTTAAAAACAAGCAAAATATCACCACACAAAGGCAAAAACAAGGCCTACTCTAGTCTCAGCCCAAAGGCCTAATATTCATAACCATATATTCAATGCTTGGCTAAAAAACCCATTTCTGAAAATAGTTGAAAGTATGTCAAACCATGGGGAATTAAAATACATTAAATGAATAATGTTTGGCAATAATTGCTGTAAGTGCTATTTTCTTCCTCATGATTAGCAATAATTTTGAATATAAAAATGCAGTCGAGATAATAACCCTGCAATATATCCTATGCAAAACCAGTTCAGCTGTTTGCAATTAACGGCGAAGACAGAGTAAATTTCTTCGTAATCATTTTCTCCAAATGCTTAAGCTATTGTGAATTCAGACAGCATGTCCCTGAAGACATCCACGATGTATTCCTAGTGGCAAGGGATACTTGGATAATTTCTGCTCAATTTTGGCTTGAGCCGAACCAAATACCATTCTTTGCCAAGGTAGGGTAAAAAAGAAACCATGAAGTATCACATTGGAAATGCTTTATTTAAAATCTTTAGACATCAAAAAAAAAAAAAAAAAAAAGAAATCAGTGGCTGTCGAGGAATGAGCGAAAGTCAAAAACTGTCATCAAACAATGTGCTCACCCATGCTTGGCTAAACATGAATAATCCACTATGCAACCTAAAACAAATCCTAAAACAGCAAATACAGTTTTAAGCGGAAAGCAGAGCATGCCTTTATTATCATTAAGTAAGATATGAAGCTTTGCATGGGGGAAGAGACATGAGAAATAGGTGTGCAGGTACAACATGAAATCAATCTCTTTTGGGCGAGGTGTGGTTCTTAAAAGAACAGGTGAGAGATCAACTCACCGGTTCTTTTAAGAACCACACCTCGCCAAAAAGACATTGATTTCATGTTGTACCTGCAAACCTATTTCTTTTGTTATCATTATTGACTGAGTACAGGAGTAAGTTTCAGCAGGAAACAAACACTCTTGTAATTGCTGATTACTGGGTGAGTGTTGTTTCCGTAATCAGTTATGGTCATTGCTTCTTCAGTGGCTGTGGCAAAAGAATCATTTTTGTTTACAAATTTAGCACAAATGTAGCCTGACTTGCAAGTCTGCATTTTCCATCATACAAAATGTGGAATGCAAATTGCTACTATTAAATGTAGTGTTAAAAATACTTCATTAATGTAAAGTATATTATACAGAGTTGTCATGTGATAACTACGGTAGTTCCAGCATCTTGAAGAGTCCAGATTTCCCCCTTTCTGTCACTTATATGACAAATCCAGTATGAACATACCACTGCCAACAAGGAAAGAAATGCTACGTCAATACCTGTTGCCTGACAATATCAAGTAGGCACTTCTTGCTGAGACCTCTAATAGGCTATAGTCAGTAATGCTCTCTTCAGAACGCATCACAAGGAATTAAATGAAGCATGTACAGATATCTGGGCTGATGCGTCATTACAGAACAGCATCTTGACTGTTTGGAATCAGGCAAATACTGCCAAAGCAAAGGGCCCAACGACAGGTGTCTGAGGGCGGAAAAAAAGCTAAGAAATAAATTATACTATGGGTGGTCAATGCACATTGCACTTTTAAACTGTTTCTCTCGGTTGTGTCAGGGGCTTGGCAGCTGGGGGCTTTGGCAGACTGTACAGGTAAACTGCACATATTACGAGCACGGTGCCAATGACAAACAGCACTCCAAATGTCTTGTGGAAGAGAAGAAAGGAGCCCACGGCGGCAAGGATGATGGACACGGCAGTGGAGAAACCCTTGATGATGTTGTCTGTGTACTTGACGACAACAGATGTGTAGAGGCCACCTATGCTAGCCATGGCTGTAACAAAGGAGATCGAAATTCCATTAACACGTCTTCTGTGCCCAGCAATAGATAATATTTAGCTGTGTTTAATAAAGCCACAGTTACGATTATTATTTATGTTTGTGAAAGAGAATAAACAGGTGTAGGGACCTGAATGCTAGCCCCAAAGGCCATAATTGAAAGAGGGAGAAATCATGAAAAGGTTTCCTTCACTTTACTATGTGCGCCGTTATATATGCCATGTTTCCTCCAGATATCAATGTACCAGTCCAGCAGGGCACATGCAAATGTCATTCTTTAAACAGCAATCTGACTCGATAAAAAATTATCATAATTACGACGCAGAATTAAGTAGCTCTCCTTCATAATCATTAAAGTGAAAGGCACAGTGGTGTGAGGTTTGACATCATCAATTTTGTAATTTTTAAAAGTCCCAAATGAAAATCTCATAATGCTCCCAAAACACCTGCCTGCAAATGCAAAAGGACTGAAGCATTCCTTTGGTGGAAAAATACTTAGGTTTATGTTGCCAATTTTGCCAACTCTGAAAGCAAGTACGAAGATATGAGAACTGTCCTTTAGCCTATCAACTGGTTGGGAGCCTTCTTCCCCATTCTGCTCTTAATATGTTAAATTTCAGACACCTTGAATTCTGCTTGGATGACAAACAAGTCTCAGTACATGTAGCATACCCTTTCACACCACTGTGGCCATGTCTTGCATTGCACAGCATGGATCACCCTAGCCACAATGTCTACAAACCAATTCATAATAGCGCGCCTCCAATCGTTTGCAATGCGTTGAACAATCACAGTGCACGAAATCTGCTGACCTAATGCGCATTTGGAAAGGGGCGATTTCGATTGTGATTTCGTGCATTGTGATTGGTCAATGCGTTGCAAACTCTTAGTGACATGCCTGTATACATGTAGGCAATGCTTCTTCTATATTTGCCCTAACTCTTGGAGCCAATATCAAATAGTTGTCAAGCCCAAAACTGACACAGAATTATAAACTCAGAATGTACAGGGTACCAACCAAAGTGTAAAGCAATGAACATGTACAAAACCTACAACTTGTATGCAGTAACTTTAGGCTAAGCACATAAATTTGATAAGTGGAATAATTTCCAAACAACCAGCTCCTTAAAACTGCGCCCAGGCTGAGAGTAAGCAAAAAACCATGTAAAGAAACTTACCAACTACCAACCATACTAAGATATCATAGCCGTGCAGGAATCCTTTCTCTAAGATAACACCACGATCTGTAGAGACCACAGCAATCAGCCCACTCACGATACCAAACATGTACATCTGAACATTTCGTATCCACAGTGATGTATTGGTTCCTTTTAACACTTTCTCAAAATAAACACCTGCAAAACGAGACCAAAATAGATACTCAGGTTTAAGCACAAATCATAAAATAGTTAATGGAGCAGACATGTAATAATTTGTGAAGACGTCAGTTTATTGCTTTCATTTCAACTTTCAAGTTTTCAAAGTTCAATGAAGACATATATATGTACCTTGCTTTCAATACAAACTACCTTTTCATGAATGGAGTTTTTGCATTCCAGAGAACGAATGCAGCTAAGGAAATGCCATTTATGCACGATAAAAAACTCACCAGCAAACCCTGAACACAAACACGAGATGACAATGCAGAGCAATCCAACTGGGTAATTGTAGTGAGCTTCTCCACCCTTGGTGCCTGTGGCCGACTCAACCTGTACCATGGCAACGCCAACAAACAGCAGAATAATGGCCAACCACTGGAATTTGGACAAACTTCTGTGCAACATGAGGACCATGAACATAGCTGTGGTTATAACCTTCATCTGGTAGGAAACCTTTGGGAGAAGAAAAACGAAAGAGGGAGAAGATTGCGTAATTATGGGAAAATCACCTAATAACCATCGCCAACTTTAGGCCCTAAAACTCAATGCACAGAGGCGAATGCAGTGATCGCAATTTTTAAAATCTCTTTGACCAATTGGTTGTTTTGACTGCAAAAGTAAAAGTGCCCAGTAGATCAAATTAGTACTGTTTATTTGTGAAAAAGTTCTCATGCAATCAGGAATTGCTTAAAACCGATCTAGCATTATAGAACCAGCAAGAAAAGTGTCATTGTCACTCCAGTCAATCCCATGAATTTAAAATTCAAGCTTACATGTGGGAAAAGTTTTGCGATCCAAAACAAAAAGAAAATGGCTGTGATAGTGATACATACATGTATTTCAATACTTCAAGACAGTCATCTTGCCAGCCAGGCACTAAATGTAACATGTAAGTGATTTCACTAATTCAGTGCACTGCCATACAGTGTACATTGTACATGCACATGCATACACGAAGCTGGAGCGATGGCCCTGCGTGTGCAGTGGTTCACTACACGTTGTCGGTCACCTTTGCGGTCTGCGGTCACAAGCCCGGCTGAGATAATGAGGTCCAGGGTTAGGCTTATCGTGCTTTGGACCAGCAATGCACGGTAAAAACCGCAAAGCGTGTATTGAACAGCGTGTCAGGTTCACTGATCGTGTTAGCGTGTCGGCTGAAATTCTGACCTGTACTGTACCTGCATCCTTGCTTGATTTTTTTAATTCAGTCACAATAATGTTCATCTTCCCCTATGCTGCCTCTTTTTCCACCTGACTTTCAAGCCACAAACATTTCCATGGATATTTCAGGCCTTCGTCAAGATCTCCACAGCAATCTATAACTTTATGAGCCATTGTCCAAAAAGGAATTTGGAAAATTCCGGCAAAGCCAGCAAAAAAGAAAGATTCATATACACGTATCATGGATACATTTAACAAAAAATTTGGAATAGCTGGACAAATCTCAACCCTGTTCAGGTGAGCATGAAAATGGAATTTTGCAGTGAATGTCTTTGAGTTGAATAGCGTTCAACTTTTGAAAATTCACGGTGCAAATACATGTACATGTACCTATACATGTACATGTATTTGATCTGATGTCACAAACTTGAATTCATGTTGGCTTTCATGCCGAGTATGAACCAGCCTTTGCAGTGAATTACCGACAGTGAAGCTCAGGCACTGTTGCTCTACGAGTGGATGGAGTTCAAAATTTGCTTCGAAGTAATAAAAAAAGTAAAAATGCATTGGAGAAGTTGGATTTTGGGTTTAGCTACTTGTTACATGGGGTAGGTCAATTGTGGTCACCAATGAGTTGAAATTAACCCCAGCAATCTGCAATTTTCCTTTGTCAATAGAATTTTACATGTACATGTATATCCCCAGGACTTTTGGGTTCAGGATGATTTAATATACATAATGAACTTCAAGAAACTAATGCTGACCCTCATGAATCAACAATACAAGAGCCCAATGCCGACATCTGAAGTGACAATGTTGCCTATAAAAGAAGACTAATATGCAGTTTGTCATATTGAATTTGTTGAGGTGAGGTGAGCTTACTTTTTGTTCTGGCGGTTGGAGTTTGTTGTGATGTCAGGCTTTCAAATTTTCATTCTCTGTGCAAAGCAATAAAGTTTTGGAAATGTCGGAGGTTATGAGATTTTGAGGTTTTGCATAGGGGACAGCACACAACTGGGAAAACAATCTTGGTGCAATCCCAAGATCATTTTCCCAACGATTTTCTTCATCAGCAATTTTTTTTCACATTCTTTACCTGGTAAGTGGCAGCATCCAAATTTGACAGGGCCACGAAGGCTAGGTTGTTCTGAATGGCATAGATAATGGATGGCACGCACATCTTGAAGGTGTCCCTGGGGTTCATGAAGACGCCACTCCAGACATCATGGAACATCCCCGACAGGCTACGGTGCTCCTTGACCAAGAGGAGGAGGCTAATGAGGAGCTTGGAGACTTCCGTCAGGACAACTGTGGTGGTGGACGAGTACAGTGTCCCAGCCTGTGACCGGGTGTAGCGGATCAACAGGATGTAACCAGTAGCATTGAGGGTCAGGACTAAGAGAATGTAAATCTTGAAACCTAAACTTGCCCCTTCTGCAACAAAAAACACAGGATAACAATTAAAAAACTGTAAAATGACACAAATGTGAATACAAAGTCCTCTGAAAAAAAGTACATACAAAATACATGTACATGTACTATGGCTGATATTATTCATCAGCTGAGTAAATAAATCCACATGTTGGCAGCTGGGAGACAGTTATAACACAGTGCAAAGCTCTTCCACTTAAAAATAGCATTCTGCAAATGTAACTCGAGGCCTAATTTTTTCAACCAAACAGCAGTACCACTGATGCATAACTACATGTATGTTTGGACAATGGAATATAATGTAGCAGGCAGAGGAATGCATGATGGAATTTAAGACTCACAGCACGTACATGTATGTTTCCTTCATTGTTCAGGGTCATACAATGGAATGCCAGCGAGCTTTTGTGATAGAAACTAGACATCTGATGGAATTATTTTGTTGTTCAATGATCTTGTGCACTCAAATATGCAGCAGCCTTTTTCGAGCAGTGAAAATTTGTTTATTTCCTCTCTTCCTGTATTAAAACAAATCAATATACAGTGTATTCTTACAACCAGGGTTTTCACAAGAATGTGAAACACTTAATTATGAAGCGTTGAACTAAAGGTCATTAGCTTAAAAAGTTTTTAATGCCAGATTTAAAAACTGAAAAATCTGTCACATGACAGTACATGTATTCATGACAGTACATGTATTTTGATTTGACATTGAATGTCTGAAGGTCCGAAGAGGAAGATGGCTGCATCAGAAAAACTTGTAAGCAGTCTCTCAGTGTCCACAAATTGTGGTGTCAAGAGACATCTTTCTATTGGACAATAATCTTTGCTAAATCGTAGCTGGAGTTACTGTAGTCCTGAAAGTGAGAAGCTACCCGGTATTATAGTGATTATAATGTACAACTGTGTGCATTATTGCAACTGATTTTGTGGTTTGTTCATCAAAAACCTCAGAATTCATACATGTTCCAGTACACCCTTGTGAAAAAAATAATCCGGCACTTTTCCAGGATTTTCCAGGTCAAAAGTTTGATTTTTCTAGGACTTAATTCAGGTTGGACACACAATACAATATATCAATACAATAAAACGGACAATTGTGAAGTTATAACATAACAATGTATAGAAATTGAGCAGCGCAAGGACAAAGACGTGACAAATTTTCAGAAAGTTACAACCGGACCACGAGGTACATGTAGGCGCACACAGCTGGCCATCATAAAAATAAACTCTCCCTAGTCCATTCAACGTTTATGTAAAAGATTCAACACAGTCACAGTTTTACTTTACACTGAGCTTTATTAGTTTATAATGACTGGAAATATTCAATTACATATTAAATAAAGTACATGTACCGGTACGTAAATTTAATGAAATGATTTCATAATTACCGGTATATCCACAACAGAGAGTTCACCATGAAGCTACATGTACAAACAACGAAGGTAAAATTTGACTATAAGAAAGTTTAGTAATGATATCCTTGGTGCCCTGCGCATGCAAAATAGAATCACATTGTGGGCACCATCCAAAATTGATTTCGCTCACAGCGCTGTGTCATGCGCGTGCAGCGTGGGTGTGTTTTCGAGTGTGTAGACCACATACAGGTATGGTGAATAATGTACAACTGTATTGCGCCGCACAATAGCGCCAATGTGCGCAGGGACTGATCGATCGCAGTAAATTTTTGGTCATAGTTTATAAGATAATTTTTGTCTCATTTTAAAAGTAATATTGATTTTACTACAATTTCCAGGACTTCTTTTAAGAATGAAGCATTTTCCAGGACTTTCCAGGATGGGTGTAAAATTCCAGGATTTTCCAGGTTTTCCAGGAGGTGTGCAAACCCTGTAACCTGCCTGCCGGTACAACCGAATTGAAGGTCGAATATTCGCATAGTCAATTATTCGAATTGACTCAGCCCTGAAGGAATGTACCACGTACGGTACAATCGCCATCATGCATGTCAAGGAAGCTTACCGGTACAACACCTGCCACACTTTAAATAATGCATTTACTTAAAAACTTAAAAAGCTTTGTAAATTCCCATGTACATCCTGTAGCAAGTAATGTTAGGATGCCAATGGCTTAGTGTTTTGAGCAATCTACAAATGTACTGTACTACGCACGGTGATGAGTGATTAAGAGGTTCCTGAAGGCAGGGGCAGATTGTACATGTACGCATAACTGCATGAGGATGTGAACATTCGTGAACCTTTCAAATTTCCTGATTCTATGTCCCCAGACTTTTTTTATGGACACTAGGTAAATACATGTACATGTAGTTCTAAATTTCCGGATGCTGAATGTTTACATGTATACAACCAATGAAATAGTGTACATTGTACCGCAAATATAGCACTTTTGCTCCCTTGCCCCATCAATCATCCTAAGAGCCGTTCATAATTAGTGCAAAAGCGAACACAAACATGAAATAGTGGTGACTTGTAGTGGTGGACAAACATACATGTATGTATACCACAGCTAAAGGCATACACAACTTGCTGTTGCTTGCTGTTTTTACTCTATGCCTGTGTGTATTTTCAGTGTACAGGTACCGATACATACAGAACCGGTAGGTCGTTCACACATGGAGGTGTTTAACAGTAATGTTAATGAGCAATTCCATCTATGTGTACAAAAGGTTTGTATGTCATGCACCCTGAAGAGATCAGCCCTTCCTAGCTCCCTGTACAGGTACCGTTATTAAAGGGCACATCAAAGGGCACTTGGGGCGAATGAAGCATTTTTGCCAGCTGACATACATGTACATGTACATGTACACGTACCTCTAATTCCGCCCACATTTACTGACACACATGTAAGTGGATGCCATGCTGCTTTCAATCTATAACCTGACTTGCTTCAATATTTAGCAGATACTGATACATGTATGTACCTTCTAACCTCTACGCTGAAAATGGAAAGTGGAATTTCTGTCTTTTGTTTTCGGTATTCCTTTTTCTGTTACCTGTAAACACAAAAGCCAAGCCATGAGCTTGCAAATGCAGCTTACATGTATCACCTGAGGGATTTACATGTATTGGTCATTCCTAGAAGTTGGTTACACAGAGTGTGACATTTTTAGGCTGTTTTACAATGTTTTAGAACGAGGGTTAACAATTTAGAAGTTCTTTCCTAAAGCTGTCTGAAATGCTGTGTTTACTTTCATTTTATTATGTTTTCAAACGTCAGGTGCATGTAGAGTTCTTTGTAATTAATACATTACCCAATGGTACATGTAAATTAGTGTTGCTAGTGCTCAACCCTACCCATTCTGAATTAAACAAGATTCTGTATGAATCAATGATGCTAATAATACAGAGTGGCTGATACAAAGGGAAATGAGAAAGGTAATCAGAAAGGAACATAATATAATGAAGAGCTAAATTTCTGAGGATGTATGTAGTTCAGATTTTATCAGTTTCCACACGTACATGTATTTTTCTACATTGTCATTTCTAGGTTTATGTACATGTACATACAATGTACATATAAGTGTAACTACATGTAGGGCATTATCAAAAATTTTACATAATTTAATTGCATGCATGAATTCATTATCAGTACGAGTAGACTTGAGTATAGCAGAACATGCAATGCGCTTGCCTGAAGGCTTATTAAAATATTTACTCCAGATTTTTGCTTGTCATCTTTTGGATGAACTGCTATCTGTGCTTTTCACTGTTTTTATTTCACGCAACAAATCACACAAAAAACCAAGGGATGGAAAAATCAATGTCTGTACATGTACATGTAGCTCTTTCTCAAAAAAGGAAATAATGCCAATGGTGAAATATGCAGGCAGGAAAACAGAGTGACACACATACCATGTATGGCTCATTATTTTCCCATTACACTATCTCAACTCATCCCCTCCCTGAAACTACACATGTAGGTATGGGATATCACACTCATGCAACATACTTTCATGTACATGTACAAGTACAATAGCTCCTGCACCGTAGTTGTGGGGACATACACTCGATATTTCACCTATTTTGTGGGGACGGAAAACGTTGTGGGGACTCAGAAATGTCCCTACAACTCAGTTCAAATTTCCCTAACAAAAGAACTTGTCCCCTTAATGCGGTGAATGCCTATCCATGTATACACTCACAAACATACACGTACATGTATGTAGATTAAACCTGCTGACTTCTGGGAAGAAGAGAAAGGGAAAAAACTTCTTTCCAAAACACTCACAAGCTAATTTCTCCCTGAAATTTTAAGTTCTGTAGACAAGAAAGATGTTTTGTGAAAAAAGTTTATCTGACGATACATGTACATTTTGTAATTTAGCCAAAATTGAGGGCTACAGAACACCCCTCAATCGGTTGAAAAGAGCCATGTTGGTCAGGAAAGTTCACATTGCTGGTAGCAACGCAACTGTAACGTGTGAATTTCATGGTTGTTTGTGAACCAGCGAAGTGCAGTACCAATTCCAATTAACGGAGCCTCCATTGCTAGGAAAATCTCTCTCTCTCTCTCTTGGTCCAGCTCATGGCACATGTACATGTAGGAGAACTTACAATACACGCATGTAGAGTTAATAGCCTTAAATACAATGTACATGTAACGGTACCGAAATACATTTTTTCCCATGATTTTTGTCACCATCATGTCTCTTACTCATACACGCTATACAAATGTTAAAAATGAGAATAAGTTAACACACGGGCGGAACTACACGTACACTGTACATGTAGTCAATTGTAGAAATTAATATCATGAGAAATAAGATTGCGCTGCATCTTGCTCACACCAAGTACCATGACCAATGTCTCATCCAGCCACCTATCCTGAAGAAAGGTAAAAACAATTTGGACAATCAGTTTTAGCTTGATCAAAATTTACAAGCCCTCTTTTTATTTTACATTAATATTTTTAACACTGGTGAACACATCTTCATTTTTTCTTCCAAAATACTGGGTGCAGTAGATGATCTCAGACAGCATCCAAGGAAGTGAGTTTCAACAGTTTTTCTTGGACAGTAGGAGAGGATAGGCAGTTTTTTTAACTTTGACTAGGATGTGATAACCCGGACAGTGACTCTGCTATAATAATGTACCATGTGAATGTGCAAACTACATGTACATGTATGCATGCATGGTATTTTGTTCCAGGGGTTATTTCAGTTTTAATCATGGGGGCTTAACCAAACTGACACCACCCATATCAAAATACAAACCTGCAACCGATCCTACCCAACCTGATTAAAATGGTGGAAAAGCCAACTTGACTTGAAGTCAATGTCAGGCCAGATTGGTTTCAGGCAGGATCATTTTGGGCTCTGGTCAGGTTTTGGACATTACCACAGATCCACAAACATGGCATTCGGGAAAAATATAATGCAACATTTACAAATTAATTGGTCAGTTGTGCTGTCCTGTTGTCCATCATGCTGTCATCTGTCAATGGTTATGTTGGGGACCATTGGTTGATCAGCACAATCAAAGAGTGTCGCACTATCAGTCGTTCCTGTATGAAATCTCTGATCATATATGTACTTCCCTTTCTTGAAGCAATCTTTCTCACCTGCAACTTAGCGGTACATGTATGGTGATTGACTGATCACAGCAGAATTATTAGCGAATCATGCAATAAGATTGACAGATTACACAGAGATCGAGAGACCATGAAGATCAGCGGACTGATCGTCAGTCTGAGAATACAGTATTAACTTAATGACATACATGTACAGTAGCAATAACTTATAATTTAATCAATCAACCAATGGCACCCAACAACTTTTAGGAAGCCTATCCTTGCTAAATGCCCAACAGCCAGGTGACATTGCCCAACCTTAACCATGTCCAAATGTTAAAAGAGGCAATTTGTATTCAGAGGGTCTATCCTAGTACATGATGTAGGTCCTAGGCCTACTTACATGTAGCACAAATCGCAACAACATTTCTGTATCTGTATCATTACATTGCTGATGCCAATTCTGGCATTAACCATGTTAACAAGATGGACGACATCAACCCTGCGCTACAGAAAGTACAGGCTACAGTCAGTTTAATAATAGTGAGCAATGATGTCATAGTCATGGTCATCATGGAACCAAAAGCCAAAATGCAGGTCTCCCTTCATGCCCTTAAGTCCTATTAATATGGGAACGGGGTCCCAAAAATACAATCCCCCTATGACGTACTGTCTTAGGTGAATCAACACAAGGCTAACCTAACAACATGTCTAAATTAACAAGGCCAAACGTTAGGCTATGGGCCTATCAATCATCATGCCTTTTTTTATAATCACTACAGTACTGTACTGTAGCCCATATGCAGATGTGGCAGAAGGCCGACCCAATCATCCACAAAAGACTATTGACACACATAGATATATTTCTGGTGTGATCATTATAATTAACATTCAAACATTACTTACAATCTGACACAAAATATCAACAAAGATCATTTAACTTACCATTTGATGAAGCCATTTTGATTTCTTGCACTCTGCGTCCGCCAACGACATGAATCGCGGTGGCAATGTTCGATGGGTTCCGTGTGATTTTTTCTTTTACCGTTGAGGGGCCGGCCGGGAATCGTGAGCCCACTTACTTTAATGTGCCTCCAGAGGGCGCTTTTTCTTCGATACGGGCGGCGCGGCCATAGCGCCACTACAGACATTATAATAAAACTCACAGACATAATAAAAACAATATTGGGCGCGGCCCGGGCGTGGACATCACTGGCGGGAGGGGCCGGGGGCGAGTAGGGCTGGTGAATGAATGAAGTGTCGCGTCGCAGTCTTCTGAGAAAGCACAATATACGATACGAACTTTTGAAACGTAGAAATGTCAATAAACATAAATTGAAAAGAAAATTTACTGAAACACAAAGGTACATTCAAGGAAGCAAGTAATTTTTGTCACAAAATTACACAGTTAATCTTTCTTTCTTTTCTCCTGAATGAACTTTGAAGTAGTTCTACTCCTTTTTTTACCAGTTTATAATGCTATCATTTTCAATGGGGCATGGAAAGCCTATGAAGTGTGGCTTGCATACTCATTTCATTTTCGCAGAGTGGACAGTGCATGTTTAATTTCATGTTGGTGGGGTGGGAAAATGTGACTATGGCAATAAAAAGAGACAAATGGATGGCTGACACTGAGACTGGTGGCTTTTAAGTGGAGTTGTTTCATATATTCCTACCTGGATCCTAGCTGACTGTTTCACCCCCTGGTCATATGCTAGTACGGAATATTTTTCATATCAGAATAATGAACAAACAATTGACCAAAACATAATGTTGGGAAAGATTCGTGAATTTAGCAGTCCAATTCCCATTTTATTGTCACCCCCTGCAAGTTCTACAAATTGATGCAGGGAAAGCACAATTGTTCTCATATTCAATAATTGAAAATGAGGCATGAAAGTGAGGCATGGAACCCCAAATAATTTGGAACCGTCCCATTTAATTTACGGATTCCATTGAATGAGGTCGATTCCGGGAGCACAATAAAAAATGACTTCCCCTTGAATAAGGTCTGTTTGATATTTTAAGAAAGCTAACTTCAAGATATTTCAAGATTGGTTTGCTTTGGATCAGCCAGCGAGGTTTAAAAATACCTAAAGCGGGCTTTACAAGTATTAGTACCAATAAACGCAAAGCACTTTTCAAAGACAGCTATCATTTGTCTATTTTGTGATACTTTTTAGCCTTTAAAAACACAAAGTTAAAAAAGGTTAACAATTCTCCTGGCTGTAACTACATGTAAAGACTGCCAACAAAATGAAGCGCGAATTCTTGTCGGCTGATAACTAACTATTTGTCAGTGAAGAGATCTTAACAAAGGCTCAATGGTTCGCAGTGAAAATTGCCATAAATACAACATACCTTGTTTTCCAACAAACCTTTTCCAGAACTCATCATGCTCACAGAAAAAATATTAAAGCAAAGACGCAAATTACTGTGGCACCCGCCCCGGGGGAGGGGTAGATTTCATCTGTAAAGTGGATGAAAATACATACGCACAATTTATATATGGCAGCGCTGTATCGAAAGGTTTATTGTGACTGGTGCTGCTCATCCAAGAATGGCTTGTGACCAGCACAGTGTTGGGAACTTATTGTGATCAGAGGACAGTAACTATGGCAACAGTCACTACCCAACTGACCGGCGGTATGGGCCAAATGTGAGCCAGTAGGGAAAAGCTTTTTGGGGGATAACCTTCTCGAACTTTCAACTTTTGGCCCTCTGAGGGGCCCTTAGAACTTCCAACTCTTGGCTCTCTGAGAAGCCCTACATACTCCGCCGAAAAAAATAAATGTTGTCTCAACATTTCAAGACATTAACAACTTAAACCTATTGCTATTATGTTGCTAAGTTGCTATTATACACGAACACAACTAGCACTTAGTGAATTAAAATAATTCCTTGTCTAATGTCATAGATATCGAGGAGAAAGTTATGCAACACCTGGAGCATCGCTCCAACTATGAGCCAGGCTTCTCCTAAACTCAAGGTCATAGTTCGATTAATGAAAAGTCTGAAGATGATATCAAGTCTTCTCAGTTTCACTATTCTAATTCCTTTCGGAGAATAAAAAAGTGAAGCAATCATTGCAATGCAATTCTCATCCATCACCCTAAGGACTCCTAGTGTTAAAAGACAAAAGGTGTTACGAAAACAAACCAAATAAATGGCACTTAATCAACAAACTTTGTACAAGAAACAAACAACTGTACAGCTCCTATTGGGTGGTAGTACGGAGACCGTCCTGAAGCATACTGCTGGGGTAGATACGATGGAGGAGGTGGATAGTGTGCAACAGGTTGAGCTGGATATGTGGGGCTAATAGTTGGGAAAATGTGCCAGTTCCGTAGGGCATTGTGCCTAGGTATAGGACTGGAGCAGAACCAGTCTGCCTGTTGGGAACATAGGTTGGTAGCATAGGTTGGTACAGGGATGGGTGGACAAGGGGGCGTTCTTGGGGCGCTATGACAAGTCCCATCTCTGGTGTAGAATATGTTGCGGCTACATGTGGACTGGGGGTACTCAGTTGATTAAGGTGAATACTTCTGGTGGCTGTCTCTGTCGCCTTGGATACCGACTGTCTGTACACGTAGGTACCTCACTCTCCTCATTTCCTCGATGTAGTTCTGGGTTTGGTCTGTGGATTCGCGTCCTCTGATGCCGCCGGGAGATTCAGCTGATCTTGTGGCTCTGCTAGGGCTACTGACTCGGGATTCTCAGGGTGTGATTATGTGAAACGGGTCTCTGGTTGAATGGAGGCTCACTGTTATCAGGCTCGTGCTGAGATTGGACGCCATCTATCTCAAGAGTGGGCTGTTCACAGCAAGACGACAGAGGTTGCTGGAGGGTACAGCTTATAATCAGACCCACTGTCATCTGAGCATGGCACTCCTTGGGTTTGGTGTGGAGCCCTCGTAAGACCCACCTTTGGTGGGTGGTGGGAGGAGATCACGGGGCAGTATAAGTGGTTAAGATGATTCAATGATGAAGAACTCGGGTTCTCCCCACACTGCCCTCTGATCTCAGCACAAACACAGGTGCATCATCTTGCATCTGCCTGACAGCAATGTGAATCTTTGGCTCCCAATAGGACCTCAGTTTCCCTGGGCGGCAGGGCTCACTCACATTCCGAACAAGTATGCGGTCTCCAGGCTGCAGACTTACCCCATGTGCTCTGTTATTGTATGGGCTACGGTTTCGGTGTGCCGTCTTTGAACTATGCTTGGCAGCAAGTGCGTGTGCTTGCTCCATCTGCGTCTTCCACTTTCTGACATAGTCATGGTAGTTAGATGTGGGGCCCTCGGTGCTGGCCTGCAGATCGAAGAAGACATCAATTGGTAGGCGGGGTGGTCTACCATAGAGCAAGACGAAAGGTGAGTATCCTGTTGCATCACTACGGGTGCGGTTTTACGCGTGTACTACCTTATCTAGTGACGCCTTGCAGTTTGCCTTATTTTCTTCTGGGAGGGTCAGCAGCATGGCGAGTAGGGTACGGTTGAATCTCTCTACCTGTCCATTGCCTGCGGGATGATAGGTAAATGTCCTAGATTTCTCTATGCCGCAGAGTTGAAAGAGCTGGTTCTCGAATTCTGGACCTCGTCGTGATGCAGACGTTTCAGGAACCCGAACTTTAACATAAATTCGTTAAAGATTCGGTCAACTGCAGTCTTCCTCAACTTGTTGGTAGTTGTGTAAGCCTGAGCAAAGTGGGTGAAATAGTCAACTACCACCAATATGTACTCATAGCCTCCCTTACGGCGCTCTAGGAGCTGAAAATCGATAGAAATGAGTTCAAAGGCTGGGTTGTGACATTACTTTGCATTGGGGCTCGTGTGGGTTGATTCGGCCGCTTCTGCTTCAAACATAGACATTGCCTGTTCACATAATGCTCTATTTCTTTCTGCACTCCGGGCCAGTAGAGCCTATCTTGGGCGAGGCTGACTATCAGTACCAGGGTACCCCACGTTGTCATGGAGTTCTTTGTAAACTCGCTGCCGATATTCTGCAGGTAGGACCAATTTGTGGCGTTTGCCCTCTTCCGGTACAGGACACCATCCATCAGTGGTAGTTTACGCAATTCGAGAAGGAGAGATATTGTCTCATGTGGTTCCCTTCGGCTCTCATGCCTTGGTGGTCGTCGTCCTTGAGCCATTTATTGCCACACTCGTTCAATTCCTAGATCAGCTTGCTATACTATAGACATTTTACCCTTATCAAGCTGCTCCTTGGCATTGTCCTCAGTGGAGGCCGTGTTCGTTGACATCACTGCCCAAGAGGGACCAGGAGTTTGGGTCGTGTTGACTGCATTGATGGTAGCATCAATTGTGGCTGGATGAATGATTGGGAGAAGTCTGGGAAAGCCATCACTGGAGGGGTGATCAGCAATCTGAAAGGGAGTTCAGGACATGCTGGTAATCAGATGTCCAGGTAATGGGCTGTTTGGAGGGCACCTGACCGGTACCTCGTTTGATGTGTTGCGATATTCCTGGTCTACGGGTTTCTCGTGAAGGCTTCCCTCGGTTCTCGGGAGGGATAGCAAGGAGGTCGTAGAGGGGTTTTGCAATCCATGAAAAATCTTGAATAATATGTAGGGAAACTATTAACGTATATTATGATTTTGCTTGATTATTCACTAATTGGACCAATAGAGGGCGCTCGTCTACTTACTGTTGAAGTCAATTGCCAAAAGGTAGCCAGCTGTATATGCAAATTAGTCTAAAAATAGAACGATATCCATGCAACGGAGGGATATGTCTGCAACGACTTAGATTTTTGGCTGGTAGAGACGAGTTGAAAACGAAAAAGGAGTTGGCTTTGGAAGGGGAAAAAGAAGGTGGGTCTTCGTAATGGCGTCTTGTGAACCCTAAGCCACGCCGCATGGTGCAGATTGTTTGCCTCCTCCCCTGCGACTGCGGGAATGATTATCAATGTGATTCCAATCAAATCTGAATTACAATAAATCAGCACATCTGAAGCTACTGGATGCCTGCTTCTCTTGAGTATTACTCTGGTAATTTCATTCGTCACAAGTGAGAACAGACCCGGTTGTCAAGTCTGAAATGTTGACTACGTGCATGTCAAGCTGAGCACCCAGCAGCGCAACCCCGCGCATTCAACAAATAGCGTCCGTATAGTATCCGATGAACCCCAATAGTTTCCTCAACTCGCCAGCAGTTGCTGGCTGTTTTTCCTTCAGCGCCTGGACAGCATTGGTGTCTGCTGGATCCACTTTGCGTCCCTCTGCCGAAACAACGCGGCCCAGGTAACGAAGTTCTCTTTGAAATAAGTTGCACTTGCCAGCCTTCAGCTTGATGCCATGTTGCTGCAGGCGGTGCAGGACTTGAAGGGTTTCCAAATGGGCCTCAAAGGATGCCCGTACACCAAAGTGTCGTCTAGGTAAATGACTGCTATTTCGCTTGTTAGGCCATCAATGCAAGTCTCCATACAGCGTTGGAACACCGCCGGGGCATTTGTTGGGCCGAAGGGGATCCGCACCCACTCGTATAACCCCCGTGGTGTTAAGAAAGCTGTGAGTGGTCTGCTGTCTTCCGTTTTGAAACCCTGGTGATAAGTAGTAGGAGTTAGCACCAAGGTTGTCGAGAATATCCTGGATCCGAGAGATGGGCTGTCGGTCTGGGACTGTTTTTTATTCAGCTCGCGGCAAATCGATGCAAAGCCTCAGAGTCCCGTCTTTTTTTCTGGACACATGCGACGGGGGAAGAGGAAGAGGAACATGATTTTGTTATCCACCCCTTACTGATCAGGTCCTGCAGATATTCCTTTACCTCCTTGTTAAAGGGGCCTGGGACAGAGTGGTACGTTTTCTGGACCGGTTTATCATCATGGAGCTGGATGGACATCAGCAGGTCAGTGGCACAGCCCAGGTCATTCTCGTCCCTGGCAAAGGCTCCAACCTCCTTCAGCATCTGCTCTGCTACCTGCCGTTGTTCCTCCATGAGGTGGCTTAGATCCACAGGTGGGGTCCAGTCTGGGGTATTCGCAGTGGTGTGGGCTGTGACTTTACTGATAAAAGTTGTACAGGTCGGTTGGGCAGCTTCCTTGGGAACATCAGTGGGGTAAGGTAAGACGGACCTGACCTGCTGTAGTTCGAATCGCCAAGTATGGTACTATCTCGAAGGAGAATATCGTGGCCAGTGAGATTGGTGACTGGGACGCGGATAGGATTTCTAATGTCGAGAAAAATCAGACATTCCCTATACAATCCTATGGGAATGTCCACTGTGTCAAGAAAAATCAGACATTCGCTGTACAAACCTATGGGAATGTCCAATGTCCAATATCAAACTATACTGCTGTCGTTATTCTTTGAGCTGTTGGAATGGAATGTACGTGTACCTGAAGAGGGAGACGTGTCTTTATCTGGACAGTGGTGGAGTAGGAATATCTTTGAGGAAGGTGGCTTGTAGGATTGTTTCTTTTCTATCAAAAGCAAGCCCACACACTCTTGACACTTCACGTTCTATATCATAAAATAAAACCATTTGAATTTTTTATAAAATGTACTAAAATAAAAACATTTAGAAGCTATGACGTCATTAGCCGTCCACAAAATTAAACCAGTGTGTCACCTTGCAATCAAGATGCTGTTCACCATGAGGTGTGAAAGTCTGTCATTTTTTCTACAATATAGTGGGCATCCTTCAATCTCGGAAGACTATGGCGTTGCGCTCTGAATGGTGGAGCAGCGTCTGGTTTGCCTGGAAAGGCCTATTCGGGAGTGACAGTCCCTTCCACAGTGATGACAGAGTGGTATGTTGCTGGTCCGTCTCTCTGGCTTCGGGTCTTCCGCCTTTGTCTCTTCGCCTCTGTTTATTAGGCAAATGTCTCTTCAAAGCCGGAAAGGCCTTGCTGCACAGTCTGCTTCCGAGCTAACCACTCAGAGGCCAAAGTTTCCCATGTGTTGAGGTCGCGATCCCTAAAGCCTTCAAGTCCCTCTTGCATATGTCTTTGTAGCGCAGCTGTGGTCTGCCTGTGGGATGCTTTTCCTATGCTAGTTCTCCATAGAGGAGATCCTTTGGGATCCGAACCATCGCCCATCCTCAAATGATGACAAAGCCAGCGGAAACGCCCTGTTTCAGCAGTGAGTACATACTGAGGATTCCAGCTATCTCTCCAGGGCTGTGTTGTTTGGAATTTCATCTTGCCAGGTGATGTTGAAAATACGAATGAGGCAGTGCACGTAGAAAGCGTTCAGCTTCCTCCGCTGTCGTGAACGATGGGTCCAGGACTCGCTGCCATACAGAAGTGTACTCAGGCTCACAAAACAAGCTCTGTAGACCCGGATCTTGGTATGATCTGTCAACTTCCTGTTGGACCATACTCTCTGTGTCATTCTTTAGCTCGGAGTCCAAAGAGAGAGCGTCAGATATCGTTGAGCCAAGGTACTCAAAGTCATGGACAACCTTCAGTTTGTGTTCGGAGATTGTAATGCTGGGGGATGAAGCCACGTGCTCATGACCTGTGTTTTCTTGAGGCTGATGGTCAGCCCAAAGTCCCAGCATGCAGGCCACATTGAATTGATTCATTTGCAGCTAAAGATCTTCAGATGAGTGGGCAGTGACAGCTGCTTCGTCAGCAAAGAGGAAGTCACGAAGGCATCTCAGCTGGACTTTAGACTTTGCTCTGAGTCTGGAAAGGTTGAAGAGCTTACCATCTGACCTGGTCCGGAGATATATACCTTCTGTTACAGATCCAAATGCATGTTTCAACAGGACAGCGAAGAAAATCCCAAACAAAATCGGAGCAAGGACGCAGCCCTGCTTTACTCCACTTTCAATGTCGAAAGGGTCCGATGTTGAGCCGTCGAAAACTACAGTACCCTTCATATCCTCATGAAAGGATCTAATGACACTGAGGAGCCTAGATGGACATCCATTCTTCGGGAAAATCTTGAAAAGGCCGTCCATGCTGACCAGGTCGAAAGCCTGCGTGAGGTCCTTACATTCCTTACATTTTTCTTGTAACTGTAGGAGGTAGAATATCATATCGATGGTGGACCTTCTGGCTCCGAATCCACAATGAGATTTTGGATAGGGTCTCTTTGCAAGGACCTGAAGCCTCGTCAGTATAACTCAGGCAAACAGCTTTCCAACGATACTCAGGAGGGAGATTCAACGGTAGTTGTTACAGTCACGTCTGTCACCTTTGTTCTTATGTAGTGTGACAATGTTTGCATCTCTCATGTCCTGCAGAACTTTGCGCTCTCTCCAGCAGAGACAGAGGATTTCATGAAGCTCACTGATGACAATCCCTTTGCAGCTTTGTAGGACTTTCGCAGGGATATTGTCTTTCCTGGGTGCTTTGCCAGAGGCAAGGGAGCCCAGGGCCTTGCTACCTTCTTCAATGGTCAGTTCGCTGTCAAGCTTCTCCAGCACAGGCAGGCACTCGATGGCATTCAGTGCTTCTTTGATTACAACATTATCTCTGGAGTACAACTCAGGCTAATGCTGTATCCAGTGTTCCATTTGCTGCGCACGATCCTGCATCTCACCAGTGACAGACTTTAAAGGGGCGGTTTTCTTCTGTATTGAACCAAGGACCTACTTGATACCATCATACATTCCCTTGATATTGCCTGTGTCAGCTGCTATCTGTATCTGGGTGCGGCGTTGGAGCCAGTAGTCGTTTGCACATCTGCTGGCAGTCCGCTGGACTTTGCTACGGGCGGCTCGGAGGATCTGCAAGTTGTGTTCACTGGGGCAGGCTTTATATGATGTTAGGGCTCTCCTCTATCTCAATGGCGGGTGCCAGATCCTTGGAGGAAGCCTCAAACCAGTCTGCCGTCTTGTTGGTCTTCTTGCCAAATGTGAGGCGGCCTTGTGAACGACATTCCGAACTTTACCCTCGTGCTGACTACATGCCTGCCGAATTTTGTCTGCGCTCTGCACTATTTTTCTTTGGACCGGAGGACCTCAAAATCCAAGTCTTCCCCTTATGTTCACGAGTGTTGGCTCTCTATCTTAGTTACTGAACTGCATGTTCTGAAAGAGGGTCTGGAGGGGAGTATCTGCAGCCCGCCAGAGGAGCTGTCCCCAGGCATGCCAGCCACTGAGCTATTGTGACTTGCCAGACACCAAGGCATATGTGGCATTAATCATCGACATCAATCTTGCAAGATCCGCAAGTATTCCTTTGCGTTGCATTTCTTCTGCTGAACTTTTGCTCTTCACTATTGCCAACTGGCTACACAACATGACGGACTCCTGTTCTCCCACTTTGGAACGACTCGTCGCAACTCATCTCTACATCCAGAACTTTGGCGCCATTTTTCCCTTGAGCTCAAAGTGTATTCTAGCTTAACAGGATCCTGCATTTTCGGTAAACCTCCCATTTTAATCTATGGACATCTGAATTGGTGTTCTCTGGATTCACTTCATATTTCTCATACTGACACCTCTGCCCAGATATCAGACACGGTTGTTCACTGTGACAGTTACACTACCAAAACACCAATTCACAGATAAACCCTCCATTATTTATTTCAAGTTGCGAAACAAAGCCACAATACTCATATCGGTATGTGCAGAGATCTTCATAACAAGTTATTTCATACTAAAGTACCTAAAAAAATCAATAATAATTAAAATCAATTGTCCACAACGGTAACAAGGTAAATTTAAAAACGTCAACGATTGCTTCCGACAAAATTATGGTTGAGATTTCAGACATCATAGGCTCTTCCCAAAATTTCTCACTTAAACACGGGCCGGGCTAGCTAGACATCCTTCGGAACACCATTTTTAGTACACAACTTTTCTAATGCCACAAAACGCTAATGGACCTTCCACATCCTGAGGCTAATTTGGGTACATCTAAAAAGTACTCAGAGATGTGCCAGCTACAGCTTAAAAACATTGTAATAAGACCTCTATGACATTTGTTACAGTCTATGCGTAGCTTTAACTCGGTGTATTTTTGTCTTTTTGTGTATAGTTTTGGTGAATAAAGTTTTGTTTTATCTATATGTATTTTCTTTATTCTTGCCAATAGAAATAAAACTTCTGTTTGATTTTTATGATGCGGACAAAAAAAATTCTAATCTTGTCAGTAAAATTACACTGGAATGGACTTCTGTGCACGGAGTCTTGCTTTTACCGTTGAAAAGGGGGGCGTACGAAAATGTGTCGGAACATTGCGTTATATTTATATTCAGCTCAATAAATTGTTTCTATCCTATGAACGCTAAGTAGAACAGGCCTCCCAGCAGAATTTACTCCTGTCATCTTAACTGGCCTGGCAGAGCTGAAATATTCCCAAAAGAAGATATTAGTTGCTGTCATACTGCTTCCTTTTTCTCAAATTCTCTTTTGTCTACACTTCACTGGGCAACTCTACACGCAAAGTAGGTCTCTTTGACTTTGAGCATTTTAAGTCTGAAAATTGTCCAAATCCGGAAACTGTGGTGTAATCGAAAATACATTACTTATGGCATTCACGTATTGGCTCAAACCATGATCTAGCGGGAGCCGCGCAAAGCGCGGCATCCCGCTACGCGTGTACCAATAATTTGAGTCAGGAATCAGAGTTGAAGTAGATGCAAATGCGCACACCGGGAGTACCAAGTACCTGAGAACCAGACTAATATCACAAAACCTCGCATTTATTCGAAGAATCTCGTAAGGAGTTCAGGTTCGTTGACTTTTCGGGGGGGGGACTGTTAAAAATAACGTGACAAACCCAAGGCTACAAACATGTAGTTTTCTACTGTGGAACGATGTGCATCAGACTGAAAACGAGCGGTATTGTTTTGACCCCTAAAGTACCAAAGAGATGGTGATTTGGTGTTTAAAATGGTGCAAATTTTTTTTAGTAAATAATAGAGTACCCCCTGATATAAATTGAAAGCACCGCATACATGGCTGCGCCCGTGTTTTCACCTATCCCGTGACAAGACTTGCAACTTCCGCACGAAACCGGGTGACCCAGACCACTGCACTGGGTACTAAACTGTTCCAAAATTGACCCATTTCTTCTCCAAAGCGTCAACAAAATTGTGGAGGAGTAATGATGGGTAGTGCCTCAAGTAGTAGTACCAGCAGCAGCGATAGCGATGACGACGGTAGCTTTGACGTGGTAAGGAAATCATGAACTAGGTCAGCCCCACAGCACGTAAATGAAATGGTACTTGGCCTACTCAGGCTGGACTGCCTCCAGGCGCTAGGCCTCCGTGCCCCGAGGCTGCCTCCCACTCACATGACTCATGTGTACGGTAAAAAGTGGTTGAACGTCGAACAAATTCACTTTTCGAAATCTGTTCACTTTTCGTCTCATTTGGTCAATAAGTTCTCTGACCGCTTGTTTCATTAACAGAAATACATGACATATGACAAACATGACCAATGATTAGCTGTACTGAAGTGAAGCATGTGCCTAAAAGTACTAGGCCTGTTCCTCTTTTTCGATTTTGGACAGGATCGGTCATACTAACGCTCCACGTCATTATATATAGTAAAGTGACAACGGTTCTCAAAAATTCCAAAGACTCACCAAAAATACCTTCTTAACCACCTACGGGCTTTCTTAAATGCCAAAGGAAAACTTTTGGGGCCTTTAGTGATATTTCCGACATTAAAATCTGTCAAAATCCGACCGTTTTCGCTAGACACACACACGATACTTGAACTTTTGCCGCCTGCTCTATTCAAATATACGGGCCGAGATTTTGTGACCGCAATAACTATGCGCGAACATGGTCCTCTCGGAAACACACGAGTGGCATATACGTGATCTGGGCACAAGATTTGTTGATCGTGATAGTTGAGAGTACTACCAACGACTGTTTCCTGGTCAATACGTCTTGTGCCCCGACTACATATGGGTTGCTCCAGGGGTTTCGTTACTTAGAGGACCATGATCGCCCATAGAGTCTTGCACCAGCAAAATCTAGGCACGCGTATTTGAATGGGAGGAGGTGGCGAAAAGTTTAAGTGTTCAGCATGTGTTGAATGAAAATGGTGGACTTTTTGACCGGTTTTGAAGTCGGAAATATCACTAAAGCCCCAAAAGTTTTCTTTTGGCATTTAAGAAAGCCAGTAGGTGGTGAGAAAGGTATTTTTGGTGAGTCTTTGGAAAAAGAGGAATACTAATGCTCCACTTAATAGAGCTAACCAATGATGACAAACTTGACAAAGGAAGCATTTGCTGCTTGCATGGCTGGGCCTGGGTGACACATTTTCTCTGTCCTTCACATGCCTCATTCATGTCATAAGTACCCATGGTACCGAGATATTTGGAGAATAATATCGCTGGGAAAGAGTTCCATATACGGACAACACTTAAGGCCCTGTGCACAAATCTATGAGCCTTGTCTGTTGGTTTTTCTAAGTAAATGCTTCGGAATTTAGCTAGGTTTCACTTTTTAGGAATGTTATCACTTTCTGATGGCTGTTATAACATTTTAAGGGAAAACTAGTGTTGTACGTACATGTACTTGCATATGGAATTCTTTCCTTTCGCTGCTCTGTAGGCGTCTTAATGGAAAGAAGCAAAAACTGTTCAAGGTCATGTTCTTGGTAATCTAACTCATGGCCCATTCTTGATGTTCTTCAGGGCCTTTTTTCATGGCATCAGAAATTTTGCATTTTACATTGCCATTAAGCCCTCAATTGGCAATTTTTACTTTTGTATGGCCAAGAAAAGAAATAGCTCTGCTTCCGATTACTTGCCTCTCAAAAATGGGACTGGTACTGTAGGTCAGAATTTCTTTTTTTCTGTTTTTTTTAGTCAATTATTTTGTGGACATGAAAACTGCCAAAAATTGCCATTAAAAGTGATAATAACTTGCCTTAACCTTCCTTTTGCTGTAACCGTCAATAACAGTAAAAAATTCCTTCCACTTCCCCTGTACAGTACATAGACATGTCATATTTCACTTGACCGATTTTGACTGATAGGACAACTGTGTTGAGAATGTATCTTTGAAATGTAAAAATATATAGAATCAACAATTCTTAAGAATTAAGTACAATTCACACTACTATGCACAACACAAGTCAGGTAATCACGACGGGAAACTGTCCGCATATCACATGGTAAGCGCGTGTGATGCATCTAGAGTGGCAAGCGATAAACCTCATGCTGCGGCAGGAAAGTTTGTGGAAACACACTCCCTTCAAGTACGGGCATGGTACGAGCACTACAAACCTCAAAATCATGATCACAGAAAACACGTACATAGATGAGATCAACACCACTTTCTTAAAATGTATTGTGTATGAAATACATGTATTGGAGTATTATTTTGTAATGCCAAATTTAAATATTTTTTGTTCTTTTTTAACAATGATTACAGAGTGATGGAGAAGGGCAGAGGGTCACCTCATCCAGTCCAGGTGAATATGCAGACATTTATCAAAGAAATCAAACGCCTTGGCTGAGTAAAAAAATTACGAAGATTCTTGTACCTGCTTGCTTCTGTGTTCCTTTTTTTTTTCTAGTTTTCCTCTTTTGGGATTAAATTTGAAGCATGTGTCTAAAACATTATATCAATTAATTTAGTGAAAGCTCCTTTTAATGCTCATCCAGTGATGGAAACAGCTGGAGTCACATCGCATAATGCGATACATTTTGCGCGAAAAGCAAGACAAACATGAAACTGATGTGCAGTTTTTATGAATGGAAATTTCTTTTAAGATCATGCATAGCAACGGCTACACAACACATCCCTGCCAGGCACTGTGCACTTCCGCATGCACGCAGAGAGCTCGCTCAGCTTTACAGCAAAAATGAAATGTTTGACGAAACAAACTCACCCCCAGTTTCTTGTCCTAGTTTCATGTATCAAGAGGCCCACAGATCGTGGCGGAAACGAGGTTACTGTGATTTGGCGGGATTATATACATGTAACACATGTAGTTCGGTACAGTACGGTACGTGCACGCACACATATGCATTCCATGCGTGAGAAATGGTGCCATGAACTACACGTAGGTACATACACCCCAGGCGCGATACATAAGCATGTGTTTAACTTCTGTCATTTCGTGGTGATCAATACGCAATAAAAATGCCGAAAGCATCGTTCAAATGTACTGTTGATAAATGGCAGAGAGAGGTAGAAATTGGCTGAAACAAGAGAATTAGTTGGAAGACACTGTCTTCTACTGTGAGTTATGTAGATTGCAAGAGGCCAAAATCAAAGCCGTTCAAAATTTTTCGGATGCTTTCATGAGGGGAATCAGTCTATACACCATGGTATATGTATACATGTAATGGTACTGAATTAGGTCCATTTATTTTTTGCTAGTCAATTTCATCATAATGCTAATCAAATAACAAAATGACTTGCAAACTGTAATCGATTTTATTTTCTTATTTCCAACACTGACATCCAAACGTTTCTGAATAACAAAGTCCTCAAAATCTATCTTCCAAGCTGGAAATTGATCTTATGGAAAAAAAATGAAAACATGAAACCAACTTTTCTCAAAGATGAGAACCAATTTTTTAATCTGCTTTCAATGTAAAAATTTTGTTTAGATTATATCAAGAATGCTAAACTTAGCCAAGTGATCAAGAAATTTCCCTTCTGATAAATTTTCCATTCACATTTCTCACAAAAACTACATTTGTAGATTTAGTATTGGCAACCTTTCTTTGTTGAGTTTTAGTTTACTTGATTTGTTGTATTGTTACATTGCAGTAGAATTGATGGTTTGAAGCAAGTTTCTGCTTCCAACGTTCTGTAATCAAAACTGACACATCATGAATATTTGTACATTGTTTGCATATTCATAGACTCAGATGGAGGAGACAATGCAGACTTTGACCTGTCACAGTTGTTTCATCATTCAAGTTTACGAGAGGCAGCATCCAAAGTCAAGTATGATTCTTATCCCACATGTGGAATTTTCTTGTGCATGTAACAAAGCAGGCCTTAAACTTTTCTTTCAAAAGGGTTTAAAGATCTAAAATTTGACTGTCAGTGGGTATATTTGAAGGGGCTTCTGGGCAAAGAATTGGGCAGGTGAGACCATGGTCACACTTTATATATGTAGAGTCATTTGCAAAAGTTTAAGACCACCTGGAATTTTATTGGCATTTCTGTCACTCTGCCTGTATTACATGGTCTCATCAAATGATTACTTAACATGTTTTTACAGTGGTGCATAACATCAGTGTAGTCCTATAGTATCACTAATACGTCATTTGGGAGACACTGTGTGGTAAATTTCTCAACCTTAGGGAGACATTGGTCATTAGGGAGACATTTCAATGCCTAATGCTCCAACTACCAGGAGGAGGCCAAATTTTACCGTCCAGATTTTTAGAGATGATAGATTAGGGTCTGAAATGAAAACAGGCAAAGTTTGGTTAAGATCAGATTAGGGAATATTGAATTATGGGACAGTACAGTTGGAAAAATTTTGTGCACGTTCTTATGGGAATGTCTCCCTAATGACCCATTTTTAGTTTAGTTTAATCTTGAGGTTAATGCATTATATAATGGTGTACCTAAATTTTTGCAAATGACTGTGCATGTGCCTAATTACAGGCGTTCTGTAAATGAAAAACTTCCTCTTTGGTTGCAGAGGAAGTGTTACACCATTCATTGGCATGTACCGTAGACCAAAGGCATGCCTCATGCAAACAAGCGAGTAGCAGATTTGTCTATTCCTAATTCACTTGGACCTATTCCAGCTCTGGCAAATGACAGCAGGAAAGCATTGGGCATCGGACTATCTTCTGTAACCATCCTGGAAAGATCTTGTAACAGTAAATTGTGAAGCTAATCAAATACTTGGAGAAAAAATACTTGATGAGAGTCTGGAGTTGATTAGCAGGGATGGTGTTTAATCATATCATTTCTTTGGAAGAAAGACTGTTTCATGTATATGTTTGTCTATACTCAATTATTAATTATAGATAATATCTTGTCAATGTTTAAAATTTCCAAGTTAGTTTTAATGGTATTGCTGTTAAAGATTTGACAAGGATGATTTGTTAATCGGTGATTACTGTGATTCATTTCATGCTATGTAAATGCTGTGTCATTACTATTTTAACTGTTTCTAACTTTGTCGACAGGGATTACATTCCAGAGACGATGCTTCAAAAACATCACAGTCACTTACTGAGATGGCTGGAGGAGAAAGACCAACATCATGAGGTGAGTTCCTGAATGAGACTGAAGAACAGAGGCCCATTTCATCGAGCTACCAAGCACAAGAATCTGCTTTGCAAAGAAAATGGTCAGCAAAACTGCGTTATCAGACATTTCATACAAAATAGTGTGTTATTATTTCACTCATGAGCCAAATGAATTAGTTTACATCATGTTGACAGTCAAATTGCAAATAAAACACTACAACCATAAAAGTGTTCATCATAATAGTCACTTCAATTAAAAAAACTATGTGTAAATACTACGGTAAATTAACCGTAAAATCGCATCATAAGGACAATTAATTAAGTTAGAAATACAATAACCTTAAGAGCACATTCACTAAAAAAATCAAAAATTGTTCCTTTTTATGTGTATATCTCTTTTGACTGGCTTGCCCCTGATTTCTGTTCATCAAAGAAATTTGCCCAGCAACAATTTCTGCTCAGGAACTTGATAAGATTTGTAACAGTAGTGGCTCCAATGGGGGATGAACACTTTCCTGTTTTTCTACATTTTCGTTCACCTTAACATTATATTATAACTTAGAAAAGAGAATTCTCACTAAAAGTCCTCCCCACTTATCTTCCGTCTCACCTCCACTTTGGCCACCCTCTTTCATTTTTGTTGTAAATGCTGGATCCACCATTGTGTAATATGGATGTACTGTCATTTGTGTATGTGTTGGTTTCTTCTTTTTTTCAGGAGACTGTTTCCTTGTCACAGTTCTGTGAATTTCTGATGGCAAGAGGTGTTGGACGAGACGAATGTGTAGAAGTATGCTTTGCCATTTATTTGGTCGAAAGTAGTCCAAATAATTTTCCATCAAATAAAACAATTTCCTGTTTAAACATGGCAGATCACCACAGATGATTTTGGATAGACAGTGAAGTACCATAAAATAAAAAAGAGCCTATTTTGAGTGTTCTTTCATAATTTGGAATTGGGCTGTCTTGTAAATTATTTTTTTTGCAATTTGGCTCACAAAGAAAGACATTTTTTACGAGTAAATTTGTGCAGTTTTCATTCAGTGTGATCTAGGATTTTGTTGTGGTCAATTTGCACTTCACCCCCCACATGCATGCCAGTCTCTGCATTGAACACATGCCTTGAGGAAAGTTAACCTAGTTGGCATACCAGTTAGCATCTTGGAACAACAGTATGTGTGATTTTCATAAATTTGGTATCACAAAGTCTGTAGCTGCAAGACATCAATGGAAAACTTATAAAGACTCAGCACATTTTTTAAAAAAAAGCATTGCGTTGATGCTGAAGAACATGCATAGGGGAATTCTGTCTAGGTAATTTTTGGCTTATTTACAAATGAGAATGGAGGTTCAGTGACAGTTCTTGCCTTTTAGAAAATAACTTCACTCAGAGTATCGCTATGAGTCCGATTTGTCAAGAGATTCAATGGTAGTGTGATTTGGCTATGGCTCTTCCTCAGGCATTTGATCAATTTGATGTGGATGGTGAGGGCTGTGCCGATGTGACCAGCATGTTGGAAACCTTCAAGTCATCCAATGGAGCCAACTTTTCAGGAGAGCTGTCCTACGTTGTGCGCACACTACAGACTTGTAGCCTTACCCCAGGTAAGCCCGGAAAAGTTTGGAAAAGTATAGGAGGCCAGTCTTTTGTACCAGAAAGCACACGTTTCTGTAGTCTGACAGTATGAAAAAACCAACAGAACACAACAGGGAAACACAAGACATTGCAGCAATGTTGCATGGTGCTGTAGACACATGCATGTATTCACATTGTCACTATTTATGTAGCGCAGTACAGTTGTACATTGTTCACCGTGCGTGGTCTACTTGCTTGAAAACACACCCGCGCTGCACGCAGCGCTATGAGCAAAATCAATTTTGGATGGTGCCCACAACGTGATTCTTTCTATTCTGCATGCGCGGGGCACCATTGCTAAACTTTCTTTTAGTCAAATTTTACCTTCGTTTTTTTTGTCATTCCATGGTGAAACATCTGTTGTGGATATAATTATTAAATCATTTTCTATTAAATTTATGTACTTTATTTAATACATAATTCAATATTTCCAGTCATTATAAACTAATAAAGTTCAGTGTAAAAGGAAAACTGGGTCAAACCTTTTTACTTAACGTTGACTAGGGGATGTTTACTTTTTATGATTGCAAGCTGTGTGTAGGCCTACCTCGAGGTCAGGTTGTCACTGTCAGAAAAATTAATAGTTATTTCATGTACAGGTAGGTATGCACTTGCTACATTGTATTGTGTTACTATATTGTATTGTACTGATGTATTGAGTGTCCAACCTGAATTAAGGCTTTGAAAAATCAAACTTTTGACCTGAAAAATCCTGGAAAGTCCTGGAATATTTTTTCACAAGGGTATATGAACCCTGATAAATGTACCACAAACCACAAATTTTGAGTCGCTTTCTACATATATGAACAAATCATTACATCAATAAGGCCTTGCACTGTAGCGATACCTGAGAGGTCTGTGTTTTTTGGCCCATTTTGACAGGACTAGTGGATGTCTATTCTACGAACAGAGAGGGCATAGGTCACCACGGAAAGAGGCTAATCAAAGTAGGCATTTGGATTTTTCCACTGATACTTTATTCACTCTCCTATTTAACATGGCAAATGAATTATGTTTATGTACCTACCTGTATCCAGAGTCCCAGATTATTTTTAAGCATTGATTCTCAACAATTTTTTGTATCAACAAATAGCAACATGGAATGTCTGTTTTTACTTCATCCAACCCAGATCCACTTATATCTGACTCTCGATTTCATTTTTATGGATACGTAACTGCCTAGTCATTGTCAATTTAAGCAGTACCCAAATTTTGACATGATGCAGAAGTGTGACTTAACTGCATTACCACATGTTGAAAGATTTTTATGGAATTGGGAATTTTCCAATTATGTGCCAAAGTCAGAAGGGGTTAATTTGATAAACGTTAAATAAATGAAATAATAAAACCCAAAATATTGCCACACAACAACTTTTTGCCTGAGACAGGAGATGCATGTCATGCCAAGGTAAGAATGCTTCAAGCAGCTTGGTAAAACTAGTTCCCTCTCTCTGCACAGTACATTGTGAGGAATCGGGCACCGAGCACCAGCTTGCCGTTCTTCTTCTTAGACAGTTTCAGTAACATCACTTCGATGAGGCTGCTAGTACTCAAGAAATTTCTCAGCCAGAAACAGAAAGAAACAGGTAAGGAAGATGCAACTGCCCTGAAAGTGCTGCTGCGGGAAGTTTGGGGTTCGAGTCCCACCTGAGTACGCTTGTGGGATTTTCACAAGCCTTCGAGGGCAAACACTGAGTACACAGTGTTATAATACACGTCGGGCAGGGCAGAAGTCCAAAAAATTAACAATAATTGGACTTTCATAAATTGAGATGTAATGTTCCCTGTGAAAATCCTGTTCGCATACTCTAGATTAACCCTATTCCCTTAGGCCAGCAATATGATAGCCCAAAACAGTCCCAAATCCTTTGATATCAATATGATTTTATGAAGTCACAGGAAAGACATCAAGTCTGCGTCTAACAATCTTAGAGGCACATCTTTGGAATGTTTTCCAGGTGTGCATTATGAGAGGGACTCTAAGGATACACATGATGTTTCAATACAAAGGGCATGCATGTATGTGGAAATAAATTGCTTTCAAATAATGCTGTTTGTTGAAAAACAAAATATCTGTTGAAAATGAGCACTTGGGTGTTGCTGGATCTTTGGGGATTTGTATATGATGTGATGTCCTCTGCTTCAGTGCCTGTTCTCACAGAACTATTTATTCTTGCGTGGTTGTGTCCTCAGCTTTGAAGGAGATGATACAGGACGAAGGGGGTAGCATCAAGGCTGTCAACAAGTGTTACAAGTGGATCCGTGTGTCCACCTCCCACAATGGAGCCCAACTGTAAGGACTATAAGCATGCTTTATATAAAAACAATCCACAAATCAACTCACCATTGTAAAACCTAGTGGGAATTACGGGAAATCAATTGTGAACATGTGTTGGAAATAGATTTGCATGGTGTCCACTCACAGTTCAGTACACTGGTAAGAAAAATGTCAGCTGGTCATTTCTTAACTAGAAATTTTGTTTTGCAAGCAGATCTCCATGTCACCAGCTTACCTGTTTTCAGTGCTGGCCACCTCGAGCAGAAGCACTCCCTCATCAATTGAAAAGAACCATGTTGGTCGGTAGTGCTCATTGTCTTGGTAGTGAAGGGACCGTAACGCATGCACTTCATAGTCATAGTCGTTTGTGAACCAGGGAAGGACTGTTCCTACCAAAGGAGCTTGTATTGCTATCAAAATTGTGCCTTCTCTTGGTCCATTTTGCTCTGGATATTTAGAACGGAGAGCCTGATTTGTGTAGCAGATCCATCACTCAAACAATCATTGTTGAACTACAGAAGTCCCTGCAAGTCCATCACTAGTCATGCAGTCTTAAGCCAAGTCAAGGCTGTTCACATGAATTGTGATGAAAGCATTCCTTTGTTTCTGGTCACCCTTTTTCTTGTGACCGGTCCTGTGGCCAGGCTTGCAAAAAAGACTTGCAACGTGACATGTGATGGACTCTAACCACAGTCCTATCACTAACTGCCAGTGATGTTTTATGTGCAGGCTTGAAGACAATGATCCAAGCACCTACTGGCAGTCCAACGGCCATGCTCGCTCCCACTGGATTCGCTTGCGGCTGAAAGATGACGTTTGCCTGCAGCAGCTGTCTATCAAGGTGGCCCAGTCTGACCAGAGCTACATGCCCCAGGAGGTTGTGGTGCTGACCGGCCGAAGCCCCAACTCCCTGCACACCATCCGAGAAGTCTCCATCCCTAGGTCAGTTCAGCTTTGGTGGAAATGCTTGAGAATTTTGGCATCAGCACTTGGAAGAAGTTCAGATCCACCAAGTGGACTTCATTATTTTTGTTCTATACCTTGGTTGAAATGCACCAAAGTCGTTCCATTCATACTCAGAAGCAAGGGGTTCAGGGTTCAAATCCACCCAAGCAGCCTCAGCCTTTCCTCTTTGCATTGACCGTCAAACGTCCATGTTTGCAAGCTTTATTCACACCTAACCAGTTCAGTATTTGGAATTTAGCTTCATGCCTCAACATTAATTTTTTTAAATACTTGTCCATTGAGCAAGTAGCCCGATCAAAGGTTAATTTGCTGACTGCTGTTGGCCACGAAAAACAGACACTTTCTTTTCAAGAAAAAAGTACCTGTCCATCGGGCAATTTGTCCTTAATTTTCACTTGTCCGAAAGAGGAAATTAATTGTTTCGGGCAGTTGGACAACCGTTAATGTCAAGGCCTGGTTAGCTTGTTGGTCGAGTACTTTTTGAGCACCAACATGGCTGCTGAATATTGAAGTGGTTAAGTGCAAAAAGAAAAGGTTGCAAAATAAATGTAAGTTTTTTGAATTGTGGTTTGAGATTTCAGATCACAGCTGTGTAAAGATAGTTTTGAGGAGATAAAGGCCTGGCTGAATACTTGTCAAGTTTTCAGTTATCTTGTTTAGAAAGTTCTTGACTACAGCAATGGTTGACTTGTGGAAATTTTGTCACAATTTCATGAACTCGGAACATACAGTACTGTGAAAAGCAAGTGTAAACTACGTACATGTATTGTAAGTGTTAAACACTATTTATGGACATGGGAACTTCTTAGAATTTTAAAGCCATTCGGGTTGCCCTTGAATAAAGAAAAATTAGGCTGTTCAACATTATTTCAGTTTAATATTCTGCAGAAATTGCTTTTGTTCAATTGGAATAGTTCTGTTTCATATTTATCTATAAAGAGCTGGCTAGTTGTGTAGATTTGCCAGAATACGTCTCTTTTGACCCTTATTTAACCGAGTGATGGATAAAGTGTGACCAATATGTTTTTCTAAGTGACACTTTTCTACTCTTAATCTTCACATTCTGTTTTGTTACTTTTTTCAGCAGTTTGACGGGAGATGTGACTCTGCTTGACAATGCCCATGTTACAGGCCCTTATGTACAGATCAACATCGTCCGTTGCCATAGTGATGGCTGTGATGTCAGAATTCATGGTGTCAAGACAGCGGGATATAGGTGAGAAATTGATTGAACCAACCAATAAAAACAAAGTGCTTAAAATGGGTAGCTCAGTGACCTTTTGTAAATGAAAACAGATTTTATTTAAAAATACAGAAAGTTCCATTTTTGTTTGGTTCATATCAAGTTGCACAGACAGTAGACAATACAATACTTCTTTTCCTTCAAAATGAGTTGTGTTTTGTGTTATTAAGATTTTTTATACTTACGTCAGCTCCTTGTCAAACTTTTATCATCAGCCTTTATTAATAAAATGCTGCAGTTTGAAGAAAGTAAGGGAAATTTCCAGTTGTATTTTTTATCCTGGGCCTGTTTAACGGGCTGAAACTTTGAGGACTAATATTTGCAACATTTGATATAATGGCCTCGTCATAATGATTTTGCGTCATTGCGGTCATTGGGCCTAGATATTTCCCAACAATTTTGTTAATTTTTGATTTTGTTTGCACATAATCACCTCGACTTTAATGCTCAGCCTCTCCTGAGTGATAGCCTACAGTTTTTACTCTCATTTTTTACTGCAATAGGTTGATTCCAGACTCCGAGGTTTCTGTCCAAGATGCTTCCATCATTTGGTATTTCAATATTGTTGCCTCCACCTCAACAGTTGCCATGGCAACAAACCCACAACTGAAACAGATGATCCTTAAACACACAAGGTAAGCTGTTTTTGCGCTTTTCAGAGTACCATTTTTTTTTGCTCCATTCATGTTGCATGCAGAAAAAAATATTTTGTAGTAGTAGTATTTCACATTTTTGAATTATTGAAAAATTAAAATGATTTTAATTATGAAATCTGATTTTTGAAGTAATGTGAACATTTATGTTTTGTACAATGTTATTTTACATGTAACTCTAGTTTTGGTTTGTTTTCCTTTTTAAATTAGATTGTATGAAGCTTTTTCAAACTTGGTTTGGGGAATGTGATCTTTACAAATTTACATGTGTTACAGAACTGGTTCTAGAAGAATTTGTATAAACCAAATTTATGGTTTATTGAACAATTTGACAATGAACTAGTCCATATGGCCCAACCCATGGTCTTTTAATTACAGCTGTGATTTCGTCCGACATGCATGCACCTGTGCATGTTATGCTCACAGGTGCAACATGCAGTGAGGGATCAGAGCGAAGCGCGTATCAGCCCTAAAAGAGCCAGGCCATTTTGGACTGTCTTACAGCCAGGGGATTCTGCCCCCCCCCTGGAACTCAGCTGTCCAATGTCCAGTTTTTAAAAACTTGGCATGTATATAGAAACACTCATCAGTACAAATGTGAAGTACAACTTAGTGCCACATATGGTTTGTAGTTACGGGCTGCTGAAGTTCAATGCTGCACTTGTGCCAACCCTGTATGCATTGAGCACGGTAGTGGAAAAAGCATTCATTTTGGCTGACCTTTTGGAAAAGATGGGTGTTGTACGAGAACGTTATAAACAATTTTCACCAAAGTTGTATCAAAATCTCTGCCGGAGTTACTGGAAACTGGAAACAAAAAAGCAGGGCAGTGATATCGGTATCAATGTTGAGGGGTGGACAGATTCTGCCTCCCACCCCCAGCTTTTTTTAGGGTTACTTGCTCATGTGTACAGTGGGCGGGGTTTACTGGGCATTGTCACCAAAGGTGGGAGGGTGAAGAACACAATTCATATATTAAATGTCTTGCATATTTTCTCTTTTGTCCTTTCTCTGTCCCCCCAGGACTGCATTATCCCACATGCCACCCTTGTCTCTGGCCCCCGCTAGACTTGGCCGGAATCCCTTCCCCAGCCCACTGGTTTTGAATCAGGCTGAGGAATTCCTCACATCCATTGCAAGGTGAGGTGTCTGGCTCATAGTGTGATTTCGTTCAGCAAAATGCATAAAAGAATTATAAATATTTCGTGTGAGCATTGCTTGATACATCATTAAGGTGCAGTAATTGAAATCTTACGTTTATAAATGCTCTTCCTGTAACTAAAACTGTAACTGCTTCTTATTGTCTCCTCTTTTAATGTTGGCGAACGTGGGTCGTTTGGCGGCTGCCCGAGGCGCCCTTGTATGCCATCGGCTCAACCATGTTTAAATGTATTCATTGTTCCACGCTTGATGTCTTCATTTTACAGCGCATTTGAATATATCTATATGAAATTTGCACTTTATAAATGAATAAATTATTAATTATTATTATAGATCCTACCTGTTCCTGTCTGATGCTTAACCCTAACCTGCTAGGCTCCTGTACTGAACCTCACAAAATCCAACAGGGTCATGTACCTATCTATGTACTTGTACATGCAGGTCACTGTACCAAACCTGATAAACTCCAACAGAATGAGCCTGTTGGAGTTTGAGTGATGTGGTATGGATGGGTCCATGCAGTATAGGATGACTTGCACTGAACAGTACCAAACCTGACAAAATCAAGCATAGTCCAACAATTGGTACAGCAAGCCAGACACTGCACACAATGAATCCTGTGTGTCCAACTCACACAGAATCCAACACCATCTCCCTGGGCCTTTCATCCCAAGTCTCACAAAATTCAACAAGAAGTTCATCAGGCACGGTACCAAACCTGCCCAAACCTCACAAGACCTGCTGTTGGAGTATGGCAGGTTTGGGGTAGTTAAGGTTAAACTCTGTTTTCCTTTTTTGCCGTGTGATGTAGACATACTAAAGCATAGCATTTTATTGTCTGAAGTGTGTTTAATGATGTGATGGACAATAAGGAATCCTGCATTCTGCAAGAATCAGAAGGGTTCACCAATGATGTTAGGGGAATTAGATCAATGTTTTCAACCGACGTGTATGCTTTGCGGTTTGCAGGAATTCTGATGGCACCTTGGACATGGAGGGGATTAAGATTCTGTTGGAGTTGTCGCTGGCAAGGGGCATTGTGGGCCAGGTGATCAAGGCATTGCAGAGTGTGCTGGGTGAGTCAGCCTCGTCCAGCTGTGCCTTCCTCTCTGACTCTCTGGCATTTGATTTTAAGATCAAATGAAAGAACACCCGTATTCAACTGGGTGTCGTACAGTTCAATATTTCCTGTTTAAAAATTTGGCCACACTGAGCTGCTGTCTCCAAAGCAAAGGGCCTGGTTGGAGCAAGACACCGATGCAAGAGGCCAGTGTGTCCTTTAAGGCTCTTAAATGAAGTACAAAAAAAAAAAAGGAATTGTTCTAATGATGGCTGAAACCCAGGAGAACTTCAAACAAACATGGACAAATCACACAACATGGTCTTCAGGCCAGTCTTCAGTAATTCTTTTTAGTATGCCTGAGAAAGAGCTCACTGAGCTTTTTGTTTATGAATAACAAGCTTAAATGAACTTTATATGTGGGTCAGAATATTGAGGGCTTCTGTTGATTTTACATTGTGCAAGATTCTCTTAAAGAATCTCAAAACGGGTGATGTACTTCTCATTTTGAGATCACGTTTTCATATTCTCTGGTAATTTGATACAGCTGTGTTGCCATGAAC
>NW_019091365.1:1434051-1498852 GCF_001949145.1 Acanthaster planci
TTAACAGTTGCCGGCAAAAGTTGAGGACTGTTAGGGGTTTTTGCTCAAGCCACAGGCCAATGGATTCTGTAGGTGCCCATGTTCTTTCCAGTCCCAAGTATGGCATTTACACATAGCTTAGGATTTGAAAACTTGTTAATAGGCTTTGGAGAAACCCATCAACAAGCTTTTGGAGATAATGAGCAGAGTATTACTGATCAAAATGTGGATTGTTTGTCATTCACTTTTTCTCTCTCAAAATCTTTATACCACTCAAATTAGACGTTTTTCTGCAGTGTGTTTCCAAACCCACGGTAAATGACTGTCATTTTCATGCAATAAGAAACTCTAACGTTCGTGGTCAGATATGTCATGTGTTCTTTAAATTTGTTGTTGGCATTGACAGAAAGCAAGGAAGACACGCTAGGGGCTGTCAATTTACTGAAGTCGCTGAATGCGGTTGCTGAGAAAATGATGAGAAAATACGGTGAGTAGGTGATGTCTCCTTTTTGAAATCTAAACAGCAGAGTAAAGGGATCCCATACAGTTCAGGCTTAAATTCATGCACAGTTTTTTTCTGTCTTCATGCTTGTATCCATTGGTAATGACACCTCAGACTTTCTTTTAATTCGATATTACACCAACGCAAGCTTGCCTTTTTTTAAATCACTGTACTGGCTCATTGTTTGGCGTGTAGGTTGCAGCAGCGTGGATACTCCAGACACACTTGGTTTATTGTTAGGGTTAGCAGCTACTTTTGAGTTGCAGGGTCAGGTTGTTTAGTTTTATTATCAATATTGTAGTCGAGTATGTTTCAAGTCCCAGGTTTACTGCCAAATACTGAGCCAGTTAGAAAGGAACAAGGCTGAAGAATTTACAGTAAATGGGAAATAGGAAGATTTTAGACTTAAGATTATTGCAGTATTGGTTTAAAAAAGAGACAGAATTCTTTTCCTAGTGCTTTTCTCCTGGAAAACGTCTGGGATTGTCTTAAATCTTAAATGTATTTTGTGTTCTTACCCTTTTGCATTCATTATCCAATATCCGTATTTTTTCCACTTTGTTCACACCTAACCAGTTCAATATTTAGCAGTAAGTCTCAAAAGAACTGGAAAACACTAGTTATTAAATGATGGTATGATTCACAGTTCTGTACTTGACCAAAGGATCTTAGGAATCTTTTGTCTCTGCATTCCCTTAGGTGCCCAGTTTTCTGTGACTGTAGCAGGATGTGACGGTGGGGAGAAGGACAGTTTCTCTGGCCCCAGCAAAGTGCTCACCAGCAGCTGGACAAGTGACCGTAAGCTTGCAAGTTGTGATCAATATTGTAACCAAGTCATCTTTTCTACAAGTCAAGTCAAGAGCCATTTTTCCTACAAGTGTCGTCAAGTCAAGTTTACTTTTTTCAGTCAAGTCATTAATAATTTTTTCCCGAATTCTCATCACAAATTTTAAAAATTGACTCAAGTCTAACAGGAGTGCAAGGCAATGACTTGAGTCAGTAGCGTTGGTTGTAACACTACATCAAAATGACTTTTTTTCCTTCATATATAATAACAGATTTGAACCAGTCTTGGGGCAAGTTCGATGAAGGACCATTAGTTAACTAGTGGTTAGTTTGTGACTTCCTAGTGCATGTTCCGTGAAGCTGAGGTGCAAACGACCCGAGTCAACCATTATCAAGTCCTTAGGCCGAAGGGGAGAAAAGATGGCCGCAGGAAGGGCAAAATAGCAAAAAGAAACAAGAAATGTGAAAATCGTCAATTACTAGTGACATACTGTTTTTCCGGTATTGTTCTTATAACTGGTCGTCTCTGCACTGTGCTATTACAAACGATTTATGGCAACAAACGATGCGACCAACCTCGATAGGCCAGTCACAAAAAGTTGACTAGACTAGCATTCATTCGATGAGAGTTAGTCAAACTATGGTTAACTATGGTCCTTCATTGAACTTGCCCATTGCTGTCTGACTTTGAGAAACCTTTAAATGTGACCTCTTTTGCACTTTGCAGCATACTTGTCTGAAAAGACAAAAGTCAACATGTTGTTTGTCAGTGAAACTCCTGTCTATGTTACAAAGCTACAAATCAAGGTAATTAATAATGCACACAATTTACTAAGTAAAAAAATTGTGATATTTCCTTATCAGTGTTATAGTACATGAAATATGCAAACTGGTTCTTTTATTGTACTGTGTTAAAACCCTAACTCCCCAAGGGTGTATGTAAAATGATATTAAAATCGGAGGATTTGGGAGTGTTAGGGTTAAAGCTTCTGTCAGTAAATGGCGCTTTCACTTTATTTTTTGGCTAATTTTTCTGTAGGTTTGTAAAGGAGCAATTGGACCTGCAGCAGGCTTTGTGTTTGTCTATGATGACAAGTGAGTTGAGATCATATGATCTTTTGGTTTGTCTCTTGGTTTTGAGGTAACCTCAGAGTTAGTGCACCATCTCAGTGAGTCTTTGACTTAATTTCATACTGCTGCTTAGCAGCTGTTTTTGTGCTGACAGAGCCTCTAAGCAGAAAAACCATTAAGCAGATAAAGCAACAGGTTAAAAATGCTTGTAACTTTTGAGGAAGAGTTGCTGAAATGGGTGGCGTAACAATAAACATTTTTATGCATGTGCAACTGCGAGCACAACCACGCTGTAATAGAGTGCTTCAGCAGCATTATTTTCTACTATACTTAGCACATTTTTACAGTAATTGTTTGCAACACCATGAAATTGGGCCCAGGGTAGACTTGAGCTCAACCTCTAATTGGATTTGAAAATGGAACCCTGAGATGCTGTGGTATTATCTCTTCTGTGGAGCTGTTACATGGTTCCCATGAATCAAATTATCTGCGATATCAAATGTTTTATGTAATTTAATGTATCTGTGTTATGCCTAACTCTTTACTTAGGGAGGAGTTTGAACTGGAACGTCACCTTGCCAATTTTGAGAAGTATGACACCTGGACTCCCAATGAGTATCGTATTCTTCAGGGACTAAGGTAGCTCTTGACAAATGATCAGTAGCAAAGAGTTTGATATCTTGTTTAACCACAGCCTGGCTTTGCCATCTTAAGATTAAATACCACTTGACTTTTATGAGTATCCAAACGGGATGTTGTTAGATGTGATCAGTCAATCCTTTGGCAAAGTCTGTGGATCTTTCTACCGTCAACCGATCACCTTTCCTTTCTTATTCATGGTTGTATAGTATTGTTTCAAAAAGGAGAGACAAAATCCGAGATTTCCTTCAGGATTAACCAGTAACACAGCATGATCAAATGTTGCAGTGACATACATGTCATGTTACAGCCAAGAGTACCAAAATTTGGCATGTGTTCTTTCTAAAGTTATATATTGATAATACTTAAGGTAAACAGTGTAAGCACAGAATAGGAACAGATGAAATCTGACCAAGTTATGCAATTATACTGGACCTCATGGATTACACCTTAGATTACAACAGTTGGCCCTTTAGACACTTTACTTTGTCCGAGGTAGGATCTTTTTGGCAAATCTGTTGGTTCAAGTGAAAAGTCTCCACTGATGTGCAAGGTTAGACAACCCTTCCATTTGTTGTTAACCTTGTTCATTGTGGCTGGATGTGCTTTGCATGTTAGATCTGCCGCCATTGCTGGGAAGCCAGACAACCCCGTTGCTTTCTTCACTCTGAACAATGACTGGTAAGTTTAGGCCCTGAGTGAGTTCTTCATCAGTCTACATGCTACATTCGTATCATGAATGGTCTCTGCATTGATGCGTCGGAACTGGGCAGTTTTTGTTCCACAGCAGCACCTCTGCACCCAGCTCTATCCTCTCGTACCTCATTTCTCTTTCCTCACTGGACAGCATCTAGGCAGTAAATCTTTCCTAAATGCACACTGTATGACACGGTACACTCTTCTTAAATGCACAAAAATTTTATTTGACATCCTTTTGGGGTTAGTGTTAGGGGAGACACTGTTCAGTTTGATGGTTTTCTATCCACACTGTCAAGCCAAACTTTGCTCGTACATTTCTAAGAAAGGGTTGCTCATTGACTTATTGCCATGCACTAATACATTACAGTGAATAAAAAAATGCCAGCAAGCAGGTGCTTGTGCAGAAGTCAATGCAGCATTGAGGTTTTTCCTGATAGTGACACAGTTTGATCTTGATTATGGACATTTTGCATGAGCCTAAAAACTACAAATGCACCGAAATATCTTCAACAGTAGGAAAACGAAACTTAAAAACAAGGTCAATTGAAACACAAAGGTGTATTTTGCAATGATTGTAGCCAAAAAAGTCATTGCTTAGACTCTATAGGGACTTTTCACACTTTATTCCCTGGAATCGTTGCTTCATTGATGTATGTCCAGAATTTCCTGAATGCCTTCACTTGCAATAAAAGACTTGAATTATAAAACCTTGCCCATTGTTAAAGCTGTATCACTTGACCCTACCTCTTGTCCATCACTCTGTAGAACTGAAAAGAAATCTGTCTAAACTGATGTTTCTGTCTCCCCAAGGGATGAAGTGGACATTCAGCTAGATGAGATCACCCTCGGCCGCTACATCCTGGTCAAGTTCCTGAGACCGAGAGACCCTGTCAATGCAGAGAGGCTTGGAATCCTGGGCATCAGGTTCTATGGCCATGTTGCCAATTCGGCTGTCATGGACAATACAATCAAGGTAAAGTTGGTTGAGGAAATGGTTACAGTCAGGGATAAATTTCAGAAATGGATTTTTTTCCCTCTAAGTTACTTCCATAGCTGAAAGTAGCTTTGCTCAGTTCAAAGAGGAAAGCAGGAAATGTCTACAAAGTTCAAGCCCAATTTTCAGAATATCATTTTGACAGAAATTTGCTCAAATCAGAATGCTATAAACTTGAACACAGTCTTGCCGGTTAGTGATAGGCAGATCACGAATAGTAATGTGGTGTTGTTTTTTTCTGACACTATGTTTATTGAATTATTTTATTTGTTTGGCTCTTTCCAGTTGCTGATTTCACCACTTCCATTTGACCAGGATGTCCCAGTCCCTTCTGCCGAACTGTGCATCAGAGTACTTCATTTCATTGTTAGGATGTCAAAATATCAGGTAAAGGAGTTGACTGAGTTTGGTTAGGTTCCAGACGCAAGTGGACTCCAGTGTGTTTTTTTTTCTTGAGCAGATTGAAAACCCTGACTAGTTATATCAGTAACAGAGTGTAACCACAGCACATGAATTCTCCTGTTACCATTGGAAATGTACGTGTAACCCATGGTTCACATTTCAAAATAGCAGGAACCAAATCTAATTCCCTTTTGAAAAAACTTTTGACCTCACACAATTCAGGATTTGTGTACGAAAGAGATTTTGCTTTATTGGAGGAAATAAACAAGCCAATCAGTATGAGAAATATGAAGTGAATGCAGAGAACACCAATTCAGATGGCCATAAATTAAAATAAGAGATATACAGAAAATGCAGGATCCTGTTAAGCTAGAATACACTTTGAGCTCAAGGGAAAAATGACGCCAAAGTTCTGGATGTAGAGATGAGTTGGGACGAGTCGTTCCAAGGTGAGAGAACAGGAGTCCGTCATGTTGTGTAGCCAGTTGGCAAAAGTGAAGAGCAAAAGTTAAGCAGAAGAAAGGAATACTTGCGGATCTTGCAAGGTTGATGTTGGTAATTAATGCAACAGATGCCTTGGTGTACTTGTGCTGTGTCTGCAAGTCACAATAGCTCGTGGCTGGGATGCCAAGGGGACAGCTCCTCTGGCGGACTGCAGAGACTCCCCTCCAGACCCTCTTTCAGAACATGCAGTTCAGTAACTAAGAGAGCATAGTGGTCCATGCCACATTACTAATATAAAAACATTTACGAGGTCAGACCAACACAACCGACTTTCTATGGGTTACGCGCTTTGGTTGCTGTACATCGTGTATGGACCTGAAAATAAAATACCATCTTGCATGTAAGTTAACATGTAAAGGGAAAAAATATCTGAGGCATTGGCTTAGAACAAATCTTAAAACTAGACAGGATCTCCCTAGGAATACATTTCTCCGTCCCACATATCATGAAAAGCTCAGGAAAGAAAAGGAAAAGGAAAACATAGTCATAAAGAAATAAAATTTGAAATTGTAACCCAAGACCTGTTTTGGGACGGGTTACATCTGTAAGGTGACTCACCGAGCATCCCTGCAGGATCCAAGCAGAGAAAATTGGCTGGGCTAACAGCTGCATATGGATATCCTATAAAGTTTAAATTAGGCTCATTTTAAAACCTGAAGACAGAACCAAGTAATGATTGAGCCTTGTGGAGGAAATGTTAGACTTGCATTACTCAAAGCTTGATGTGTTGATCATTGCCTGTCCAAACGTGCTTCAGAGCATCTCCGCTATGATTTATTTCACCTTCAGACTTTCAACAGTACATTTGTTTGTACTCCTTAAAAGATGAAAAAAGTTCTTGATTTCACCTGTCTGTGGTTTGAAAAAAGTTTGAAGCAAGTCAAGAGGCTCATATAATATCAAAGAGTTGATTTTTGTTTTCAATTTTAAGGAAATAAAGAAAGGTGAGAATTCCAATTCTAAAGTGGGTGCCCTGGACATGCAGTCATTGTCACTGGATCTACTCAGCAAGTTCTACTACTCTGTACCGACCACGTAAGTAGGATCTTGCAACCATCCATTCGACAGCTTTTGCTGCTATCAAGAGCACCATGTTGTAGTTTTTGTGGCATTCAAGTAAAGATTTGCTTTTATGGCAGGCCACTTGTATGCCAAATGTTAAAAATCTTCTCAGGAATTTATGAGGATTGTTACGGATGATTCACAGTACACTGAACTAAAATGGTCACTGTACAACTGCTTGCTTGATATTATGCATGTGTAAGAGAGGCTTTGCAAGATACGGTTAGGGCACCAGATGGAGCATCAGTTTGTGTGGTCTGGTGACATTATGCGCAATTTGCTATCTGCTATTAAGCCTGCACATGTGACAGAATTGCACTTGCCAATGTAAAACACGTCAAGTGTTGATTTTTTATTTGCTGTTTTTTTGTTTGTTTTCTTTTTCAGTCATTTCAATCATGCATGATTACATTAAAAATGGGATAAATATCTGAATGTGTATTTGTTAATCATTTAAGTTTCAAATTGAGATTAAGTTGGGACACAAGGTTGTCAATGGAGGCTGCCATTTTGGATTACTACTGCCATTGGAAACAGCGTCTGATTTCTAAATATATGCATCATGACAAGTACATGAAGCAAAACAATGGAAAGATACATAATAGTTACATATAGCCATTCACATAGACAACCTGTCCATTATCATGTATTATCCTGCACTTGATCATCCAACCTTCATTGTTTGTGGGTGGTACCAAACAGCACAAAGACGTTTGTACCTCATTCAATATTTATCATTGTTCACATATAAACAATTCCAACTAAGATCACCGTGACTGGACAACATTAAAACTGACAAGTTCTTGTCCAAAATGAACAGTAAAGCAAGCAGATATCAGCTTTTGTCCTAGTAATAGGTGCAGTGGGAAACAGCCACTCCTTGGGTATCTTATATGGCATGCTGCATTATGAATTGCCGTTGTTTAATGTGCTGTTGTGTGTTAAACTGAAGTGTACGTCTTAAGCTGTCAGCCAATGTTCAGAAAGGGAACAGTGCTGGTCCTTTCATCTGACCAGGTCAAATTGATTCTTCAAATGTTTAACCTGAAATTCATTTGAATATACCATTGTAAAGTGGAGTTTCGATAGCCAAGCCCATAGAAGCAGTTTGGTTGATACATGAAATATCACATCATAATCATTATAATAATTTAGGAAAAGTTGGTAACAAGAAGCAGAACTATCATTTTCCTTGTAGGTTATAAGGGGACAAGTTGGTTTCAAACATGTGGAATATTATTTCGTTTTATTTTAGTATGTTGCACCAACAGATTTTTGAATTGAAAAATAAATATTTTAACACTCAATAATCCTTTTTATATTAATATATTCACAACAGGCATAATCACTCAAAAGCAAAATAAAATGAAGTCTCCACACTGGACAGGAGTCTTCATGTATTCAACACCGTGGTGGTGCTAATCACACACAATCTCAGTGGATTTTGCATTGACATTGCTAACATATTGTACAGTATCACAGACTCCTGCTTAGTACCAGTACAGTTCTTCATGGTGGTATTGCTCCGCCCTCCCCTTTTATTTTTGCTTTGTTATTTAGGACTCCCCAGTGGACATTGGTTCGAATGCTGACCCTCAAGCTGCTACACGCCAGCTATGCCCACATCATGAGCAAGCTGGACAGCGAGACGGCCAAACTCAAACTGAAGAAGGTCGTCACCCAGGCCCTCAAGGGAGCAGTGGCCACAGTGCAGAAGGTCAGACATAGCCCAGAGAGGCCTCCAAATCCTTGAGCTAAAAAGACTTATTTGTGTGGAGATTGTTGCACTTTTCCTGCAGGCTTTGACAGAATCACTCAGCTGGGGCTGGAATTTACAAAGAACTCCATGGGGAATGCCAGTAGCCACAATCATAGACTTGTGTGTAACTTCAAGCCACAACCTAGTAATTCGGACATGGCCATAGTGAGACAAAAATAACCACTCCATTGTCGCCTGTTGGTGGCGCACTGTGTTGTAAACATGTCATATTCTTTGTGGCTTTATGAATATATTCAATCACTGAGTTTTTGGAAGTGTAGACCCTTTGCAGAAATTGCTAAGGCCTCTAAGGGGATGCTCAAGAGAGGAAAGATGAGAATCTTTGGTGGTTCATAAATGTGTGAATAGTTTATAAAAGATCAATCACATTGCTTTGATGTAACATGGTTAAACAGAGAATTGGTCATTTTTACCCATATTATGACTAGCATGGCAGCTTCTCTGCGCATTTATAAAAACATTCTCATTTTTCAACTTCAGTTCCACTCAGAGTAAAAAAATGCGTCAGTGAGGGTGACAAACAAATTTTTCGATTTGATGATGTCATTATACGGCTCTTGTTTCCCCAGAGTCTCTTGACTTTGGGCTCTAATAGGGGTTTTATGGCACAAGAACAGAGTAAAATGGTTAAAGTAAATGAGATGCCATTCTTGGCAAATGACCACGGCCATCTGCCTGAAATTCATCAGGACCTTACTCCAATTCGAATGGGGATCGATCAACTTCATCTTATGATCCAGTGTTGATCAACACTGTTAATGGAAAAGCAATTCTAATTTCGCTCTCACTGTCTGACCTCTTTTAATTCATAGTTACGTACTAGCAAGCTCGGCGTTCATGTGGGCGTGTTCGCCCCAAATTAATGAAACAGTTGTATAATCCACTCAAGCAGGAACAAAAGAGGGCATATTTTGAAATGAAATTGAAAGTCGCACTCACTGCATAGGCGCGTAAGTATACGGTCTTCGTGTGCATGCCAAATGCGTGCAAGAACCCGGTTGGAAAACTTAGTACCATCTGTCTTTCTTTCGCCGGTGAGGGTGCACTTCAGCTCAGGCTGGATTACTGAGCCGTAGTGTGACGTCATCAGAACAGGCTTCTATTAGATGCTCCCAATAACTTTCAGTTTTAGTTTTCCTGATATGAATGAGGACTTCAACTCCTGCTGTTGACGTCAGTAGCAATTTTTATATTATTTTTACCGACTAGATCGTTTTAAATATATTTCATAAAAATTGAAATTGTGAAATACTAATGTGATTGATCTTTAAATATATGCTGACCTCAGGTATGAGCGCACAGTTGTCAACCAAGTGCGAATCAAAGCTTATTGGTCACTGTATACTTTGCTCGGTCTCTGTTGTTTGCAGTATTCATTTATTCGCAAAAGTTGCTACAGAAAATATCAAAGTGGTCTTGTTTTGCATATGTACCATTTATGTTTTAAAATTGTCTTTATTTGTTCTTTTTTTAGTGGAACTTGTTAACTGTTGGGGAAAGTGTGACAATAACATTGCACAGTGAAGTCCAAAAATTTAATTTGAAACTCGTCCTTGCTTTTTCCTTTCATTTCAGGAGACTGCCAAACCAGATTGGTTGGTCCAGTGGGAGGAATGCAGCCAGGTCATGTTCATTCATCTCTGTGACTTGGTCAACAAGGAGACCCCAGCCGAAGGCCCTGAGTTGCTGCTGCAGGAGGCGGCCAAGGAAGCCATCCTCGATGGTTAGTGCTGGACTCTGCATGTGAACAGCAGAGAGTGTAGTGTGTTACTGGAAAAATGGCCTGAAAGACTCATTTGGGCGATTCAGTCCCATTTTACTTCTTTGATATTGGACAGGATTCCGAATTCTGTGACAAAAAACTTTGCTGAACAATTTACAAGTATTTGTTTGCAAAAGTTCATTACGCAGTTACGGGATGGCTGAAAACCTCTTGTAGTTTACTTTCTTTTAGAATGCCAATTTGTTCAAGTTTCTTTCTGTGATAGGAGCTGCTGTCTTCTTCCCAGACAAAGAGAAGCGGAAGAAAGAACTGTTTCATCTCCTGGATATACTGAGTGTAAGCACTTTAACATTTTCATAAGCACGTGACATTTTGGACTGTCGGTTCTTTTTCATGCAACTAGATCAACATCATGACATACTGAACAGTCAGATTGCTCCATTCCTTGTACTGTAAACTTTAAGGTAATGCATTTGGGGGCAATAATCACATTGTATGAAATCACTAAATTGAGGGTTGTTTTTGAGGGTCAGCTCAATTTATGAGTTGATATTTCACACTTTTAAGGTGAGTAGTTTACAAGCTGAGAGGACTAATATACACAGCAAGTGTGTTCGATTATTTCCGTAGCACTTTCCCAGTGATTTTGTTACATGTAGATGGACACAATCTCTGGTTATAAGCAAACAATCTCAGGTTACTCAAAGTGCTTAGCCAGGCCAAGAGGTTCAAATTAATTTACTTTATGGATCCAAGTAGTTCAAAAGAAACAGAAATCTAAACGCATATCTGGCCTTTCTTTCACAGAACTTAGAAAGATTTGAGCCAATTTGCTACAACATTCATTCATTTTTATGAACAATTTACAAGGTTGTTAACTTATCTTTGCAGTGTTCGACTAAGCTGCCATGTTTTTGCATTGTATTGTGGGATGCTTCCCTTTAGTAACAAGCTTGGCAGGCCAGTCACTTGGGCCAGGCCTGAGCGAGTGCAAGGTGTCACGTGAGTGTCAAATTAAACACAGTCACACTTGCATAAGTAAGTGCAGGGGAAGTAACAGAACAGGCTGCTATTGGTCATTCTGGTAGCGTCCCTGGATGGTAACCGTGCATTTATTTCTCATTAACAGAGCAACGTGGAACCAGCTACTAACCTGGTATTCCAGTCTTTGTGTCACCACTTCGGAAGCGTTGACACAAGCGGTCTACTCAGTCTACCCTCCAACCCAACGGAGGTGAGTGAATTAATCTTGTGTTTCAGATAGATAGTTTTATTGGTCATGGCATATTCAAATGCCTGTTATGTTTGAATGTTCAGAAACTGAAATATAAAAAAAATTGAATTAATGAACGAGACAAGACATTTAAAACACAGGAGTTTATATCCCACCCTTTTGCTGAAACTGTTGCTGATCAAGGTTTTCTCAAAAAGTTACAAAAACTACAGAGTTTTTGGCATTGTTATAGCTTTATATTGTTAATCTTTAATACTGTTATGAATAAAACGTATTCTGTGAATATTCCATGATATGAGATAAAAATGATATATTAGAAGTGTAGAATTGGCATTTTTCAGGTAGAAAACACCATCGTTTTTCTTGCAAGCTCATCGATAATTGGCATTTCCCGTGATCAGAGGGTAATTTTTGTGTGGTATTTTGTTCCTCAGGAGAACTTTGATGCCCAAGCAATCTTCAGTGTCTTTGGAACTCTGCAGTCTGTTGTGTACAAGGAGGTGAGTCCTCTTGCGTCATTGCTCCATCTGGATGTATTATTCTGATAAGAAAATTGCTACAGGTTGAGAATTTAGATTCCCTGCTTAGATGCATTTCAGGCATAGCATGCTGGAGTTGGTGTTTGTACTAGTTTGTGGTGACCATTTCAAAAGCAGTTTCCAGACGAAGCCAAAAGGTCAGGTCAAATATCTAATGGAATTGTTTTCTTAGTTTCTTTAATGACACTGAATTCCAGAAGGCTTAGTAGCACATGTGACCATTTTTTTAAGAGCATGACATAAGCTTTAATACACAATGTTTGCACTTCTCTGAGACTTCTGGTTCTTGAAGTTGGGGTGTTTAATTTTTGCCGTTCATTAAAAAGACAGATATATTATTGCCAAAACAAGCTTTGTGAAGTAATAAATGGACATGTGCTCATTCATGAAGACCAAGTTCAAAATGCTGTTCTTAAAAAGCTACAGAATGTGATGCCCTGTGCTATGGAAATGCACCTGAATTTTGCATTTTGTTTTTCTTTCCCTGAATTGGTGACAGTTTGAAATGTCTTTATTTTCTCTATATTTTGACACAGTTTGAATCTAGTCTGAGGAATCCAGCAGGGCTGCCCAAGAGCCAGTCATACGTCAGCAAACTTCTGGGTGCTCTACTGGCAAGTCTCATTGCCTGGTGCAAAGATCTACTGCAGGCAAAGACGCCAAACCCACAGCACATCAAGCTAGCTCAGGATGCTATAATCAAGTGTAAGTAATTGGGAGGGATTTGAACCTGGGTTTGTCAGAATTAGGATCCAGGTTGATGCCATTACTTGCTCTTCCAACAAACCTCATTTATCCACCCTAAGGTGAAGTGCACCCACACCTGCGAAGAAAGACAGATGGCACTAAGTTTTCCAACCAGGTTCTTGCACGCGTTCGGCGTGGATGCGAAGACCATACATTCCAGACTAAACTTGTTGTGCGTACTCCGTGTGCTCCACGTCAAACGCACATTAGCTTGCACGCCTATGCAGTGAATGCGTACCAAAGGACTGTCGTTTTCATTTGAGAATGCGCCCTCTTTTGTTCCTGCTCGAAGCGGATCGGGTGAAGATCATGGTAGGCATTATATAAGCCAAAATAGGATGCTGTAATGCATTGTGAAGTACATTAGAGGAGTTTGAACCCTCGATACACCAGCATCAGAATGAGAGCCCCAGTTGACGTCATTACGTGGTCTTCCAGCAAACCTCATGCTCATTGTGAAGATCTGTGGAAGGTAGAAACCCCTCCCCAAAGATTATGATGCTATACTCCGTTGTTAGGTACATTAGAGGGATTTGAGTGGACGTGAATCGAATACACCGTAGACGTGTTGGGCAGGCAAGTTTACAGACCGCAAAAACTCGGAACGTTCCGATTTCTAACAAAATAGAAAAAAATACTAAAAGAGTCATAGCAAAAGAGGGCGCTAATGTACAGGAAAAAAAGAGGGCACCATTGGTTTTTTTTTCCGTTTTCTTAGTAAATGCTATGGTATTTTCTCAGCTTTCTTAAGACATTTTTTCACTTTCTGCTGGCTGTTGTAATATTTTAAGGGAAAAGTAATGTCTGCATATGTAACTCTTTCCATTCATGTTAGCCTCTTCAGGAATTTCAGACAAATATGAAAAAAAATTAAATTGAAAAGTACGCATAGCCTAAATTGCAAGAAAAAAAAAGATGAACGGTTGCACCAGGAGGCTGTAAAATGCACTACAGAGCATCTGCATATCAATATTTTCCCTAGGCCCTAAAGCAGGCCCCGGACCCCACACTGTATATGCTTCGCACTTAGCGCTTGTGATATCAGCAATTTTCAGCTATTGTTTTATATTCCACTTACACATCAGTTTAACGCCGGGAGACGGCTACAGCTGTGGCTTGGTGTGAGGATAAGTGCATGCCACACATACATTCTATTCATCATGCAGCTGCGGTTTCAATGTGGGCCTGCTGCTGGACAGGGCATACCGCAGCCCAGCAGTCGCGGTCAAAAGAATCAAGGGGTGAATGTGCCAAAAAACTGTTTCTGCAATTTTTTCTAAAGTTGTACGATTTAAATAATTTACACATTTTTCTCCTCCTTTAGACACCAGCATGCAATGTACCAAAAGTGTCAGTGCCCTCAACCTTCTACATGAGCATCTCGCTCAACGACAGGATGAGCTTAGGCAACTAGAGGACACCGTCAAGTTCAAAGGTGAAATGAAATGTGAGGAGAAACTGCCCAAGAAAGACAAGGAGGAAGTGCAGAATGAAGACGACAAAGACCAACCTGGCAAGGACAGAAGGACAGATAGTGGTGAGATGCAGCAGCTGGAGCTCTTTGAGGAGCTGACAGCAATGGCAAACGATGACAGGACTAAACAGCAACAGCCAACGCCACAAACTGTGGAAGGTGTGGAGAAATCTGACGCCACAAAGCAAGAGGTAGATGAGCAGGAGAAAAAAGCACTAGCACAAACTAAAGACAGTGTCAGTGAGCAGCAGCAGCAGCAAGTCCTGACAGATGTTGATAATGCAGCAAAGAAGGCTGACACACAGCAAGAAAAGCTAGAACCGCCGAAGGCCTCAGTGAAAGACGCTGCCTTGAATGGGGCTGCTGCGGAGGAGCAAGAGGGGCAGCAACAGCAACAGGGTCAACAACAGCAGCAGCAAGGAGAGGCAGTCGGCGACAGTGACAGCAAAGGGGAGCCCAATGGGAAGCTTGGACTTGAAGAGCTGCAGATTGTAGTCGATCAGCAGCAGCAAGGAATCGAGCTACAGCTGCCACAGCGCCTGCTTGAGCTGAAACAGCAGCGGCAGAAGCTTATCGATGCGCTGCAGCATAGCTTCGTTGGAACAATAATGAGGCAACTGGTATGAAGATTTTGATTTCATTTTTGATTTGATGTTATTAGATTTTCATTTTATTTGATTTGATCCAGCATGCCATTTTGCTGATGTTGAAAGACCCAGTTAATGTTCTTTCAAATGATTTTGACAAATCGACGCTTCATTCTGGTTTGGGATAATTTTGTACAACGAAGAGTTCAAACTACGGCATTAATTACTATACACCTCTTGCTGATTTGTTTTTTTCTCTGGAGCTGAAACACATTGGGTTCATTTTGTATAATCAAGAGCCTCAAATTATGGCAGAAGATCTAGTACATGTTAACTTAAACTTCATATCCCTTTGCCATCAGCGTTGGATGCAAGAGGTCACCATATGGTCATGAGTCATTGGATATGTGCAAATTAGTCCCCTCTTGCTTTTCAGTGTGTCACAGAATGGAATCACATGACACAGAAAATTTGAACCCAGCTAATGGATTTTCAGGACCTTTTGTATTTCAGGAATTTATTTTCAAAAATGATTAGTGATTAATTTATTACAGAAAATGTAATGCCCGATTTTTAGTTTCAGGTGTAATTCATGGATTAGTTTTCTGATGCCAGTGAGTAATTGATTGGTTTTAAAACTGTTCAAAAATTTTTGAACAGGTTGCTATTCTGATGGCACTAAATACAAAAATCTATCTCCGGCCTCCTGTATCTGGTTTCCTAGACTCTGATGTTGATACTTCTCAGTGAGAAGTGTTTGCCCCAGGTTATTTTGGGTGACATGGTGCAAGTCTCTGTTGCAGTCAAACAGCTTCAAGAACTCCTGGGACATGATTTCAAAGAGGTAAGTCAGGCAGAATGCTTGGTATCCGGCCCGAGTTAAAGTGCACTCTCACAAGCAAAAGAAAGACTAGTCTGAAATTTTCCAACCGGGTTCTCCTCACGCATTCGGCGTGCACATGGAGACCTTATATTCCAGAAGAAATTTGTTGTGCGCACTCAGTATGCTCCACATCAAATGTGCATAAACTCTGTGGTGAGGTTGTACCAAAGGACTGTCAATCTCATCGTAAAATGCCCTCTTTTGTTCCCACTCAAAACAGATAGATTCAAGTCTGTCTGGATTCTAACAAACATAGCAGTATCGAGGCCAGTGTGTACTCAACATATGAACTTAAGAATGAAAGAGATTGGATATGGTAATAAAATAGTATGTGCTGATGCCTTGAAATTCACTTTGATGTTGCTTTTGTATTGAGAAGGACTGACCCTTGTGATGTGCAGTAATTCAGAGTCAAAAGGCAAAAAATTAGATGACGTGAGATTCAATTGAGTTGGATGGCTTTTAGTTTTATTGAAGTCTGATTTCAGTTTTCAAATCACTTTTTTTTGCTCCAGTTTTTGACATGTTGAAACATTGAATTCACATTCAAGAAGTTTAAAGATCGTTAACCCCAAAGTACCTCTACTTCTTTTTGTTTGCATGTTTCTTCCGTTTGCTGTCATGTTTGAATTTTCAATCTCTCCAGGGAAACCTGTGTTGTGAGGTTCAAGAATTTGAGAGTTTGCATTGTTATTGGTTGCTCAAAAGTTGACTCTTTCTTCTGATGATGTACCAGAGTCTCCTGGATGATACCAAGGAAGACACAGCCAAGAAGGAAAAGGAGAAGGTGATCCTGCGCAAGTGGGAGGTGGAGTCTGCCCACAAGTACCCCCACAACCAACACACCATCCAGGTCTTCAACTGCCTGGGGGCACAGGTCTTCCGGGTGGACTTTGATTCCCGCTGTGAAACAGAGTTAAGGTGAGATTAGCATCACTTCTGGTTACAAAACCAAGGCCTCCTCAAGAAAGCCCCAGGCACTTTAGCTTTCAAGCACGAAGAAAACCAGAGTACTCAGTTTTAGAGGTGGGAGGTAAACTTTGACAAAAATTCCGGGGAAGTCCTCGTAGTCAGGTAGGGAGGAAAACCCAATAAACATATTGACCCAGGTGGGATTTGAACTGAGTTCGCAGAGGTGGAAGTACTGCTGCACCAACTTGAAACTTTACTAAGAATGTGGCTTTTCACCAACCAGAACTTTCTTGAACTTTGACCCACAGTCGTAGATTCCTCAACTAATTAGTGCAAGTGAAAGAAATATACCATTTTATTATTCTTTTTTCCAATCTAACTTTGTGTTCATTCCTTCAGGTATGATTACCTGGAATTCACCGACTCCTTTGGCAAGAAGACTGTCTACGATCAGAAAGTTGGCTCTGAGAAGTGGCCACTCTCTCACACCTTCAAGTCGCCACACCGCCTGCAGTTTCTCTTCCACTCGGACAGCAGCAACAATGAGTGGGGCTACAAATTCACCGTAAGTCCCATCTTGACCAGGTTTGGTGTGATAGACCAAATACAGATGTATTAATCAAACCTGTGGATTGCCACGTTCAAGATTGAATGGCAAACATAGGCTAGAACTTTCTAGACATAAGGACTGCATGAGCGTTCGTAGCAACAACTCTTTTGTTAAAAAATAGGGCTTCTTACAACTTTTAAGAAGAAAAAGTAAGAAATCATTCATTTCTCAAGTTTGAGAGTCTGCACAGTTTTATGTTTTTGTTTTCCAGGTGACTGCTTTAGGGACCCGTGACGTTCAGTTTTCCTGGTTGTATGACCTTCAGCTCAGTTTAGCCAGACTGCAAGGAAAGATCTGCTCTCCATTTCTCAATCCTCCCAAATGTAAGTTCAGATATCACTGATTGGAAATGTTTGTTTGCTTAACCATATCTGGCATTGTTTACATCTCAAAAATTGAGTTTTTTGCAATGATATCTTCATAGTGGTGTGGGCAGGGGAACTTTTATGAAGTTTTTGAGCAGATGTTGCTCAGCAGATTTATGAGCTATACAGCTGGGTACCAGTCATAGGAAGTAAGCATTGCAGTTTTTGGCTGGTAACCTGTGCTGCATACTGTGCCTGCCTGTGGACTCCCTGGTAGCTCCAATGCAGGGGACACAGTGTAATTTTCATCTTGATTCGGACTGATCGATTCTGCACAAAGGCGATGTACCTCTCATATTGCTTGGGATATGCATGCATGAAGTCCAGATACAATCTGGAATTTCTGTTAAAGTTGACAGTAATGCGAGGAGGCAAATTTTCATTTTCACTAAATTCTTTAAAAACAGCCAAGTCAGAGCCGAGTCCAGCCACCGAATCAGATCAGGAGCAGAGCCTGAAGGCAGCCGCCGAGAATCTGCTCAAGGGGGAGCTCTGGACAACTCTCTTTAGAGGAGGTCACGAGGTTGCAAGGCTCACCCGTTCCTTCTCTGGCATCCATGTGAGTCAGGTTTCCACAGGCATGCAATCTTTCCCGACATCAGTGAATTTTTCCATGCTTCCAATTTATGCCATTACAAATTACTGTACAAAGTCTTACACTGCTCGAGATTTGAGGTAAAGGCTTGAAGGAGCACCAAGGGAATGTCTTTTGTAAACCAGTCCAGTGTACTCAGTGCAGGCTCTGTCCATTGCCAAGAGACTTGCTTGGGATTCCATACTTTTTCTGACTTCTAGATATATGTCTTGATTTAGTCAGCCAGCTTATTTATGCTGTTATGCACTGTGAAGAAAGAGACAAGCAGAATTTCACAGGACAAGATTGGGTCGTAGTCTGGAAGTTCAGGCCCAAAGCCCAAGTGAGACTTTTAGAAAGTAGCCTTATGGCGAATCTCTGGATTTTCCAAGTTCACAAAATTGACAGTTAGCACAGCCAGTCATGTATCTGTCAGCTCCGTAGACCTAGCATGTGATGTTACCTCATTTGGAAATTGTGGTACCACTGTTCAATAGAATTGGTTCCATTTTTGCTTTGTTGCAGACAACCGAGCCCATTGAGTCTGTGATCAATGATTTTCTGAGTGGAGTTGCAAACAACTGCCCTGGTGCACCATCTGTGTTCATTACCAAGTGAGGCTACCCCCCCAAAAAAAAATTAAAAAGAAAAACAAGAACAACAACAAACAAAACAAATCAAACAAAACAAGAAAATGAAATTAATATTTACAAAAAGGAATATTTTGTTCATAATTTTGCATTCGCCTCAAAAGGCTTTTGCTTAGAAGGCACCCATTCATTGTGCTCTTTGGTTTTAAATCATATAAAAAGGGTTAATTCCTAAGTGTTTCTTTTTCCATTTTTTTATAATAGCTGTGTTTTCATCCTGACACTTGAGGATACTTATTACTGTGATTCAGTGTAGGAGAGGATAGACCAGTTGGTGTAGCAGTTGCATTGAGTTGTAGAGTTAACAGATTGAGTCCTTCATTGCTTAAATTATCATGCTATTTTGATTTTAAGTAAAGACTTCTAAAAATTGAAAATGTAAGAAACACGTTTCAAATATAATTGATAAATTAAACCAAGAATTTGAACCATTATTGCAAACTTTGTTCATGATCAAACCAAGGCAGATCCAGAACCATTTGGGGGGCAACTTTTAATAACTTTTTCGGTTTCCCCAGGGGTGAGGCCAAGTTTGGGGGCTTTTTCAAGATTTTGGTAGGATAGGAAATGAGACAATCACAAATATATCGCCTGGCAGTATTTTTCAAGATAAAAAGTGTTTACCTCTTTTTTGGGGGGTGTGGGAAATTTGGGAACTTTGCCCCTCGTCATCCCCTTTGATCCATCAGTTGTGGAATTCAACAATCAGAATTAAAAGCCATTACTGCAGTGGCTCAGTGCTCTTACATGGGTGATACGTGCACATTATGTGCCACTTTCACCAGAAGGGTGTCATGATTTGCCCATACACCCGCGCATCAGGCTGAAGAATGTGCGTGTAGAGGGCAGTGCTACCGCAGTTATGGCATCCAGTCAGATCTGTCTATACACGGAAACAAAGTTTTGGATCATTCCTTACACATTAGAGTTGATTTGGTTTTGACTTTATTGCAGGTGCCAGGCACTCTACCACATGCCCTCAGTAGGTGGGGATCTCGTCAACAGCGCCGTTTTGTCTGTGTTTGCTGCCCTCTTGTGGCACTCGCAGGAGCTTCGAGACACAATTCCTATCTATAGTAACTTTTGCTTTTCATTCTTTCCACGTTGCTTTTAAACCAACCACAGTTTGCAATTAATCTGTAATTGAGTGTAAAGTTGCAAAGTAAATGAGACTTTTTGGCAGTCTTGTTTTCCTTCAACTGAGAAGGCATAAAATAATAGTAATGTGCATAGTTTAATTTTTGATACGCTGGGGATATTTTAGTTCATCACTGGATGGATCAGTATTGCTTCCATGAAGCTAGGTCTTAATCTTGGGCCCTTATGGTATAGAGAGAGGAACTGGGAGCGTTCTGAAAAATATTCATCCAATAGCAGTCATTTTAAAGTGAGTTTTTTGTGTTCTTCTTTGGAGGAAAATATCATGTTTTGGTGAGTTGCCCACAAAATAGTGAAATGTGGCCGGAACAGGTCGTTGTGTTCGGACAGCATGTAATCCTGTAAATATTGATAGCACAAGCAATCTACCTACATTCGTTTCTTATTGTTGGTTTTATTTGTTTTAGTTGAAGCTGATTCTTTGTCCAAGCCAAGTGATGGCATAATCCAAGCGTTCAGAACGGCTGAGGGTCTCAGACCACTCCTCGTAAGTTTCTTGTTATTGCTTACATGCACTGCCAGTCTTGGTAATCATTTGATTTCAGAATTTGAACAGACGAGATTTAAGTTTCAAGAAGTACTTTGCATTCGGGAGATGTTAATTTTTAATTACAGATTTTGCCCTTACGCCAATGTATATAAGGGCAAAACCTGTAATTAAAAATTAACATCTCCACGATGCAAAATACATCTTGAAATGATTTTGCTTACCCGCTGCTACATCTGACTCAGACCAGCCAGCCGACCCCGGCGAGCTTGGTGGTCGGGTGGTTAAGACGTCAGCACTAGTAAGCCGGAGGTCGTGGGTTCGAGTCCCACCTGAGGAATCTTGTGATTTTTTTGACGAGCTGTGAAGCAAATGCGAGCCTATGTAATACCGATTTCCATCTTCTGTCCGTCCGTCCTCAGATGTTAAAGTTTTCCCTTGCAGGTCCATAGGTGTTAAAATGTGCCACTGAGTGCTTGTTTGCTTCCTCTTGGAATTCCATCAGTGTGTAAATAGTCTTATATGGCATTAATGCTTAGAAACTTATGAATTTAATGAAAAAATATAAAAGTTGAATGTTCATGTTTTGAGTTGTATTATGCACCAACCCTGTACTACAGACTGACTGAGCCACTGCCACTGAGTGCTTGTTTGCTTCCTCTTGGAATTCCATCAGTGTGTAAATAGTCTTATATGGCATTAATGCTTAGAAACTTATGAATTTAATGAAAAAATATAAAAGTTGAATGTTCATGTTTTGAGTTGTATTGTGCACCAACCCTGTACTACAGACAGACAGACAGACTGACTGACTGACTGACTGACTGATGTAATGTACTTGCATACTGACTGACTGACTGACTGACTGACTGACTGACTGACTGACTGACTGACTGATGTAATGTACTTGCATATGTATAGACAGTGTTTAGACACATACAAATGTACATGTACAGTATGTGGGAAAAATGAAAGGGATGGGGGGACTCTAAGTGGCAGATTAGGATGTTTGTTGGGGAGGAGTACCTATAGGAGGAGGATCATGGGGACAAGGTACATGTATGTAGAAAGTGGATGAAATGCTGGTTAAGGTTGGTGTAATGGTTGGGCTGGATAAGTGGGATGATGGGACAGCCAGAGGAAGAAGTGAAGGGAATGATGGGAAGGGGGCAGAGTAAGAGATGGATAGAATGATGGGGAGGGTGCAGAGTACAAATGGACAAGATGATGGAGGGGTGGAGATAGATGGGATTAGGGTTGGAGTCAAAGTAGACATGGTAAATATGGGATGATGGGGGGTTAGAATTGTCGAGGATAGGATGATGGAGGATGGATACAAAGTGCAAAACTGTACTTAAGAGGAGTTTTTAATTATGCACCATCCATCAAACTCACAAACGCACTGCTTATATAATCATCCAGGTCTAGTCTGACTGTACTGGACCCACATTCTATAGGCATTCCTCTCTCCTGTAAAGAACTGTGAAGCCTTTGTACCTGTATTTCCCTTTTTGGTGGTCTTTGTTGATATACTTTTAAATGACAAGCGCCTTTCAACACACACTCTGCACACAGCACTAACTAGGTTTTTTCTCTATTTGAATTTTATCACTGAGGTGGATAAAATATTTTGTACATCTGCGTATGTCAACCAATCTTGTAAAAATTTGGATGAGGCTTGGTTAGTATACACCCGTTATTTAGTAGCCATGTATGTATGACTTGGATGTCTCTTAACATAAGGTGTCACAGGAAAGAAATTCAAATTCATAACAAGCAGTGAGCCATGACGGCTTTGCCCTTCTAGTTTCATAAGTTCTCAGACAAGCACTGGGAATACAGTGTTATTTAATATACGTTGGCATAAGGTCAAAACCTGTAATTAAAGAGTTTTAAGTTAGTGCCTTGTTTTTAAAACAGCTACTGCACCAGTCCTTATCTATTAATTTTACATTGTGCATTTGTGCACCCACCATTTTCCTGTCACAAAGTGCTCATAAAGTTGTGTTGATCTTTTTTCTGTATGTAAAACAGGGATGCCTGAATGATTGCACAGATCCCAATCACTTAATGTGCTTTATAGTTCCATTTGAGGTAGTCATGGACAGTGATAGTAAAGATGGAAAATGTAACTTGGGAATCACTGTATTTGCTCTTGTTAGATTGACCTGCGACAGAAGCAGCTAGCAGCCCAGGAGAAGGACCCCAAATCAGGAAGCTCAGAGGGTGAACCCAGTAGGTGTTATTAACCATCTCGCTATCAAACCCCACAAACAAATTTTTGTACAAAATATTAAAATATGCAGGCTACTACATAACCCTCCCCAAAACATTAGTGTTTTAGTTGGGTCCATTACAATTCCGTGAAAGATCATCACAAAAAATGTCCGGTCCTTAACTAAGTCACTTGCTATTCAAGTGAATTGTGACAAAAGCATTCCTCTGTTATTGTTTACCAAGTTACTCATGAAAAGCATGTGACTGAACTTGTGTAAATGTTCTTGATGCACTTCACCACAGCACGGTCAACGTACATTAGCCCTTACTGTGCTGAACTCAACGATATCCAAGAGCAGGGTCTTTCTGTAGGATTTGGTTGGAGCAGTAAACAAAAGTATTTTTTTCAGCTGTTGTATTCTGTTAGATTCTGCAGGGTGCCTAATGAAAACCTCAAATGCATAAGGGTTAACTATGTAACAGTAATACCACAGTTAACCACAGTTTTTTGTATTGTATTGCTAGAGAGAGGGTTGAAGTGGAAAAAAGAGAGAGAATAAGGCTTCATGTAAAACATTTCCGACGGTTATTGCACTGTTTCCTCATTTGTAACTACTGCTACCCACTGAAAAAAGAGTGAAGTGGAAAGATAACGCAGTGTAAATGCATCTTTTCCCTCTGGCTTGCCACATATTTTGTCTCTTGGTTGGTGCCTTACTTGGATAATGCATCCAGGGTGACAGAGGGTCAGTCGTTTTTTCCAAATCGAAACACATTGCGTAGTTTTCTAAGTAAAAGTCCAGCATGCTGTGTTGATTCAGTGTTGCATATTCAATTATCCATTGCAGTTGGAGTGGTTCGAGAAAAGGCAAGATTTCTGCTTCAGTTTGCTGGGTTGACTAAACTGCAAAAGAAAGTGGAGGTATGGTTTATTGTCAACTCCTGACATCCCTTTAATGATTTACTGGAAGTTTCCTGAACAAAATTAACAGTAGTGCTGTAAATTGATGGCATATTAAAAGAAAAAGAAGTCTCGGTCACTGATTTCTGAAAAGAATTTCAAATGTTCTAGACAGCTCTCATTTTTTTTCATTTGTCATTTCTCAGTTTACCACTTGTCCAGAATCATCAATCTTGAAAAATTTGTGTTAGTAAAATATTTGCATATTTTTCATGAGCAAACTCGCAAACTGCTTGCTGATTGTATTTAGGGCAGAAAATTATACTAGATGCTTTCAGCCGCCACAAATCGTTACTCGTAAACATTATTCTTGTGATACTTGTCACTGCTACCGCATAATTAGCTATGCTCCGAGGCTTCACCACGGAGACATATTTTCTACAAGAACAGGTTGAATACAGGAGCTAAGTTCAAGTTCATTGAGAGACCTGTCGCAGGGATTTGATCATGTACAAACCTTCACCCTCAAAGGCTCAGGGATTGGGTAGCATTTTTAGCCCATCAGCTTCCCTTGATAACATTTGCACATCCTCAGGTGCACACTTGTTGAATCCTTGTGGACTTCTTCTTTTACAGCTGCAGCGTAGGCGCAGTGACCTCTATACAAGGAGTAAGTCGCTTGAGAGCAGAGCTCTGAAGGAACGGCAGACCTCTGCTGAGATGAATGCCGCCTTCCAGGTACTTTGCAGCACCTGGTGTATTTACATCTTTAATAGGAGCAGACACAAAACAGAGTAAAATGGGCTAAGCTGTGTTTCCCAGTAGTTAAAATTTTTCCATGGGTACTTCAAAGACCCAAACCATTTGCATACGCATTTATGCTATCATTTGAGACAATAGAGCAGTGCATGCTTGGAAGAAAAGTTTTACTCCCTTTTCCTTTCACAGTTGGGTCATTCCATGAGATTGGGGCACAATTTGTGACGGTGTCCTTGTTACATCGGTAACTTTTACCACCTGTCATGACCTGTAGAGTAGGTCATTTGCTCTGTACAAATAACACGCACCTCTGTATTCAGCCGTGAAAGATGTGTAACAATATCAATTTGGAATCCACATGCAGGGAAATAACTGTTCTTTTTTACAGAACCCATGTAATAATGGACACCGTCACAAATTGTGCCCCAACCTCGTGGAAGGACCCAGTTAAAAAACTGACAGAACCAAATTTACCAGTCAGTTTGGGTATTTCAAGGGACATTTAAGATTATTTAAGAACAGAAAACATCTTTTGGTTGTAATTAAGAATATGTTGTGAAGTGCTGAAGTCATCGTAGAAGAAAGAAACCATGAGAGCTGCATCACTTGATAGTAACTCACTTGTCCTACTACTGCCTTTTTGTGTCATATCTTTGTCAGGATTCTTCATTTTCTGTTATAAAGCTGTATGTCTAAGCGTAATATAAAGTAATTCATTTCTACAGACTATGATTTAATGAAAAGCAAAAGATGAAAAACTCCAAAGAAACAAAAACAGAAAGCCAACTGAGGAACAAAGGTAATACATTTTGACAGGGAGGTTGATTTAAACCATTTTTGAACAAATCTGAAATCTTGATTCCTTTCTTAGGGCACAGCTGAGGAAGGCACAGTGCTGAGCCAGTATCCCGAGTTCAAACTGGTGCTAGACTTTGTTAAAAACCCTCACCTCACGGTGGAAAGGTAACCCGATTCTGCAGATTCTTGATGGGTGTGTGCAGTCATGCACCTGCTCTGAGAAGACTTTAAATGCAGTTGTAACTCCACTCCGTTGTGTGACTCTGTACTGTTGGAAATTTACCATCAAATTCTCTCTTTCAAGCTCAGTGGAAGTTGTTCCCAGTTTTAAACTGGTACTAATACGAGAACAATCCAAACTAAAACCAGACAACGCAAAAGAAGAAGAATGGAATTTGTGGCCATGGCGCTTGCCAAAATTTAAGCCACACACATTAGATAAGCTCACTGTCTACACTGGTATCCTGGTGTACCACAACAACGTGTATGGGAGTTACCAGACAGGCCTTCATGAACTGTGTGTATACATGTTCAATTTTGAGGTTGAAATCTCTGTTTCTTTGTTTGTATTTTTTTTCCCATTGGGTACTCTTTTTTTCTAATACCCATAAATGGACATACCTTTAGATTGCTAACTTTGTGTGAACATTTATTTGTTTTTGTGTCGTTAAGAAAACTAAAAAACGTTAAATAGCTAATTTTTTTGCAGATGCTTTCCTTGACTGTTTTTCCTTTTCCTACCAATAATCCAAACCCGTGTGAACTCTGTGTGAACTTTGATTAATCCCCCCATCATTTACAAAACCTGTATTGTGTGGACCTCTGTTGTTCACAGGCAGCATTAGGTATATAAGGTTGTAATGCAACGTCTCCCTCACTTGCCCAGGGTACGAGGCCTGCTTAAAGAGCGACAGGAACGGGCCAAGGCAGTGGCCGACATCTACCAGTTTGCCTGTCGGTTCCTGAAAGCCAGTGGCAAGCCCACCATCTTCCAGTCAGACTGTTTGCAGTTCCTGAAAGAAATGCTGCTCACAAAATCCATCGGAGAAATGTGCGTATCATGTCTTCAAGTTGGTCTTTGTGGCTCTTAGTAGTGAACTTCATATACATATCCTGGGAGTGTGTTTTCAATAACCATTAAATGGTTAATAACATAAATTTTATGTGTTGCTGTGTACGAGACTTCACAACACTGACCAAAACGCATACAGATTAAACTTCTCTGTCACATTTACCACATTTTGTCACACACTAAATATTGAATTATATTCATGCAGTTTTTGTTACATTTTTACATCATTAATGCATTATTAATTGCCACTAAAAGTAACTGCGAATGACCTAAACATTGATATTGTGTGCCAACTTAACTGTAGACAGGTATAAAAAAGCATAAAATGTGATCCTGCTCACATTTGTTTTTGGTAAAACAAAGCCTTTTAAAAGTACTGAATAGCGGGTTTCATTCACCTGAAAAATAGTTTCTGAAAGATGAAGGCAAAGTTAGCAGTTTTAGGAATAGTTTTTACAGGAATAAGTTTTGAAAGTTCATTTTCTTGGATTGTTATCTTCTCTCAGGCACTATGCAAGTGGATTAGATGGCTGTGGACTGGAATTGGAGGCCAGGCTGCGTGGCTCCTTCTACCTCCTGGTGCAGAGTCTAGTTGAGGCCATTGAAAACTTTGACTGCACTGACCAGTCAGAGTAAGTACTCAAAAACCTGATTTCAAACGAGTTATTATTCATAGGAACCACAGGATGCCTAGTTGGTCAGTTTTGGGATCCATGCCCAAGAAAATTCCCCCTTTAAAAAATTGATGAGAATGATTTCATCAGTAGGAAATTGGTATTAACTCACAGGGAGGTTGAGACCGGATATTCTTGTATGGAGGCATGTCTTCTTCACCTACTCGATGTGGACTGGCAACCTTATGACTTGAAGTTTCTGTGTGACATCAAAGCACCCTCGCTGCTGCTAAACATCTCAAAAAGTAAGCCAGGAACTTGTTCTTCCGAGCTTATGTGTGACGTGAAACAGATTATTACTGTGGCTTACGTGTGACTGGCAGATTGAGACTAATTGTAATGGCGATCTGCTGTAACCAGCTATGACTGACTGCGAGCGACTCTAATTGTCGTGATGAGTGGCTGTGACTCAGTATGGCCGAGTATGAGTAACTGAATGTGACCGTGAGGGAGTGAATTCAGATGTGATTTTACCTGTGACTTTCTGAGAGTGATTAAGTGTGACTTTGACTGAATGTGACTGAGCATGACTTTGAACATGACTTACTCTGACTTTGATATTGATTGCAACAGCGACTGACTATAGCCGCATTCTCTTAGGACTAAAAAGTGTACAGAGTTACTCTTTTACTACTGCTGCTGTTTGGTAACATTCCATCATGGTTATTCTGCCGTGCATCTGCTTGTGGATTACTTGGACCCACCGAAAGTCCATGACTTTCAGTGGCATGTTGTTGTAGAATCTTACAAGGGTGCCCTCTGATTTACCTTACCGTATAGATCGTGAGCAAGAAACAACAGAGGTCACAACCCATTTATTGGTGTTCAGATTTCACATAACCAAAATGTCCACACAGGACATTTCTGCAATGTAAAATTGACAATGTAATTCTTCCATGACCCAGTTGGCCCTGTAAAAATTCTGCGACAGGAAGATGTAATTTACACTTGGTGATCTACACTTGACAATTTGAGAGTTTCCTGGCTGTCTGCACTGGATTTAATTTTTTCAAATTGATAACAGTAATAAGTTTTACTAAAGAAGTCCAATGCGAAAACAGCTTATGGCTCCAACATTGGCAGGCTGTGACTGTGACTGAGGGGATCTTTGTGGATAAGGCTTTGGCAGTATAAATGAAGCTGGGATCATCATAAAACCTGTATTTCAGATGACTAAGGACTGAGTCTGGCACCATTAAAACAACCAGTATTCCAGATGACCACATCACTGAAAGATGGGACTGTTATAACAAGCAATATTTCGCAACTGTATACAGGGAATGTAAGCTTCCATGACAAGCTCCCTAGTGTGGCTGACGAAGCTGAGCAGCTGGAGGTCCACAGGCAATGCATGGCGTGGTTCAAGCAATTCCGGGATAACTCCAATAATGGCTTCTCAAGATGGTTCAATGATATCGAGAAGCAGGACACGCTGGAGAAGAGACGAGTGAGTGTCTAGCTAATCTCATGCCAGTCAAATTTTCAAGTGGATTATATTGACAACTCTGTTATATTTCATGGTGGACATAATTTTGTCAGTATTCCAGTAGGGAATATGTGCATGTTCTGCAGGAATATATTAATATATCAGTTGTGAATGCAATACAATGCTGCTTTTTCAAACACTTCCATACTGAATAATCAGGTATACCAAACAACCCCCTTAGCTCCTGAATTTTCATTCTTATTTACAGAATATTGAAAATTTAGTTTAAATAAAAGAAAAATGGGTTAGTGGGTACTTGTGCATGGATACACTGGCGGCCATGTGTATCACCTGCTGAGTATGTGCTTGCAACATTGGTTACTCTGATGTGGAAAATTTTACTTCTTGTTGCTCCAAAGGTAAAGACTTTCACCTTAAAGGAAGCAAAAAGAAAATACATATACAGATCAATTAGCTTTCGCAAGTGAACTGGCAGAAATCTTTGCTAAATATTTTGCTAGTTTCAATTGTTTTCAACTGCACTTGCCTGACAGTTCTCATGTTTCTGGCTTGTGTGTTTGCAGCTTCAATGCAATTTGCTCTTTACACGCTGCTGCCATAGGCATTCAGAGCCTCTATCTGACAGCTTGTAGAATTGCATCGACGCAGCTTTTCAAACAATGTCCAATTGCATTGTATAAGAGCTATGCAGCACACACAGAATTACTATAAAGCAATTTATGTAGGAATCACTGAACCAGCCTGTTTAAAGATCAGTATTGAGGCCCTGCATGCCTATGGCGGCAGTGTGCAAAGAGCAAATAGATCGTCGTTCCAGTTTAGCAATGATTACCTGTGTAACTGCACTGCATGTCGCATGTGTTTTTGAAGTAATGACTCAAGGAAAGCTCATGGGAAACTGGCATAAAACATGGAAATATCTTGAAATGTCATAAGTGACTGAAAATCCCATGCCAAATGACCGCCATACCGGCCATTTTGCAAGGACCACGTCGTGTTCGTTATAGTTGCATTGCACTGAATGTTAATATTCATGGAGAATACAAACGTGTCTGGTTTTGACCACAGCACTTCAACGCAGTTACTCCAGTCCATCCTTTTGCAAGGAAGCAGCATGCTCACAGCTGTTTATCTGCCGTGTGTTGGACAGTAACCTCACAAAGCGTTCATTGCGATCTGCCACAGTCACTCATGGTTTTTTTTTTTTTTTTTGGTCCATGTGTTATTACTACACCAGGCAATGCATATGTTTATCGCCCGGTATTGCAGCAAACTTGCTGTGATCATCTCATGCGACGGCTGCGATGCCAACATACCCGGGCCGCGCTACCACTGTCTGGAATGTAGGGATCTCGATCTCTGTTTTAGCTGCTATTTTGGTAAGCCGCATGTTGACTTTCTCTCTGTTTTTTTTCCTCCCCCGTTTTGATTTTCGTTTTGCCGGTATTTCCTCCCACCCCCCCCAACTTCATCAGGCCATGCACATGTTTGTCGCTCGTTACTGTAGTCTACTGCCTACGATTTATATGGTTTGCGACGGTTGCCAGGCGCGGTTACCAGGAGCCCATTTTCATTGTCTGGAGTGCAAAGCCTTTGACTTCTGTCGTTCTTGCTTCTATGGTGAGTTCATATGTAACAAGGCCCATAGAGAAATGTTGAAGTGAATCTTGGATTGCTTGTTTTTGTTCTGCCGTCTAAACCGAGGAGATACCATTACTGGAATGGCACGAAACTCACAGGTGTGCTTTTTTACCTTGAGACATATGCACATTAGGCAAATCACAATACGCTAATGGTGGAAGAGGTATTTGAAGAGTAAGCTTACCACCTGTGTGCAAGTGTGGTGCCACCACAGTAATGGCTTCTTGTTTTGGTCACCACATTATTATATATTGGTTGAGTGATGAGTAAAGTTAAATTTACATTAAGAAATTAAGGTATTTTTGACAGAAAGGAGGAAATTGAGATTTTGTTTAAGTTATTATTTATTGCAGTTTGGTTGCCATTTTTCAATGATCATTTGACTCCAATCAAAGGTTTGGTGTGAGGGTAGATTGCAAACAAAGCATTCCATTCATTCAAAATAAGTCAACTGACGTGATATGCGTATGGAGTGTAGCAGGTTAAAGTGGATTATAGTATTGACTTTCTGTGACTGTACAAACAGTAGGAGGTTTGGAATTTGTAGAACGTCGGCAAGATGTCCAAAATAAATCATGCCCATTTGGTTCAATATTTACATAAATCCAAAAGACCACTTTCCCACAACCAAGTCAATTTTTGGTGGAGCAGATCAAGTATGAAGTGGTCTGGAACTTTCTGAAATGGTCCACTTTGATTATACTCTGTCAGGTGGTGTACAGGTTGAGGGCCATAGGGATGACCATGCCATGGTGGATTTCAGGTAAGGGGCATGGACGTGTATAATAAAATCTGGACTCGCAATGCCCTTAATCTGCCTTTGTTCTTCCTGACGTCAATACAAGCAAGTCAACCTACGCATTTGTATTCGGCTCGATAAAATGGCCGCCAGTTGGCTTCTTTTTCTTACGAAAGCGTTGCAAGTCCAGGTTTTTTATATACGTCCGTGATAAGGGGTCATTCGATATGGCCGTTTCACAATATAGCACCACCGAGAGTGTGTAACGCGTTGGCCAATCACAATGCGCGAAATTTGTCGACCCAATGCGCGTTTGGAAAGGGTCGACAAATTTTGTGCGTTGCGATTGGCCAACATGTTGCAAACTCTTGGTGGCACACTATTGTGAATTGCCCGTATTTTTCCATCATTTTCATGAGAATACAGACTGTGCCGGATGGGGAGGGGCTCATTTGACCATGTACACTTGGTAATTATTGTTAAAAATAATGACGAAACCCAGCATAGAAACTGTCATTTTTCTTCTCAGTTTGCAAGCTCTTGGAGAGGGGATCTAGAGAAGAGTACATTTTCTACGCTCATGACAATCATGGGAAATTGGTGACCCTTCATCTGACAACTCATGCTGCTTAGTAATGAATTACATGAGAAATAAAATTAGAAGAAATTCCGCACTATACTGGAACTTCAACAATCAAAGTGTAATGCTTGAAAATATAGCCAATACGGATTTGACAGCCAATTTTTCATCTGGAAACATTACATTCTCAGCCTCAAAATCCCACCTTGCCAAAAACAGTTCACCATTGAGCTGGCATGCTCTGGATAGTCATGTACACCCAGAAAGGGGGATAGTGACAAATGCCACATCATTGCAGTTGGCAGGTTACTCAGCTCCATCAAGTGTTGTCAGTCTGTCTTGGCAATGCTTGACAGCTGTGTACGGTGTTGTCATGCAGCTATAATGGATGATCTAAATTGATTGGTGGCATTTATTGGGCACCATATGTATGTAAGAAGATCAAACAGCCTGTGTATCAAACCAAATCATCTTGAGTTGGCTTCGTATGAGGAAGCTAAGAAAAATAGATGAACTGGAATTTCATCGTAGTGAGCTTCATCTTTCCTGCATTTATTAACCCCTTCGCGCTGGTAGTTCCTTTGACCGTGACTGCTGGGCTGTGGTATGCCCTGAATGGAGGGCTTTGTCCATCAGCAGGTCCCATTGAACCAGCAGCTGCATGGTGAATAGACTGTATGTGTGGTATGCACTAATCCTCCCACAAAGCCGTGGCTCTTGCTGTCTCCCTTAGCGAAGGGGTTAACTTACTAACTTATTATTTATTACCGCACTTCACTTTACTGAATCATTTAATATTTTAGTTGTTTTTAGTGAGAGCAGAGTCGGCCTCTTAATAGTAGAATTTTTTTGAATGTCAGGCAGGCAGTACAGTAATTTTGCTTTTTTTTTCTTCTTCTTCTTTGATAAATTGGGCAGGTATAACTGTGATTTCTGCCACGGCTTCATCGTCGGTACTCGTATCCACTGTAACATCTGTGAAGACTTTGACCTGTGCTATGGCTGTCATCACGCGCAGGATTTCCCTGAAGGGTAGGTATATTAAAGTTAGCATCTGAATCCCCTGCTGTGCGGCTGTGGCTATGGATGTCTCATGCTGATCCACTCCAGTTAAATAGCCACAGCCATAGTGAAATTCCCAATTCAAACACAGGCTTATTTTTAAAAGAGGGTTTTGACCATTTGATACATGTTATGTCTAACTGTCAGTTGGTGTCGGTGTAGGGTGAAATTTGTGAGGGGGCACCTGGGGGTGTACACGTTGTTCTTAAGGGGGCACTGAAAGCATATTAACTGTAATTTGTACATAGGCTGTGTACATTTCAAACTTTCAAACGGGGGCACCTTGGGAGACATGGACTTCCACTGGGCAGGGGGACACATATGCTGTGGCAGTTTCCTATCAGCTTGTGTGTTAAATGTCAGCCTTTAGTAGTTTGGAGTATTACCACATATGGGCAAAGTGACCTTTCCCTATGCCCCCATTGCTACAGCAGTTTTCGTCTAACTTCAACATTAAATATCTCAAGTTGGCAAGAACGAATTTTAAAGCACAACTATGTTTTAAAATGTACAGTGGATATCTATAATGGGTTTTTTTTGTATAGCAAGTCAAATGTGTGCAAACAGAATTTTTAGTTGGTGTTTTTTGTTCCATATGCTCCAACATTGTAAGAAAAGTACCCTGTAACATTGTTGGCTGGTAGAACAGGCCTTGTGATTGGTCAGATTGCATGAGATTTGTAACGTAATAGCTGGTTCAAATATGGTAATATTCCAGACTGTTTATTGCCACAGTATTGGAGACTCACCCTATACACCATGACATTGAATTTGTGTGTTCGATTGATTTTCCAGGCACACCGCTTCACATAGTGTGGAGGTCATTCCCATGAAGATTGTCAGCTCGGGCATGCAGCAGGGCCCGTTACTGGAGACCTACAGCCACAACCATGCCTGGCTGCTGTTCAGTTCTCTAGCTCTCTCTCTTGCCGATATGATGCATGCTGCGCAGAGTCGAGGTACCAGACCTGTAGTTTCATATACGTCTGCATTTACACAATATGGCATGGGTTTACACAGCATCAGTGTTGCTTTGGTGGAATCTCACTGCATGCACATACAGGTTTATGCACATTCAATAGGGGCTGCATTGGATACGCGTGACCGATTGTTGTTATGAGAAATAGGTTTGTAGGTACACCATGGAATCAATCTCTTTTGGGCAAGGTGGGGTTCTTAAAAGAGCCGTTGAGTGTTAACTCAACGTTTCGGCCAGTGTGCTCTGGCCGTCCTCAGGAGAGTGTGCCGGACTGGAGTGGATAGCGTGGTTATAAAAGGTAATCCGGAGGCGGTGGAGTGTGGAGTGTGGAACGGGATTTGAGGGTTGTGTAACTCAGTGTGTGCACTGTTGCGTGAAGGCGTTGGATCCTGTTGGGTGCAGGGTGACGGAATTGACGGGAAACCATGGGTTCAGGTATGGGGGACCCTTATGCCAAGAGGGATGAGGGGGGTGTTTCGGGCAGAGAAGATCCTAACGCCTGGAGTGGGGGTGTTGGTTTCGGGTATAGGGGACCCTACTGCCCGGGAGTGGGTGTCTGCTTGGGTGCAAGTAGTGGGCGCCAGATGTCGCTGAGCTTGAAACCGATGTCTTGGGGTACGGTGTGCCGAAAAATCTCCATGGCTTCTCGAATTCATCTTGGGAGCCAGTTCTAGTTGAGGCGATGAGTTCTGCTTTGTCCCATTCAATGTGGTGGTCCATGAAGTGTGCATGTTTGATGATGGCCAACTTTTTGTATTCTCCTCGTCGGCCGTGCAAGCGGTGTTCTTGGAGTCTGGTGGGGAGATTAGCAAGAACAGGGCACCAACCAAAATGTTTTTATATACATATATTGCTTGCGACTGGTACTCAGCTAATTTTTGCTCAGCACATCAATTTGCAAAGCAAGTTTTTTGTTCAGTAGCTCTGTGGAATTGGGTCCATTTTCTCATTTCTGAGTCTTTGTCCTTTCAGTCGTAGAGTAAGTTATACTTGTAGAATATGGAGTGAAGTCTGAGTCCTAATGTGTTTTGATTCATTTCAGTGGTTAATCAAGAGTATGGTCATACTGCAAGTAAGCTGTTCCAGCAGTGTATTGAGCTTGCTACCAAATGCCTACCAAGTGTTGCCCAGACCTCCTCTTTGGGTAAGTACCATTTGTGTTGTCCAGACTGTCACAAGACCAGTCCGTGCACCTGTTACAAGTATTAAATAAGTGAACACTGTAGAACGAATGCAGTTCATTTGAATAGCTTGTGACTTAAAATCTGACTGGAGATCTTGTACTGATCTTGTGCTGGTCTAGTGATGATCCTAAGAGGTCTCATCTGCTCACTAGTACATAAGAGATCCTTTGAAATCAGAAGTCTCCGTGAGGAAAGTTACAAGAGTCCCTGCATGTATTACCAGATCAAGCGCTGTTCTTAGTTTGTCACATAACAAATGTAATATTTCATCTCCAAGGGTTATCATTTTTTATTGTAGATAATTCTGCAGTCTTCATTGTAACTTTTCTTGCCAAAGTTTGTGAAAAATTCACCATTTAGCAACTGACAGCTTCAAGCCAGGGTTGTTAGATAGACTGAAGATAGTATACGAGTCTGTAGTTGATAGTGTAAGATACATAAATACGAAAGACCTTTATATACATACCTTTTACAGTATCTTTTCTCAAATGCTGAATGCCGGATTTGTGGTTTACAGAGAGCAAAAAAGATGAGAAAGAAACCGGGAAAGCTTCAGACAAGGAAGTTGAGGAGGCACCATCTGAAATAAAAGAAGGGGAAGACTCTGAAGGTATTTGTTATTCCTGGAAACTTTGAAACCGGTGAATTGAAGTTTGAGTAGAAGGGTCAAAATTGTTGCAGAGGGTGATTCAGCGGTTATAGAATTCTGTGCACTGAAAGGCATATAACTCCGTAGTTTCCCATGAGACTTAACATTTAGAGGGAGAAACCGTGCGGTAGGGTGATACGCTGCTGCGTTTAGAAATGCGAGAGATTTTTCAAGGATAGTGCTCTGAGGTTTTGCATTCTGTCCAATCGGAAGCCTTGTTGAATGTGACATCACGGACTGGCCGGAAGATTGTTGGAGCAAGAAATGGGCATGCCTTTGCTGTGCCTTCAAGTCTTCCAATTTGACGCCATCATTGCAACATAAAAACATCAACATAATGATTCGCAATACCAAATAGGTTGCCACTTGTTGTGTAACTTCCACTCTAAAAGGGCCAATTTCATAGAGCTGCTTAAGCACAAAATTTGCTTAAGCACGAGAAAACCTTGCTAGATATATCAGGTAACCAGCCAAAATGCCAAGTGATGTATATTGTTTGGGGATTGTATTTAGCTGTCTTTTGGTTAACATGGCAATCAGATAGAGTTTGAGCTGGTAACCTTTGTTTATTAAGCAAAGTTTTCCCGCTTAAGCAAATTCTGTACTTAAACAGCTCTATGAAATGAGGCCGTAACAGAGATTGTTTGTTGGTTATAAAAAGCTTCCTCTCTCTTTGCGCATGGAGCCCATTACTTCACAAGGAGCTTGATGTCAAAATGTACAAAATGTTTCCATTTGTTATTGGACAGTGTTTGGATATTTTAATGGGGTTGTTCAAGCTAATCAAAATCATTTTTAATTTTCATCTTCTGAATAATTTTAGAGTGATTTTGGTTTTGTTTTCCAGTGACTGAATCGACAGAGGAAGACAAGAACAAGTTACGTGAAAAGGCCTTTGTAAGCAACTCTCAGGAAAAAGTGCTTGGGTTGCTAGGGGCTATGCTACTGGAAAACACACGGGTAAAGGTTCCATTATTTTTCACTTTTAGGGGCCACTGTAGACCTTAAAATGTGGATATTTTCTGTGGATTGCTGGCCACTCTCTGTTGATGTTCATTCTTTGCTTACAAGTCGGCCCTCCCCCTCCAGTTTTTCCAGGTATTGTCTCAGATTCCAGTTTGAGCACATTGGGGAATGTGGATATATCTCTTTTGTTGGCAGCTCGACAGCTCCCCAGTGCGGCAACTTTACACCAAGGAACTTCACATCGGAACAATCTTGCCTCTTTTGCTGAAATTAGCCAAGTAGGTTTAACATGCTGGAACCTTTGTTTTTGATAATGAGGATTATTTCTTGCAGGTTGGGTAAATGTTATTTTAAAAAAAAAAAAGGCCAACTTTACTTCATCTCGTGTCATCTTTATCTGCTTAGTCTGGAATTATGTTAGTAATTTTTAAAGTTGCTCATTAACCACTTGCCGCCGGGTGGTTTGAAAAATGCAGTGCACATAATCGGGACTTTTTCAGGATTTTCAGTTTTCAAAATTCTTCAAAAATTCATCATTTCAATTAATGGACGTTTACACCCACACGAATTACTGTCTGGTGGCCACTCCAGTCTGACAGACAAAATCTATTGACGCCCGAGTATTTCAGCCAGGCCTGCAGCCTTGTAAAAAGAGTCCAGATTGTACGGTGTTATGTAACTTTCTTTTGTTCACAAACCTGGCACATTGCGCTGCTGACCTCTTTTTAATAGGGGCCAGATTAGCGTACAGCGGTGCTGTGCTGCTCATCGCTGCGGTGGTGGAGTGCTTTTGTCCCCGGTGGTAATCTGCTCGCACTAAATGCCCCAAACCATGGTATACTGTTTCAAAACAAGGCTGGATTATCTCCACTATTGAGAGTGAAAAAATGTCTGTAATGCCCAGCAGCCTTGTCTTTTTTCTGAGTACGGTCTTTTGTTGCAAGGCCCAGTTCCCTTTGTCCATACGTATAAACACATGGTGCCTGAAACCGGGCTCCCAGGCAGGAAGTGGTTAAGATTATTTGGGTTGTCAAACTCATACATACTTAACCATTTTTATTTGTGTACGAATTGGTGTTAAATGTGAACATCAGGAAATCTGTTTTGAGAGAATAGAATTCCTACATGCTGTTATCTCATACTTACCAGTTTAAATTCATCATGCTAGCCTTCAAATCTTACGTTGAGTGTGGTATTCATACTTGTGGCAAATTCTCTGAAATCAGGTTTGATGACAGTTTCTTATTTTTGTTCACTTCTCTCTTTTCGCTTTGACAGAGAACCAAATAACCTAGATAGCAATAAGACCCAGCACCAAATTGTTGCCCTGCTGGGCCAACTTCTTCCCCACATCCCACCCAACGAAGCTGACAGAGTCATCCAACGATCAGAAGTGCTCATCACAATGCAAGAAGCGGATGGGAGCGGCAGTGTTGCAGCATCCCAAGGAACAAAAGATGAGGATGCCCTCAAGATGGATGAAGAGGAGACAAGCAAAGCGAGTAAGGAGGAAAAGATGGAAGGAGCCTTGACCGTAGATTTTCTGTTTGATCTCGGAGCATCATGCCTGGAAAAGTAAGTCTGATACAGTGTCTGTATCTTTATTCAGATGCAGCCAAGAGAATGTTTTGAGACATGTTTAAGACATTACCTCTGTTGTGTAACGAGGAATATTACCAGTGAGGGTTTGCACAAACTTAAATCTAGTAATAACAGTAATAAATGTAATGCTTGTGAAGCTCCGACCATCAAATCAACAATCACAAGCACCTTGCTATTGACAGATATCCTTTTCCTCAGGCAAGACCAGTTGGCAGCCTTGTACAGGCACATGTGTTGTCTCTGCACTCACAGTTACCCATTTATACATCTGGGCAGAGAGTGGTTAGTAGGAGTAAAGTGACTTGGCCAAGGTCACAATTAACATGTTACCCGCTGCTGGATTTGAACCCCTAACCCAACGATTGGGAGTCACAAACCCTAACGACTAGACTATGCTTGTGCTGAATTTTGTGTGTATATGCCTCTAACCTTGCCTACAACATAATTTGCTTTTCATTGCAGGAGCGGTCTTGAGTGGACGTCCCTGATGGCCAGTATTTTACAGCGTCTTTGTCTGGTGCCGTCTTGGCAGGCTGTTGTCGCCCAGAAGATCAGTAACATCATCCAGTGCCTCCCTAAACAGTGTCCGCTGCCCTGCATTTTCACCTTGTTTGTGGTGGCTGGCTTTCCCGAGGTAAGGGGACATTTGAAAAACTTAAAATGTGCCTCACTGTTTTGGTGCAGTCCAAACAAGTCCCCAGACATCCATACAGGCCCTGACACACCAGTCTCAAGTCATCTAGCCTTGGAGTAATTCTTGAGCTTTGCTGAAGACCTGTGACAAACATTAAATCTGCTCAGCAGTCACTTCTGCTTTGTGAAATTGTTTTAGGTTCTGTGCCTTGGAAGTGCTGTGAAGTACGTAGAGACAGTTGGGGAGCAAGCTAGTGTGATCGTCACCAAACACTTGGTGGAGAAAAACAAGGCGTTTGTAACTGACATCAGAACGAGGAAAAAGAAACAGGCAAGTGGAATTTACTGAAGTTTGTCCATACTTTTGTGGCAATTGGGGAGATCTGGAAAGAAACTTACAACCTTATGATAAAGATAGTGCACATGTTTCATGTACTCCAAGGGCACAGTTGAACACTATAAGAGGACGGGAGGTCCCCGGTTTGTTGCCAGGTCTTCATTTCAAAATTGTCTACAAATAAAATGATAGGAGTTGAAAACAATTTATAAAAAGCCACAGGAAGGACAGCAGGAAATCCTCAGTGTACACTGTTTACTATCCTGAGAGTTACGGTAGATCCTTGGTTCGTAGCCAGGTCCTCATTTTCAAACCTTGTACAAATCAAATGAGAGGAGTCGAACAATATATTAAGAAGCCATATGATGAACAGGAGGAAGTCCTCAATGTGCTCTTTGTACTATCCTGAGAATTGTGTTAGATCCTCGGTTTGCAGCCAAGTCCTCATTTCCAAACCTAGTACAAATCAAATCAAAAATAGAAAGAAAGCATAGGATGAATTGGAAAAAGTCCTTGATGTACTCTGTGTACTATCTTGAGAATTACAGCAGGTCCTCATTTCATATTAACGAGTACAAATCAAGAGGAGGAAAGTGGGACCTTCTTTGTGTATCCTGTGAATTGTGCCATGTGGGAATACTGGCTATGCTGTGTCCACAGCAGTTCTTGTTGGCCAAAATTGTGTCACACTTGGTAATGGACTGTGTTTCTGATGTATGATCCGCGTAAAGCTTCACTGTGCACCATTTATCAGTGACTGCTGTAATTGCATACCTAAACTTTCCAGACTGTTTGCTGTTTTCAGGTTAAGGATTACAAGCTGGTTGTGGATGAGGAGTTGGGGCAGAGTCTGAAACCAGACCAGTTCTCCTTCTTCATCTCTGTTACCAAGGATATTCTGACGCAAAGAAAAGAGGGTAATTGATTTCTTTTGTATATCATTTCATATAGCATATCCAGTAAACGTTGAGCCTCTCCGGTTCTTATCAGAACCACACAGACTCAAAAAGAGATATTGCATGGTGATTACTGCAAGCTTTCCATCTTAGTCGTCTGTCACCATGAATAGCTTGAAATCCCATCATATCCAGTAACTAAAGAATATCTCTATATTTAATTAAAACTCCAAATATGAAGAAAAGGAAACAGCTTGTGTGTAGTTACTGAAGAAATTTTAAGAACCAAAAAACAAAGTGATTATTGATCATAAATGTTCCTTTGCCACCCATGGAGCAACAGATCAGCACCTGTCATTTTATTGGGTACTGCTTTTATTTGCTGCTTGATAAAGAGAAGAACTTTCAGCAGATACCCTTAGCCAAGATCACTACTGCCATAATTTACAGTTGTTCTCTACTGCAAAACCTTTTTGCCTTCGACCCAGAAACTAGAACTAAGTTGTGAGAGAAACCATCCTCACCACTGCTAGATTAATTGAATTCAAATGGATACACTATGAATAGTAAAATGTATGAATAATGCATACATGAATAATACATCTGGGATACACTGAACACTGTTTTGCAGGGGTGGAGCACAGCGTGGAGACAGTCTGGGTGTTGTATCTGATCATGAAGACCATCCTCACAAATATTAAGGTAACTGGGCTGTTTGTTTGGCTCTCTGCTGTGTGTCAGTTTGCATGTTGGTCTTTCTGGTCAGTTTTCTCTCCTTGCTTCCCTGGGTAAAATTTTTAGAAATCAAGCAAAGACGGACAACTTTTTAACTTCCTGTACCCTCCTGAGCAATCCAACATGTACATTTGTAGAGAGCACACCTAAGCTCAGACGGGGTGTTGTAAGCTAGCCTTCAAACTTTGGTCAAAGGGGAAACACAGAGCCTGCTGTCGGTCTGTACAGTTCTGTTAGTCTGTCTTTATTAGTTAAGCAGTTGATGATTTGTCTGTGAAAGCAGCAGTAGTAATCTGTGTGTCCATTGTGGTTGTGTATTTCAGAGGCAAGATCCTCACTTTGTAAGATTGGTAAGTTCACTAAACATGTGTCAGAGACCCTTATATCCACTTTGTGCAGGAACCAGAGATAGCATGCTTGTACTTAGCAGCATCATCCCCGTAGTTGGGGTGCATGCTCGGACTCATGCACACTTGGCGTGGTTTGCACTAAGCATGTCCAGACAGGTTTCTGTTGAAAGTGTGCTACCTTCATGATATGGCCACCAAGTTAAAACGGTCCTAATCAGCCTCATGTTTGCTAACACTGAGCAGATAATGTGGAAACTAATCTATTGGCCATAGTTTCAAGTTGCACTAGTGTAACTGCAGTCATGCTGTACATCATTCCTCTGCATCTCTACTCATCTTGGTCTTGAAATACATTGTAAACTATTGTTAGAATGTTAGAATGTCATGCCTATGTTTCTTGCAATGTTTAAAATATCTGAAGCTGAAAACGAGGTGAACCACTTCAAATTTGCTTCCATTACTTCACTTTCAGTTACTTCAAATTTGTTTACAAACTATTGAATACGGGCGATTCACAATAGTGCACCACCTAGAGTTTGCAACACGTTGGCCGATCATTTGTCGACCCTTTCTAAAAGCGCATTGGGTCGACAAATTGCGCGCACTGTAATTGGCCAACACATTGCAAACTCTTGGTGGCGCACTATTGTGAAACGGCCGAATTCTTCCATGATGTATGATAAGCATTGCATTAAACACACTCTGTTTGCACTCATTATTTTTTGAAAATATTTTAGTGTATCTTACAAAAATTTCTGCTTGTGAAGCAGGACTTTAGGAGATGTATGCATGTCTAAACACATCAGAGTGGACTTTCAAGTCAAAAATAACATTTAGAAGCACTGCAGTAGCATTACATGCATGCTCTGTCTGTCTCTTTGAAGCATGCAAATTTCATTTATTAACTTGACAGTTCAGTACCCAAAGGTCATTATGATGGTCACATGAGTTTTGGCCAATACTCTTCAGACCCTATTCCGATGAGCTTGAAAGAAAAATCTAAGTGGACAGAAAATGTTGTAGACTGTTTTTGTGTAAGTAGTTTGGAGAGACCAGTATGCTTAGAGTTTGCCAAATCATCTCGCCAAATTTTGTTTTAATGCAAAACTTTTCAGTGAGGACCTTATGGAGGAATCCATCAGCCATTGTAATGCTATCATGGGCTATGTGCAATGGTCTGCACCAGTGGCAGAAAGCATTGGGGTAACTATTGTTCATAGCCATTACTCTGCCACAGTCACTCTGTACAAAACCCAACACAGTACTTTATGCCATTTTAAGGGGAGCATGGGGGTGGGTAATCTGGCCACTTTCAGGTCTTCCAAACCTCAGGTTTTTATCCCCAGTCATGGCTTTTAACCACGGACCCTACACTGCTGTGGAGCACTTACAACGTCTGGTGATTAAGTCGAGGATATTTCGCTCTCCTTCAATCTCACCCCTGGATTCACAATTTCGAGCCCTGACTTTAGAAACTCTGGCTTGGTGCTGATCTTTTTCTACCACAAAGACACCAAAGCGTGTAGTACAAAGCCCAAGTTTCGAATGGTCTCATTTGGTTTGAGCACTTAAGTTTGCAATTTATTCAATCTAGCCACATTTGAAACCACAGTGAAAACAGTGGAGGGCCCCGTCCAAATACTCTGGCTGTGGTTACAAATCGCACATGTGTTTATGGAAACCGTCAGGCAGCCGCTTCATGCATTTCCCACATGTGACTGTAGAGTACTGAAGTGTGAAGTCATTTTGAACCAAGAGGTGTAGTGCAAACGAATGAAGTACGCACGATAGTTGCTTCGCGTGTTCTCACCCTAATGCTTTTTATGCACATGCAATTGTGCATTTGACCTATTCACTTTGGTACTCTATGTTGCTTCAAGCTATAGCCAAGTAATCCTGATATTGCTTAGTTTCAAAAATGGACCCAGAATGGAGCAAATTTACAAAAGTTTAAATAATTATGTGTATTTTCAATATATCATTGATCTGTACATACTTTCAGACAGTGTAACAGCTGTATTTAGTTGAGTTGGGTGTTTTGCCATCAATTTCAGGGGAGCAGTGGTGCTGATGGTAGACTGGAGCTTCTGAACAGTGACCTAATACCCCTGCTTGTACATCTGGCAAGTCAGGCAACCAAACTCAGCCGACAGTGGATCCTTAGGGATTTGGAGGTGCATATTCAAAATTGAAATTGTATTATTGAAGGATTTGTAAAAATTCAGATGATACATTAAAACCTTTCTTAGATTATTAGAAATTCTGGGAAAGTGTCAGCATTTTCATTAACTTAAACCCCCTAGGGTGTATGCAAAAATATATTGAAAGTGGAGGATTGAGGACTGTTGGGTTAATGAATGTTGTCAAAAATTTAGAAAATATTGTTAAGGTAATTGTTCATAGTCCGTTGGAAATGTTGCCAGTTTTCCCTTGTAAGTTTTTCTTCTTTGCCAGCTGTAATTGCATGTTGAATTTGTCTCCAGATCCTGTCCATTCGACTCTACGCCTATGGCAAGTCAGGATTTACAACAGTCTCGGCCGGAACCGATCTCCCCACTGCCTTTATGGACAGTGACCAGCTAACAACCCCAGATGATGGTGATGAAGGCGATAAAGACACCAGCGATGACGATAGTGATGACAGTGACAACGACTCCTACTCCACCCTCCACTCTTCATCTACTCTTTCGAACTCCAGCGGTTCGGGTTATGCCACACCGGATGACATACCCTCCGCCTCTGGCTCTCCACGGAGGATCTCGGCATCTTCCACTTCATCCCAGGGGGGCCTGGATCCCCTGGAGGGACTAGAGGATAAAGCCAAAATCTTTATCAGTGTTAGTTGCGGAGGATTTCTTTGTTTTCTTAAAGTCATTGCTGTTTTCACAAAGTGTCACATAGCCTATTCTAATGTAGGAATTCCTTTGAAAATAGTCACAAAATTAAATCCAAGTGCACGTTTGAGCAAAGACCATTTGTCTACCACTTGCCAATTTTTGCCTGGTAACCCATGCACAAAATGCACCCTGAGTACCGGGCAAAACAAACCAGTGGTTAGCAAAAGATCCATTCTCAATCTTTGGCCTTGTGGCTAGTTGCCAAATATTCAAAGAAGTGTCAGTGTCTGTAACTTATTACTGTCAGTTTTATTCGAGTAAAAAAATGCTAAAATACCAAATTTCCTCTGCAAGTTGTCTTTTTTTTCTCTCAGGTGACCAATGATGCCTTTCAGACCCCACTCCCAATACTGAGAGCAATCTATGAGAAGTCTGGTCACAGCCTCGAGGCTATGGAGGCCAAGATACACGAGTGGTAGGTCAACAGGAAAACTGTAGTCTGGCTCACATGGGGACTTAAATTAAGCGAGCTGTTGATTCCTTGTAACATTAGATTTCAGGCTGCATCTGAATTACATGGTTGTTGCTGGAAATAATATAGGTGTCCATGAAATATGCACGAGTCCACTAACAACTTCTGTTGTGGGTTTGCATGGTTGCCATCTTGCAGACCAGTGATTTTCTTCCATAGGTATGCGCAAAGCAGGTTTCTCTGTGGAGCAAGACAACTGCCCTGCCAGATGGCATTTACGCAAAGCCTCTATAGGCATGTGTGACATTTGCAGCTAAAGCCAAGTAATTTGAACGCAGACTTTGTGACAGAATGTGCTTGCACATGTTACATTTTTTCCCCACAACCTTTGCTTGACCAACAAGCCACATATGCTCACTTTTTATTCTGGATATTCTGTAGGGCTTTGCATGGCAGCCATCTTGCAGGTCAGGCTTTTGTTCCACAGAGAAACCTTCTTTGTGTATACCCTGTGAAACAGAAGCACTGGCCTGCAAGATGACAGCCATGCAAACCCACTCTAGAGCGTGGAATAGAACATGGTATGTAGAGCATATCTCTGGAGCAAATTCCTAGGGCCTAATGAGCATGGGCTCCAGGTATGTGACGGTAATGTTATTCATGTACCTGCTCAGCTTCGGCTGAATTTTTTAAAGAGTTTTTGCCTTGAAATTGGAACTCTGTTTTGTCCACCTTGTGACAAGTTCCTTTATATTCTTCTGCTAAACCAGATATCCCAGTGAGGCGTTGCTTAATTCATTTTAATGAGCATCTGTCTCCTTCTCCCAATACTCATCCAGGTTTCTGGACGATGATGCACCGGGCGTGAGCAGTGAGGTCAAAGAGTTGGCAAAGCAATGGGAAATTAGAAACACTGGCGAGAAGCCGTCACGTTTGGACCTCAAGTCAGTGGACTCTGGAGTAGTCTCGTTCAGTGCGTCCAGCTCACTGCCGAAGTATGTTACAAAAATCTTTCTGAAGTTCAAGGTTATTGTTAAACCTGGGGATCCATCAAAGAATCATGTTTTAGAGGCCTTCAAATACTAGCTCAAACTCAGGTGTTTGATATTTTGTGTCCTCAAGCAAGACAATTTGCCGCAATTGGCTTCCGCTTCTTAGAAGTATAGGGATCATTGCCACAGCTGATGATCGTGTCACTTCTCTTGTACAATTTAAAAAGGTTCAATCGTCCATATCTGGTTTACTATTTCTTTTGTTATCTTTGACAGTCTGCGGCAAATGAACAGTACTCTGTGTCATCAGGAACCACTTTGGACAACATCCAATTTTTGACCTTGCAACAAGCTTGTGCCTGGATCTTAATAACCATGGCCTTTTTTTCTTACTCAGGCCGGCTGTCACTCCTAAACAAGCAGAACCGGAGCCTTGTGTGGATGGCTCGTTGAAACTCATTGCGAGTTCTGAGAAGTCACTACGAGAGGTGAGAATGACAATGGTTTTACAGAAAAGAGGAGAGGTAGCATATCATTCAAGGCGTTTTCAAATACAGCCACCAGCCCCACAGTGGAAACTACTATCCTTGTCCAACAAATACAGGATATCTTTTCAGCAGCAGAGGGTCATGATGTGCACAGCTCCAAAGCCTTCAGGGTTAATTTCAAAGAAAAGTCGGGATCCAACATAAAGATGTAGTTGGTGTTCTCTTTTACAGAACTACCAGAAGCAGCAGAGGTCTCGGAGTGCTGCCTTGCTGAAGAAAGAGCTGCACTCCATGGACAAGATGCCTTCCAGGGAACACCTGCACAAAGTATTTGTTATGTTGTTTCTTTGTTCTATTCATAAAGGAGAATTTGCGGGGAACTTGGCTGTTCATCAGAACTGATAACCACCAGAAAAGATAAATCTGTCAATATTTCTACAAAAAGTAGCACCATTCATTCAGACCTTACTGCCAATTGACTTAAGTATCCTTACCCATTTCAACCATTCAAGAAACTTTCAAAAGTCTTTTCACCAAATCTTTTCTAGTTTATGTGGAATCGGAGGACACGTTTCCAACAATATCGAGGGACTGATTTTGTTTCCTACTCTCAAGACAGGGACCACATTCTTGAGCTGCTGAGAAAAATGTGCACAAACGAGCACCAGAAAATACAGGAAATTAGCTTCATATGTAAATTTGTAAAACAATTTTTCTACTTCGTAGTCTTTGACCAGCTCATGCTGGATAGACAGTTAACTTGTGTCTTCAGTGGTTTTTTTATCGTTATTTATTCATCATATTACAGACTTTAACAATTCAGAAAATGTAAAATTTATCCAATTACATAGGACAAGGCTGATGTCTGTGAAGATGGAATGCACGTCAAGTATCTTTACAAGAAAAACATTAGTGTTAAAAGAGAACACCCTCTTTTTTTAGGTTAACTATGCAATATCCATCATGTATGCGCGGCACCTGCTGGCAGCACTGCTTGCTGACTGGCCGTCAGGCCGTGTCATCAGTACATCCACCTTAGGCTGCACGGAGCCTGCTCAGATTGTCAGCATGTTGGATCTGCTCCAACGAGGAGAAGAGAAGGAAATCCTCAACAAGGTTGGTCTGACAAACTATCCAGACTCTTCTCAGCCTCTGTCGTAATTGGGTTATTCCAGACCAACGAGCCAGTTTAGTATTTCATAAAAGCTGGCCTTTCAGGAATGAAGCGTGCAAAAAAGTCATGGTATGGCTGCGCTGATAGGCCAGACAGTTTCAAACACAAAAGCTGCTGTTCCTGAAAAGTCTCGGACGCACTTCAGTTTGGCCATGCTCTGTTGGAGTGCTGAACTGGCTCATTTAAACAAGATCTGCCTGAAAAACTTCCTGAATGTACTTTGACTCACCAAATGAAGGAAAATAAAGTTTTAGCCCTCACACCAATTTTCAGCTTTCCACTTGTATTACAGAAGAGTAAATAATGCTTTAAACTTAAATACAGAGCTAGATTTCTTGATGGAGTGTGGAATGGAATTACGTATCGTTGTCCCTTGAAAATACTTTGTCTCCTGATTTGAAGCAAGTCAACAATGATACTAGGGGTGTGGTTGAGACCATCACAAGACCGGTCACAAGTAACAGGGTGAATAGTGACAAAGGAATACTTCTGTTGCACTTGTTGCAGTTTTGTTCCAACTCATTTGAGGGTAATTCCAGACATTAGGGGTCCATTTTTTTCATGTCCCTGTCATATCTGACATGATTTTGTAAGTTCAGAACACATTTTCTAATTTCCAAGTGTGATGAATTGATGCAAATTACCTGCCAAACAAATAGTACTAGTTTGAAATCAATTCTGGTAATATTATCATGTCAGATAACAAAGAACAGATGAAACAGGGACACGAAAATGTCACACTTTTGGACCCCCAAAATCTGGAGTTACCTTTGAATAATTTGGAACTCGGAATTCAGAATGGAGGTCCTATGTTGGTCTTTTGGGGTCTTGTGATGGTCACAAATGGTCTTGGCTACAACACTGAAGAGTATGTGATTAAAAAAAACTACAACACCATCTTTGCAAGTGATGCTCATGAAGTAGGGTATTGCTCATTGGTAACCACCAATTTTTCCTCTGTAGGTCGTATGCAACATTGTCAGCCACTGTGAGCCAGAGCTGTTGGCTCCCCTCACTGTGGCAGCCTGTACCTTTATGGAGGAGGCCAGCATGGCACCAGTCACTAAGGAGTCACTACACAAATACAAGAACAACACAGAGGAAGAGGTGGGCACCAGAGCAAAAGGAGATCCATTGAAATCTGGATGATGCTTTTTTAAATTGAATTGTACTTTTGTCTTTAAGCAGACTCTAAATTACAGCTTCTTTCAACAAGTTTCCATGCATATATGCAGAATGCTCAATGTAAATACAAAAGAAATGTACACTTTCACCCCTTAGAATCAGTGCGTTGAACACTATCATCATAGGTTTTGGTAGTAGGTTTGGCACTGTACTTATTTCAGGTACAAAGGTTACTTTGATAACTTCATCATTGAGAAGTCATTTACTGTTTGTGTTATCTTCTTGTATTCAGGATCAGGTGATGATACGTGGCGCCACTTACCTGAGCATCAGGTTCGACGAGCGATGCAGCACCGAGAGCGAATGTGATATCCTGACCTTTGCCTCGGACCCAAACTTTAAGCATGACAAGCACGAGTTCAGCGGAGGCCGAGAGAATTGGACGGACTTTGAGATGCAAGGTTGGTCTGGCTGGCATCTTACAGCATGTTAGAATGATGACTTTGGTAACCATAGTTGAGACATCACCCATGACAATGGAAGGTTTGGATCATCTGGTCAACCATTTGGAACCAGGTTCTTGGGCGTGGTCGTATCGCTGGTTATCAATGGTCAATTTCATTTATCAGTATAGAGGGAACCATTCAACATGAAAATAATTGTAAGAGACGTCATTAACTGTGAACAGCACAAGAAGTGCAGCCAAAGTAGGATCGACGGTGAGAGTTCACAAAACGGATTGATGATGGTCATTCAAGTGTGACTGTATTTTGTATGCATTGGTAAAAAGCAGTTGACCAGTAGTTGAACTGTGGTTCGCATTCAGAACTTGCCCATGGAGGTTTGAAAACAGCCTCAGTGTTTTACAAAATGAGTGGTTCAAGCACATTGTTTTTAAGATCTCTGACAGAGCTCCAACACATTGAAATATCAAGATTTGTCGAGTATTTTCAGTATGAGCAGTAATACCGGACAGTAAATGCTTCCAAAAAAACTGAAAACTTTAGACAATCAAAATCTTGTGTGAACTGAGCTTGAGGAGCAACAGTTTTCAGAAAGTGTTTGCCAGGACAAATGAGGACATCTTGAGGACTTTTGTCCCACAGACATCAATTCATTTATTAAAAAATACAGGTGTCATAACCATCAGTATGTGTGTAATTGAATTTGAATAAAATTTCATCAATCTAGTTAACTGATGACCAACGTGAGAAAGTGAAAACAGCACCTGATTTCACTGTAAAAAACAAAGTACACAAGATATCCATCAGAACAGTCTAAAGGTACATGTAGTACAGTTTTTCAACTTGCATAATTTTTTATTTTTTTGTTCAGGAGATGTGCTTCATTATAAGTTTGTATCTGATCGTAGCAACAATGACTGGGGCTACAAGTTCACAGTTATTGGCAATAGGCTGGGAAGGTAAGACGGAAGGCCAAACTATCATTTCAAAACTTCAGATCTTTGAAAATGACGGATATCTTTTTTGTATAGAGGTTACGAGTTAACATGTCCTCAGAGGGCAAGAGCTTTGCATCACTTGGCACAAAGAAACCTTTTGTGCGTTCCTGGTGAACAAAATTAAAATAACAAAAACAGCCTCTGAGACACCATGGAATGGAGAAATGCCAGCAACGCATAACCTGTGTACACGAAGAAGAAATTGGTCTCACTACGTTAATCTTCATTCTTTGTGCTTGCATTAATTGAATTTTTACTGAACTGTCAGTGAGGTTTCTCACCTTGTAAAGAGTGTCAAGGTTTCAGAGTTTACAGAGAACTAAAACTGCTGTGAATTTGCCTTGTATTTTGATTCTTACACAAGCAAAGTTGAGTTTTATAGTCACAGTTTGTTATCCTTGGCTAGAAATGTGCAGTAGCAGCTTGAAGAGACTCCGTAGGGATGTTCTCTTTGACAGCAAGGGTAGATGTGCCAGATTTCATTTATTTTGAATTTTAATAAAGCACAGAGACATAATACGGCAGATCTGAAGCCACAAAAGTGGCGATGTTTAAACGCTGCAAGTTAACTAACCTGGGAAGCTTGCTTAACTGTTGCAAATGTTTTTTCTTTACTCCACTGCACAGATTTGACACTGGCTACCTCATTCTAAACACGGTGCTGTCAAAAGAAGAACTCACCAGGTATGATCAGTTGTTTCTGGTATTAATGAAAACAAGGATTCCTCAAAAGCCCCTCAGGAACTGTAGCTGGGAAACCTGAAGAAACTTGTAGAGAATAAATTACAGTGTTAGTGGTGGCAGGAAAATCTGAGAATATTTTCGACGAAATCTACAGAGCTGGGCAGGGAGTGAAAACCTAATCCTCATGTTGTCCTTGGTGGGATTCAAACCGGAGCCCTGCGGAGATGATAGGTGGGGAAAGGACCAGCCTGACTCCCTTGCAGAGTGCCGCAAGGAGGGGGGGCAATGGTGGATTGATGGCTGGATACACCAGCCAACGCAACCCACACCCCACCCTTTCCCAACCCATGAGCTTCCATGTGTCAGTTTGCTGGATGCCGTATTTACAATGTCATTGGTAATACAGGCACATTGCCCTGAAGGAGCTGTGGGCGTGGCTGGTACACGTAGCCTGTCGGCAGACGGCTCAGTACAGACTCAAGACAGTCCAGATACTCCTACAAGTTCTGCACACTCTCACAAGGTATGGTCTTGTGTGGTCCCGTCATGTAATGCATGTGAGGGAAAGTTAACTACCTGTAGGATAAAAGTAGTGGACGAGAATGGTGCTGCTTGAGGCAAAGGCCAAGTGCATTTAATGTGTGCAAACTGGTTTACGTTGACAAGTTTAAGCCTCATGGTGGCTTGAACCCTTTTGACAGTCCCGATTCACCCAAAACTGTAATGCAACTTTGCACTGTCACTCAGTTTGTAAAATTTACTCATTGGCTACAAAGAATTATTTTTGTCATTGTTTCGGTCAGCTGGGCTTGAGTTGCATGTTTAGCTTTCAGTGTTATTTGAAACTGTTACACTGCTTGTCAGTGTGCAGAGTCAGTGACAGACACAAGTAGTGAGAAGGCTTTACCAGTGACCCAGTGCAATTTGTTTAGTTGCCAAAGTAATTCAGATTATTTTGTCTGTGCAAAAGATTACACTTTGCTGCTCTGTTCTTCACCCTGTTAAACATTAAAGGATCCTTTAGATCCCACCTTCTTGACTAATTATGCTCAGCTACTAAGTTACGCAAAAATGCAGCAGAAACATAAAGCAGTACTGTCTTGGAAGTCAAGAACTGTAGCTAAGTTGAATTGCTGCCATAATTGCAGTGCTTGGCAGCTAGATGATTTCACATGCTAGTTTTTCTGTGTTGTTAAAAAATAACTAATAGCGATCTTTCAAAGCTCTCTGTAAATGACCGTTATTTCTGGGTAGTGCCAAATTAGTGAACGAGTCGGCGACCATCGACGTGGCAACAGCCCCTGACCTGGGTCTTCTGAAACCCTTACTGAGGTTGCTGGACTCTATGAATGAGAAGCTGGTGCCAGACGCAGCATACACCACGCTACCGCCGTTACAGCGAGCTCTTACCGAGCTGTTCATGCAAGCCGAGAACCTTGCTCTCGTAAGTCAGTTTGAGACTGAATTTTTACTGGATTTTCAAAAACTTACAGAAACCCATGAACTTGATTTGGTGACTGAGTTCTGATATTCAGGTATTGTTTAACTATTGTACATCACCCAAACTTTCCATGTAACACACAGCTCGAAGCACTGTCTTCTTTAATGTGAGGTTTTTATTTGTTTTGCGTTGCCTCCCAGGAGTGGGGAATTCACCAGGAGTATGCCTTGGCCATGATGGATGAAAAGAGTCTCTTAGCCGCCATTGTTCAGGTATACATGTTGAAGCAATTGTTACACTGTGGCCTGCTCAAGGACACAGACATCACAAACCCATTGGTCTGTAACACAAAAGACATTTTCACCTAACACATTTTGCTTTAATGTAAAGCAAATGTCCTGAAAAGATAGTAACATGGGCATTGGTGCCTGTGCAAGTGCTGAGCTGGCGGGGACGGGGAGAGTGCTGGCTTAGCTGGTGACATGTGTGAAACATGTTGCTTATTTCATCACAAAGTTTTTGAAGGTAAGCTTGCGATTTCTTGAAAGTAAGCTTGTCCCAGTGGTTGTACTGATTACCATTGGAGTTTCCATGGAAACTGGAGCTCAAAACACTGTCTTTTATGCATTGTTGAAGCAATTGCAAGTGATATTAAGCGCTGAAAAGCGCAGATAAATCTGTGCCGCTATCAGGAATGGTAGCCTTGTCAATTTTCTTTCTTTTTTTCTTTTCCTTGCAGGGAGTTCAAAATGTGGCAGCTTTAGGTATTGCTATTGGCCTTCCTAATAAAGCAACCAAGGAATGGCAGAAACTGAAGTCTTCATCCACAACAGTAGGCGTGTGAAGATGAGTGAAAAGTGTTAAAAAGATGCACTTTGCTGTGGCTTAAAAGGTTAAGTTGCTTTCATATCTCATTTTTAACTTATCCCCTCCAATCACATACTAATAGAAGCGTTGAATATTCTGACAAATGTGATCATGCTGGATGAAAAAAGGCTGTCTATTCATGTTGATTTTCACAATGCAAGCTATTCTGGACAGCTTTGTCTCAAAAAATGAGAAACCCTGACTTGGACACCTTCTGTCTTAGTCTGTGGTACTGAATTAATGAGGTTACACTTCCATCAATGTAACCTATCCACTGCGACTGCACACACCCCACATCATCTGGCACAGCATCTGAGTATTTGGCTGTTACGAACTTTGGTTGGATGTTAAAAATTCTTTGTAGGCTTATAGTGAGATTTTTACAAATTGTCTATGTTCCGGGCTTTCTTGAGATGTGAGGCTTTTTCGAACTGAGCAGAAATGTTTGAATCACGAGTCAACATGCTTTTTTCAACTAGCAATTTTATTTTTAAGACAAACCAGCAGTGCTTTAGTCTGTAACAAAAGCCTCAAAAAGATAAAATTGGTCATGGTCAGGTATGCCGAAAATTTATACCCAAATATAATTATAAGCCCAAAATAAAGACTTGATTTGTTGGCTTTTATTAGTTGTAATTGCTTCCTTAACCCTCACTCTTTTCAAATTTCAAATCCTTTGAAGTGCACATGGATATTTGGAAGGTTTTACTTCCTTTTTAAGGGGAGGGGGTTCTGGAGGTGGAAACGAGCTGTTATTGATCTACATTTTCTTGATTCCTACGGAATGTTCCAGCACAAAGAATGTGCCATTGTATTTCTACATAGTGGTAGACTTTGGAGGAGTCAAAGGTGTCTAAGCAGATGTTAGGCACAGTGTTCAAGGCATCAAAGGAAGGGGGAAAATATGGCCTACGCAAAATGTCACGTGAATGTCCAAAATCCAGATATTCTCGTACGATGTGCATATAGACTAGGTTTTGTATGGTAGCCATCTTGCAGGGCAGTTCTTTTGTTCCACAGGGAAACCTCCTGTGTGCATACCCTGTGGAGCAAACGAACTGTCCTGTTAGATGGCTATCACGTAAAGCCTCAATTGTTTGATAAAAAAAGTGTTAAAATGCCATACCTGCCTTATAACACCATAGTCGACAATGAAAATTAATTTGCTTGTGTCAAGTATATTTACCCATTATGCTAGCCATTATATTGCCCCTGCAATAGCTTGATAATATTTAAAGTTTTTGCTCATTCTTGAAGATACACGTACAATACTTCCTTCAAGGTTTTTCGATCATATAATAGCAGATATTTAGTTCGCTCCATATTATAAAACAAGTTCTCAGCTGACAGAATGGATTGTTTAAATTTGGAGTATTCATTTCTCAAGTCTTCTTGTAAGACTAAATGCATGTTTTGTAATATTTCATTTTTCTCAAACATTAAAACATGTGTCTGATGTATATTATATATCAAATTGATTTTTTTGTGGATGAAAGAATGGTTGTCTGATGAGTAACTGGTGCAAGGTGTGTAAAAATTAAAGTGTCTTTGATTTCTACATATTCAGAAGTTTTATTTTTCCCTGTACATAGACAATTTAAGATGACCATGTAAGAAATCTGATTATTTCGGTTATTTTAGTTAAATCGTAGTGGTTTAATTATTTAAGCGGCAATGGAGGGATGTTAAAACAATGAAATTCTGGATATTTTGGCAGTGTCTGGTAATTTTTCTCTTTTTTTCATTTTTGAGGGGACATGATTTTCTTAAAATGACTGTCCAAATTTTTCATTGGTCGAAGAATCCTCAGCCCCCCCTCCCCAAGGTAGCACCATTCCTGCAAATCTGCGCTTTCAATTTCTGAAGAAAAAAAAATGGGGGGGGTGCCCCATCCTTCTGGATATATCACTGTTACATATCAAACCCACAAACCTATCAAGTTAGCAAGAACAGGTTAGTGGGCAAAATGTTCACTGTTTTGGGGGTTGATTGTACTTGATACTTTGTGGAATTTTCTCCTGAAATCTCCACTAGGGAGATTAACAGGGAGGCTTTCAGTTCAGTTAGTTCATTACCAGCTCTGTTGAAATTATTGGGTATAATTATGTCCAATTCTCAGTTGGGTATAATTATGCCCAATGCTCTTTCTGCCTGAAAAGAGTCAGCCCTGAAGAAGTGATGAAACAAATAAAGTTCCCCTGAAAAAGACATTTGAAAAACCTGGAAGAATTAGCCGATGATGTCAACGTTTTGAAAGTGGCCACTTGGTAATAGGGTTCTCACAGTCTTGAATTTAATCAGCCTAGAAATGGCTTGTTTGGGAAAAGAAAGTTGAATCGTGTGCATAATCTTGGCTCTCTTTTCTACATATACATGGGGAAATAGGCATGGTTGAAAATTGCGGAACTGGATAGGGTATATATGTACTTTTCATTGTTTAATAGTTGAAGTAATTTAGGAATTTGAATTTCTGTTTTAATATCTTTACCAATTATGTAATCCAATCAGACTCTGCTTCTGGGCAACCAGACTGAATACTTATGAAATGCTTACTGGAAATATTCTTGGATGCTGTTTAACCATTACTTGCTACAAACTTGTGAAAATTTGGAAAATTCATGGATTTACGCTTAACTTGAATGATGGTGCATCTTGTATAATATGAAAACAGCATGTTGCTGGTTTCAGCAGAAAATGCTTACAAGTATGAACACATCACATGAAAATTCAAAGCAAGTGCAACAGCCAGCTGTTCTTGTTATCCGTAATTTAATAAACCTGGACAGTATGAAATAATTGAATTTAGTCTTGATTACACTGATAGTATTATTCATATTACCATTTTAAATGAATGCCCACAGAGTAGCTGTTCAAAGATGAGGTTTTATCATTATCAAAGATATTTTATAGAGTTGTCATACGGAGGTCTCCTTGACCCCTGGGGAACGTGGCTGACAACATTGACGCCTATCCACGACTGTGATCCAGAAAAAGTATCTAAAATGAAATAACAATTATAGTAATAATAAACACAACGACATCCTACGATGGGTATAAAGGTAAGCGCATCAGTAACATTGTAATGCGTTACCGTTTGTGCCCGCTCTGTTGTTACAAATCTGACAGGCCCGACATTCCCCCCCCCCGGAAAAATCCCCATGTCCACCCATGTTGCCGATGACTTTCCTAGCAACTGGTGCAGAATGAGATCGTAGATTGGTCTTTCTTCATTGTGTCATAACTTTAAAAATACAACAAAAAAGAAAAATTAGTATGTTGGCATTGGTCAACATTTAACATTGGAATAGACCAATCCGGTAGGCCCTGCCCACTGTACACGCAGACCTGTACTTGATACATATTCTCCAATGCCACACTACAAAATTGTGGCGGCTGCGCACATCATACACATGTGCCCACGTCGGACTTTTGTACAGAACACAACGTCAGAACACAATGGGGCGAGGCTTAATATTGAGCAAATATCCCAATGAAGGAAGTCCTGTGTAGAGCTTAGCATCATCATCTTTAAAGTCTTGTTCTTGCAGGCCTGTTTGTTTGGTTCCTTCCTCCAGCTCATGTACTTGGCCCCTCAGAGCAATATTGTCCTTTTCTAGCTGTTTAATTCTCTCTTCAAGTGAAGAGATGTCACACATTGTAAGTTCTGTTTGTACATTGACTCCTGACATCTCAGTGAATGTGTTCTGTTCTGTGATGCCTACATCTTGATGGTGTTTGTGTAGCTCAAGTAGTATTGAAGCTGTTGCCATGTCATCCGCCTTCCTTTTATGCTTTGTCAGTTGCTGATGATGTTCTGATGCTTCCCGCGTTTCACATCTTGAGTAACCCATGTTCTGAGTAGGAGCCCAATCAGGATTGCTGGTGTCATGTAGATAAGCTGGCTTTCCTGCATGGATAAATAACAGTTACTAAATTTTTGAAGAAACATGGACAGGTTTTCATTCAGGATGTAAGTAACTGCTTGTCATTTACTTAGCAGCATTAGAAACTGCCTGTCCACGGGCGGCAAAATTTTTGAAACTGATGTGTATGTATGTGTAGGAACTTCACAATCTAACAGTGTTGTATTCAAGTCCATCACAAATCCCTGCAAGTCTGTCACAAGTCATTCAGTCTGAAGCCAATTCACAAGCAGTTTTTGTCATTGTTCACCCTGTTACTTTTACTGGCCTTATGAAGGGACTTATGATGGACTCGAATACAAACACTGCAATCTAACATTTTGTAAAGTTTCCATGGCCATGCAATGCATGTCGTAATTTAGAGAAAAAAATGAAGACTAACTTTTGGGTTGAATACCAACCAAGTAAGCTTTTCCCCAAATTACGTTCATGTTTGAATCCATGATCATGTACACGTTTTTCCTTCTTCCGTCATGTCCATTGTTTAACCCCACTTCCTCCTAAAAATACAATGAATTTTAATAAAAAATCATACACACACACAAACAATCGCCTATCACTTGCTCAGTAACCAATATACCCAACATGTCCAAAGCTGACCAGAAAGTTTCTTTAAAAATTAACGTCATGACATAAGCCTACCAGTACCTCGAACGAAATGTGCAGAGCACACTCGCGACGATTTGGACGGTACCCATCCGTCTCGCTTGATGTTAGCGATCCATTTTTCTCGCCGTTCTTTTGAAAGATACGCTGAATGGTCACCGTGGTGTAGTAAAACAGTTGGTATGCAGAAAAAAGACACCCCTCTGTCTCGGTTACTGCGGTTGGAGCAGCCGACAACACAGCAAAAATTCACCATTTTCGATCTTTGTGCTTTTCCTCAAGCAAAATGAGTAGCATAATGTATCAGCTGTTGCTAACCTCTCGCTTGTCCTCTAGAAGAGGGCGCTCTTCGGTAACTATGTCGAAAAAAGAACGTTTTCAACAGAGGGCGTGGCAATGTGACTTTGTGCACGTGCTACACCGTCAAAAAAGGACGTGCGTGCTTTGGTTCTGTTGAGCTGATTAGCAAGAAAGGCGCCCAAAGTTTCTTTTTAAAAGGAAATCGTTTGGTGGAAGATATGGTGAGATTGATAAATTTACATAATTATAAATTCCTTGGTATTGAGGGTTACATCCGAGCCGGGCATGGTTGATAAAAATGATGATGCCGTTCACAAGTGGTCTGAGCGTTTTCGAAACGAGTGGATTCGGATTAGACTTCAGTTTCGCTGATTCCAGTCAGAGATTGAACATGTGGTTTCGAACGGTGCTTGTACATTGATGAACCAGCGAAACCAAAGTCTAAGCCGAATGCACCCGTTACGAAATCGCTTTTTAAGACTCGATTAGAATACGGAGGGAGTCCAGTAGACTGGCCCCCAGTCTGGGGCTAGTCTATACTTAGACATGCCTAACATAGTTCAACCCAACCCCCGAAAGGGTATGTAAAATCATATTGCAATTGGAGGATTTGGGACTGTTAGGGTTCATAGGGAGGCCTACAGTAGATAAGAGGGATGTTATCTATGTCAGTGTTTGTTACTTTTACAGTTAAGTCTGCTTTTACAGAATAACTCACCTAGATAAGTTGGCGGTGGTTGGTCTTTCAAACTAGAAAGTTTGCTATTTGTGGAAAGAGTACAGGGCTTTGATTTTTAGGGAAATTATGAGGTAAAAAGACATGAAAGAGGTGCGAGCTAAGATGAATTAGTGAATGTAGCCCGATTCCTTCACCTGGATGAAGATTTTTGATAAATGGATGTCAAATTAAAAATGTTGCCAATAATCCCATAGTGTTTTAACTTAAGTCTATGATGAGGGACATGGTCAAAGGCCTTTTTTAGCAGGAACTTTTAGGACCAGTGCTGTGGTACATGTATCTACCTTGTATGTTGGGTACTATCACACCATCTGCACAATTGACGGATTGCTCTGCTCAGTTGCTTTTTTCTGCATGAATTCTCCAATTTTACTTCTCTTTTTAGAAATGATCGTCTTCCACAACTGTGAATTAGACGGAAAAGGTATTTCTCTGATGGCAGAATTCTAGACAAATTGGTCAGTAAGATCAACTGATTGCACAAAATCGAGCAATCATGTTTATCAACTGATCTTCCCCAACAATTTAACATCTACATGTGCAATGAACTAAACTCTTCAGTGATTAACATGACTGCCTATTGACTGCCTCTCAACGGCCAAATTGGTTAGAAATTCACATTTCCTAGCAACATCTTCCCCCAAAGGACTCTTTCTCTTATAGTAGTGTTAAAGCAGTGTGTTCAGTTAATTTCCCCATGCTTACTCATGCAAGTGTGACTACATAATATTTACTATTATCGTGATATTCTTTGAAGAGGAGTATTACATGTACGTCATCATGGGACTACAGGGACTGCTACACACATTTTGTAACAAGAGCACATTTTCCAATAAGTGGCTTTTTCACAAGTGCACCTTTTACTCAGGGCCCTGTATCAATCTCACACAAACCATCAAAAATTGTGACACTGTTAAAAGATGTTGCCGATCCCCCTCTCCAACCCCCTCCCCCAATTTTATGGATGCCTGGTGACCATTTACAAAAGTTATGTCCACTTTCAGCAGGAAGACCAAGCTTGTGTCTTTTTTAATTCCCCCACCTGTCAATATTACTTTGCTACGCCAGTGTGTGAGAAAGGAGGCTTCTTTAGCTTGGGAAAAGTATGCAACAATTGGGGAGGAGCGGACTGATTCACAATTTTATAATAGTAGAGCTTCATGTTCAAAGAGGGCAGTTTTGCCAGGAAGGCATCAAGCCAATTATCGATGGTTTTTGTGGTGAAATTCCACCTGACATCTGTGGGACAAGTTAGGAAATGAAAACTCCGAGATAATGAGTGAAACTTCAAACCCCTCCCTCCTGCTCCAGTGACTTTCCTCGTTCACGTGACATCAGTGTTCAGTGGTACTTGCCCTGACAGCAGCCATGTTCAATTTTTTCCACCAGAACTCCCACTTGTAGTCACATTTAAAACTAATTCTGCCATCATGCATATTAAAACAAAGCAAAAGAGCAGCTACTTGTCTGAGTAGGTAGTCAACATGACAAATCCTGTAACATGTTCTTTTTCTCCACACAGCTTTAAAAACATCATCATCTTCAAGCTGCTTCTGAGGCAATTCAAAACCAAACAGGATTTCTTCAAGCTCCAGTGAGTATAAAGAATTTCTCATCGGAGATGTGCAGCTTTCCAAGGTCCCTTTTTTGATTGGGGGAGGATGTTGATGCACAGCCATAAGTTCAATACAATGTGAAAATAAACGGCACTAAAAGTTACTGATGTAACAAGGGACGCCTTCACAAACTGTGCCCGAACTTCATGGAATGACCCATATAAAATTGTTAACCGAGAATCTGCTGACTGAAAAATTTTCTGAGAAAAGCATCAGTGCTCACTTATAACAATGAATCAGCAAAGAACAGAAAATGTAGTCCAGCAAAATCTACAAAAAACTAATGACCTTTTTGTGTACAAAGCAATGTAACATTTAGGCTTTCTTCCATGGATGACATCACAGTGTTGCTCATGGATATGGAAATACTCAGAATAAAACCAAAAGAACCAAAATTAGTTATTTCAATCCAACTGCAAATTTTCATTTAAGTCCAAATTCAAATAATACTTGAATGACGCACAAGTGCATATTATGTTTTATTTCATTTTTCCAATGTCGACAAATGATCACCCATATTTATGATGAGATGGCAATGATATATATTCCCTGATAACCAGAAAACGAGTCAGCAAGAGCCACCCCAAGGGAGGCTATGCGATTGTTTGACAGCTATTTCTTGGAATACGAATATTTATTGTAATATTTGGTGACTTTTGAACCCCTTGGTGACGGCAAACATTTTTTACTCCTTTCCTAACTGTTTGCATCACGTAAGAGCCAGTGTGTTCATATTCAAAATGAAACCAAGAAACACAAGAAAAAGGATCGGTATGTGTACCGCCACCAAACCTCTCAAAAGGCGTCCATTGGTAAGATCCAGAGATCTAAGTACTGTTGTTTTTTTCTTAAAAAGTGTTGTATTGTTTAGAATTAAAGGGTCTATGATTGCAATGTAATTGTCAATACAACCCTTGAAAATGTATCTTTTGAACTCAAGTAAGGCCCAAAATACTTCTGTTTCTGGTTTCTCAACCGACCGTTATTTTCGGTGCAACCCAAAATGTTTATCGGCAAGTTAGAAAAGCAGATCCGATTGTCTTTTTTGTCTTCATATAACACCTCTAAACAACTTTTCACGTTAAAACGCTTTATTTACATGCATGTGTTTTCCTTCTTACATTTGCAACTTTTGAAAGAAACTTCTGTTATTATCACGAGTCCCCTTCGCCTTCGCGTTTCGCTGTCGCAGGGGTGAAAACACGTGCACAAAGCTCAATGCAAAAAGAACGCGTGATGGAAAATGGCAACCAGGTCGGTCTGTCGTTCATTCGTTTTTCGATTTGAAAACGAATATCAAACAACCAAAAACAAGTCGTTTTCCGTTTTTTTATTTGAAAACAAAAAACGAGGGAAAGGACTAAAAAGTCGTTTCGTGTTTTTCTTGTTGAAAACGAAAAACTAAAATAATACATTTTTTAAGTTTAAAATTTTAATTTAATGCCAGTGTCGTTTGACTGCACACGTAATTTCGAGGAGGCGTCCCGGATGTCAGCACTTCTGGAAAGGAAATTTAAGCTGCCTTCGATCGAGAATGCGAAAAAGTACCCCGTTGGATGCTCCTTTGAGGCAACGAATCTCTCATATTCCTTTAGTTCATCCATGTTTAATTTGAAAGGTTACAAAGACGGTTCTTACATTACAAAATGAAAAATGGAACTGTTTTTTATAAAGTAGCTCAATAAATTACGCTCTTCGCATTTAAAAGGAAAAGGAACGTAATTATCAGTTTTCGTATGAATGAAAGACGAAAAACGATTTTTTCAGTTTTTAATATTTTTGTTTTCAAATCGAAAAACGAGAAACGACCATTTTCGATTTGCATTTTTCGATTTAAACCGGAAAACAGGTTTTTTTGTTGTTTTGAAACAAACTGTTTTCCTTTTTTATTTGAAAAACGAAAATATAAAACTCACTCTGTTTGGATTTTCAAAAACCAACGAAAAAGACAAAGAAGTCGTTTCTTGTTTATAATGTTGAAACTGAAAAACAAAAAAACGAAAAGAATCTTGTTTTAAACTTAAATGAACCCCAATTTGAATGCACACGTAATTTCGAGGAGGCGCCACGGACGTCTCTGAGCACTGCTAAGGATGAAGGTGGCCTTCAGAATACGAAAATTTTCTTATGGGCTGTTCCTTTAATTTAGAAGCAACGAATTCCTGTAGTTCAGCCATGTTTGATTTGGTGGGTTACAAGCACGTTTCTTACTTTACAAAATGAAAATGGCATTTTTTTAATCTTCAAACAGGCCTACAATGTTATTCATTTCCACATTAAAAAGGAAAAAAGAATGTGATTGTCTTTTTCATTTTTAAATGGTTTCACTTAAGTTTTGTCTTTAAATCGAAAATCGATAAACGGCTCGGTTTTCGATTTTCATTTTGTGTTTTCGAATCGAAAAACGACTTGTTTTTTATTTTCGTTTTTCTTTTAAGTCGACCATCGGAAAAAGTCTTGGTTTGGGTTTTTTGGTGTTAAAAACGAATGAACGAAACGTACACGGACCATATGAAAACAAATATCACACAACTAAAAACACGTCGTTTTCCTTTTCGATTTGAAAATGAAAAGTGAGGAAAAAGACAAAGAAGTTGTTTCTTGTTTTTCGTTGTGAAAACGAAAAACGAAGAATATCTTGTTTTAAATTTTAATCCCATTTAATCCCAAGTGATTTCGAGGTGTTACCAACGTCTCTGAGCACTTCTAAAAGTTGCCTTTGAACATGCCAGAAATTTCCTTGTTAGTTGCTCCCCTTTTATAAGCAACAAATTCCTCGTATTCCTCTCGTTGAGCCATGTTTGATTTGATGGCTTACTAAGACGTTTCGTACATTACGCTATGAAAAGTGGAAATGTTGTTTTTCACTATTTTAGTACGTGGTTGTTCGTTTTCATTTAAAAAAACGAAAAAAGAACGTGATTATCGCTTCCCGTTTTCAATGAAAAACGAGAAACGACTTGTTTTTCGATTGTTATATTTTCGGTTTGAAATCGAATAACGGAAAACAACTTGTTTTGGTTGTTTGATTTTCGTTTTCATATCGAAAACAATGGACAAAACGTACACGGACCACCCAACCAGTTTATACATCCCGGTCAAAAAAGCGTCGTTACACAATACACCTGCCGTACACGCACGCAACCCCACAGCTGTTCGTCAAAAAACATGGATGTTACAAGATTTCAAGTTAATTCACAGAACTAAGTCTCGTGTCTATGTATTCATTTTCTGTATTTTCGTGCACAGTGGTGTGAATTGTCCATAATTCGTGGACTGTAGAAATTTTTGTTTATATTTAGTCAAGTTTTTATCACTTTTTGTGGCAAGCTTTGGTAGCTTTCGTCCCTATTTATGCCATTCAATCGGCACAAAAAATTCACACTCGCAAAACAAATTCCCACATACCGATCCTATTTAGAGAGGCATGTAATCGGAAGCAGAAATATTTTTGGGGGATAACTTTATTTCCATTTTTTTGGTTTGAATCGCACTAACTACTACGTGTATATTTCAACAAAGTAGTAGGTTATAATTCTTTAGAATCTTGTGTTGTCAGGCCGTGTCTTAATTACCCAACATACTAGCCTTTGCAATTCTAGAGCCCGTGCCATTTTTTGAATTTTTGAATGGAATAAACAACCAATCAATAGTAAACAAAACAACCAATGTAATAAAACTCATGTTTTAATCCTTAATCATTTGTCGCCAAGTTTAATTAAAATCCGAAGTTGCTTGAGCTTGTAATGTACAAGTACAGGCAGGGTTTGTTTCAGTTTGCCCTCTATTGTACAGAAAAATACATGTAGAACCAAAACAGGTGACTACTTTCCGAATAAATGTGCATGTGGTGCAATAAACTGTTAACTTACAAGCACACGTCCCGTGTTTTTGCAATTTTGTTGTACAACGGAAACTTTTGAAATTTAGCCTCTTCCCCGATTAGCAAAGAAAGAAATCTGTTGGTTTGATGTTGAAAATCACCTTTACCTTCCTTTTTCAATCCAAGACATTTGTTGGTTGAAAGAAATTGGCGTGTAGTTTCTGGTGTTGTTTGTGGCGCAATTTGGGAACACGTCCTTGTTGTATTCCAATATATAAATTCAGTCCCAATTGTAAAGTATTTTTCAAACATCATTGTTCTTTCACAGTTGTTCGTGGCGCATGGTGGAAGTGCCAGAAAATGGGTTCAATCGCTAGTACAGACAACGTTTGAATTTCAATTTTTAAATTCAAACTTAAGGGTTGAGTATTAAAAAAAATCGGTGTCCTTTCAGAGATGTGTGTGGTTCTATGTGCTCGAAATTGTGGGGTGCTGGGCTCGAAACTCGGAGTGACTCTTTTTTCTAAATTTTGATTTATAAACTAAAACCTAAAGGATTAAGTATAAAACGATAATTGGAGTTCCTTCACAGATGTTTGTAGACCACTGCGGAAGTGCTGTGCTCGAAAATGTGGGAAGGTGGGCTCGAATTCCGAAGAGTCCTCTTTTTTTCTGTTTCAATTTATAAACTCCGATCTAAGGGGTGAATATATAGAAACAATGAGAGCTCTTTCAGAGATATTTGTGGCTCATTGTGAAAGTGTCGGATGCTGGGTTGGAGAGACTCCTTTTTCAATTTCTAGTTGTAAATGTAAACAAAAGAGTTTAAAAAAAAAGGTAGTGTTCTTCAGAGATATTTTTGGCTCTGTGAGAAAGTGTCGTGCCCCAGAGTAGGGGTGCAGGGTTCGAATCCCGGTAGAGACGCCTTTTTAAATTTCAATTTGAAGTTGTATATCTAAACCTAAGGGTGAATTTTTTTTTTAAAGGCAGTCTTCTTTAGAGATGTTTGTAGCTCTGTGGGAAAGGTTTGTGCTCCAAAGTAAGGGGTGGCAGGGTAGATATGGGTCGATACCGGGTCGAATCCCGGTAGATATACCTTATTAAATTTCAATTTGAAGTTGTAAATGTAAACCCAAGGGTTAAGATTTTTAAAAAGTAGTGTTCTTCAGAGATGTTTGTGGTTCTGTGGGAAAGTGTCGTGCTCCAAATTACGGGGTGCAAGGTTTGAATCCCGGTAGAGATGCCTTTTTAAATTTCAATATGAAGTTGGAAATGTGATCCTAAGGGTTAAGTTTTAAAAAAAAAGGAAGAATTCTTCAGAGATGTTTGTGGCTCTGAGGGAAAGTGTCGTGCTCCAAATTACGGGGTGCAGGGTTCGAATCTCGGTAAAGATGCCTTTTTTGAATTTCAATTTGAAGTTGGAAATGTGATCCTAAGGGTTAAGTTTTAAAAAAAAGGAAGTGTTCATCAGAGATGTTTGTGGCTCTCGGGGAAAGTGTTGTGCTCCAAAGTAAAGGATGCAGGGTTCGAATCCCGGTAGAGATGCCTTTTTGAATTTCAATTTGAAGTTGGAAATGTGATCCTAAGGGTTAAGTTTAAAAAAAAGAAAGAATTCTTCAGAGATGTTTGTGGTTCCGAGGGAAAGTGTCGTGCTCCAAAGTAAGGGGTGC